>JAMJFZ010001360.1:8075000-8445000 GCA_026225945.1 Cricetomys ansorgei | reverse complement strand
GCAAATCTGCTTTCACAGCCTGCACTGAGACATTGTCTGTAAGCACCAAACTCAGTGGTTCTCAACCTTTTAAATACTGTGACCCTTGAATGCAGCTCCTCATGTTCTGGTGACCCCCAATCGTAAAATTATTTTCGGTGCTCCTTCATTAACGGTAATCTACTGTTATGAATCATAATGTAAATATCCGATATGCAGATGGTCTTAGGCGACCCCTGTGAAAGGGTCACTTGACCCCCAAAAGGAGTCACAATCTACAGGTTGAGAACGACTGAGCTAGCTAAGCAGACATTCCAGAGCCAGGTGCTCTCCCAGCATCTGAGTTTACATCAAGGGGTACAGACGTCTCCCCCTTTTCTCCAGCTGCCTCCTGCCTGGACAGACCTTGCTTCTGCCACTCAGGCTCTCCTCCTCTTTAGCCTCCCACTCCCTGATGTCTGTTTCTGGCACTGGCCTGACCTCTCCTGGAACCCTGCCATGTGTTGCTTCTCTTTCTGTCCATGACATTAATAACTCTTCTAATGACTATATCCCCCAGTAGATGCAGGAGGAATTTGAGTCATAAATTTGATGCTCTAAAGGATTTACTAGTAAACTTGCTTAAGAAATACTAAGTTACATAAAGTAGAATTTAACTAAAGGAATGCTACATCCATATGACTGGAAGGTAAGTAGTGTACTGACCAGTCTTGTTAGAAACTCTGAAAAAAGACATTTCTGTACCAAAACTGGTTTAGGATAGCTGAGAAAAATCCTGCTGTTTATTCACCAAGACTGACCTACAATTAGGCTCCACTCCTGAGACGACAACCCTGACTTACAACCAGCCATTTGGTCCAACCCCACACATATCAAAGAGTTATCTCCAGAGGGAAGTTCAGAGGGACAGCAGGGGTACACAGTCACCCCGAAGTCCTGGTCTAGCATGAGTCCCCTGTGATCTTATCAGCAAAAGCATAATTCTAATTCTGCCAGGTGGGCAAGTTGAACCTGGTAACTATTCAAAAAGAACAACACAGATGTGCTAAAGAAATAAGAGTCTTTGCAGTGTAAATCTCCAATCTGCCCGAGTGGCCATACTTGCAGTCTCTTATTTAAGTTGTTCAAAGTATAACCTGGGGCCAGGACCTAAAAGAGGTTTAAAGACAACAACACATGTAAAATCAAAAGCCTAACGTGTACATAAGTTTGTAAAATCTTCTGTTGGAGACCGGCTCTTCCTTGGTCATTAGCCCTGCCCAGACAAGCACTACTAAAAGACCTTCTCCTTCATCTCTAAATAACCAAACAGATTTCTTCCTGGGAAAGCATATAATTTCTATACCACCTTCACCCAGCCAGAGACATGGCTAACGACCATACCAAGCCTATATGAAACACCAATCACAAGTAATTTACAGACCAACCCGAATATAAGGCCAAAAAGAAGTCTTTTATTTAAGCCAGAGAGGAAAGTGGGCTCCTGACACAAAGAACTCCTGCTTCACAGTAAGACAGTATGGAGTTTATAAAGGGGGCAGGGGCAGTTGTGGGCCAGTGGAATTTTACAAGCATTATTTCCTTCCGTGAAAGAAGGAGCCCTCCGTCCTCTCAGGCAGGATGTGACGGAGAAGGTGCGGAGGTCAGTTATGGGGTCAGAGACCACATAGAGGCAAGCATAGAGGAGATGTGGGGTTGGGGCAGCCTGACTCCTCCTGGGTCACTGCAGTGTATGCATGTTTGTGAGAACTAGAGAAAAGATACATTGAGGGTACGTTTAGGGATATGCTCTCTATAGCTAGGTTTAGGGGTAGGGTGAGCATTAAGTCTGAAAAGTTCCTCGGTGTCTCTGAATCATTTCCTGACTGGCAGCTGGCTGCTGCCAGCTGTATGAATATATCATAAACCTGAGAACTGGGGAACTCAGAAATCCTTGTCAGCCCTGGCCGCCTTGGGGCCAGGGTGCCGCCCAGGCCAAAAAGCCATCTGCCTGAGTACTCAAAGGAAACCAAGAAAGATCTTACCAGTGGGTGAGAGAGTAAGGCCTGGGGTGTATCTACCTCAGGTCATACCCTGCAGGGACTGGCACCCTTTAAATTGTTCTGGGACAAGGTAACTGGAAAGTCCGAAGTATAAAGGTCAAAAACATCATTTTCTTTCTTCCCTCTCCCAACGTTATCGCCGAGCCTGGAAACCTGAATTTCCTTGAAAGAACTCCACTTTTCTACAGCACAGAGTAGCTGAAAATACCCTGAAAATGCCCTTGACTTGTGTTAACCTATGGCCTGTGGACAACTAGAAATTTACAGGCCTTCCCCATATCACAGAGGATACATCATGTGTGACTCAACTATAAAATAAGTAAAAATTAAAATACTGTTCTGAAAATTAATCTAGGCCTTTATGTGAATTTTATAGCTTGTCACCTGCAAAAACTTGTACATCTTTTGGCTCCCTGAGAATTAGACTAGAGTGAATTTATTTTGTAATAATGAATCTTTTGACATTTGCACATTTATATAGGTTATCTTTGTAACATTTTAATATATATTACATTAATGGGTTTCCTAATTAGCAAAAATTGTATAACTGAAATAAACTTAATTTAGTCATAACTGTGTGCTCAGTAGTATTTGTGAATGAGAACTCATGGAAAGAAGCTGTGTCTGCAAAGACTCATTGACTGATTAGAATTCCATTTCTGCTCAGAGATTAGAACACTGCAAGTCCAGAGGCTAATTATCTTACCTGGGGCTAATTCTAGCCCTCCAGAGCAGCCATTCCTTGACCACTTCCATGTCAGAACTAACATCTCGTGACTAATAGATAGAAACCTTCTGGAACCTGTTAACTTAGCAGACCACTGCCTTCCACCAACCCTAAAGCTCACCTAACATGTTGGGCCTCTAGAAAAGCTTCTCTTGTCTCCCTGTACCTGGCCATACCCCATCAATGTATTTTTAATTTGTCTTGATTAATGATTCTCTTTGTTCTGTAAAACTATAAAATTTCATGAAGCTACTTACACATTGGAACATGGAATTTGGGGTAACCTAATCTGTGTTCCCATCTCTTATTCCCTTTAAGATGAGAACTATATTTTCTTCATTGATGTATTTCATCTAGCAAAATTCCATCAGTATTCACCAGTGTCAGGCCTTGTGTTTTCTCTTTTGTGACACGGAAGTTAACACAGAGGAAGGTTGCTGCCCCTTAATGCTCTACAATTCAGAGAGTATCTGGCCTTTGAATGTTTGGTGAAATTATCCTAAGAAACCCTATGGGTCTTGTTTAGTATCTTTCACAATTTTCTTTTTGCTATGTCTCCAGTTTTTAATAACAATCAGTGTGGAAGCTACGTTTTTAAATATACTTACAGGGCAGCCTGTGACATGTGCCCATTGTAAGTTAAATTGCCCTGGTGTCCAGCTATTTCCCCTGTGTTTGTAAGTTCGTCTATCTGCTTTCTGTAACTCTCACTCTTTTCTCTAAATTAGCTAGTGGTCTATTTTGTTATCTTTTATGTAAAGATATTCCTTATTGTTAATCCTGGAACTTCCACAACAGAGTATCACAGTAAGCTGCTGATAGAAGTCCTTTCTGTCTGAGTGCTATGCACTGAAAATCTGTGCGCAGTCTCAACTCTGTCAGCTTCCAGTGTATGAGGATCACTGAAATGTTATCGGTAGTGCATTTCTTTTCCTATGTGCATTGGTGTGAGGGTGTCGGATCCTCTGGAACTGGAGCCACGGCTGTGAGCTGCCATATGGGTGCTGGGAATTGAACCCAGATCCTCTGGAAGAGCAGTTTAACCAGTGCTCTTAACCTCTGAGTCATCTCTCCAGCCCCTACTCCTTTAGTTTTAAAGATGCTTTTTGTCCTTAGAAGGATCAGCATTCCTTTCCTATAGCTCTCTTTGTGCTCTCAGCTTCTGAATGCCTCTGACTCTTCAGCACTTTGCTTGTGTCTTTTACTTAGTGGGTTGTTCCTATTTTTGTTGTTGTTGTTATTTGTTTGTTTCAAAGACCTGGCACTTAAGCCCACTTCCTAGTCAAGTGCTCTATTGCTGAGCTACATCTCCATCTCTCTGTATCTTTTCTTTCAGAAAGGATCTGGCTGAGTTTCCCAGGATGACCTTGAACTTGCCATCCTCTAGCCCAGACTCCAGAGCAGCTGAGAGTACAAACTTGCTCCAGACTTGGTTTGCTTTGTTGACTTTTAATAGTGTCTTTTCTCCCCCCTCACTAAGACACCAAATTGTAACTCAACCAAAGGTGGGGGATGAGGCCGTGAGGACATGTAAAGGGGTGTGTGTGTGTGTGTGTGTGTGTGTGTGTGTTGGCTTTGGTTCTTAGGACGTCACTGAGTAATCCAGGCTAGTCTGGAATTTACCATCCGCCTGCCTTACCTCCCAGGTCCCAGGCTTACAGGTGTTTAGCATTGCTCCCAAGTGTTCCTCACACTGACTAACCAAGCTTTCCACCAGTCAAGTCCCAGGTACACACAGATGCGCACCAAGCTCAAGTGACACCCACACTGTGCCTGTGCCTTCCTTCAAGTTCAGGGGCATCAGTAAATTCCAAGAGTCCAAGACCTGGGCAAGAGAGTCTCCAATCTGAGGCTAGTGTTGACTACATAGACTCCGTCTCTAACAATCAAGGGGAAAAGAGACTGAGACTGCAGTGCGTCTACCTCTCAAAGGCTACACCTGGGGCTGGTAATCTAACGAAGGAGTCGGAGTCGAGGCCAGAAAGGCCCCATCGCATCCCATCCTTCTCAGTACCACTCAGGGACTCCAAGGAGTCACCCTACCCTTGAGGGGCCACATACCTGGCTTTATTATTCTTATATTTATTTTTATGGACGGAACCTTAATCCTCAGGGAGTGGCACTAGCTTGTGGATGGGTTGTGGATGTGGTAGACTATTTGGCCTGGTAAACACGTTCGGATGGTGACCATCAAATATAAAGTGTGGTAGGCACCATGTTCAGTGCCTTGCCGGTCATCCTTTGCCTGCTGGAGATCTGGCTCTCCTAGTCTCTACTCCCATTTGCTCCCAGCAGCTATGGAGGGTAGGACTCCCAAAGGAGGGGAGAAAGGATGAGGTCTACAGCGTGCAAGCACTTTCCTCTCATGCCTGCCGTTTTTTCTACGGCTCTGAAGATTTCTTTTGTGCAAAAACGAAAAGGAAAAAGGGAGGGCTTTCATCTGCCAAGATTTTTACTTATCACTATGAAAGGATATCGCCTTCAACAGATTTTAAAATGTCTTTAAAATGGGTATCAAAGAATCCAAGGCCAATTAATCTAAATTGCTTTAACACTTCGAAGCGAATTAAAGGCACCTTCTAAAATCTGCAAATGAGAGTAACCTACAAAATTACAGACTAAATGCTGGTGGAAGGAGACATCTCAGGTTCTCACTTGAAACAAGTGTCTTAGGGAAAGACGTATTACTTCAATATTTTTAAATCGTGTTTTGAAATAGACGAGAAAAAGACAGATAGGTTCTGAGTGAGAAGCTATGGAAAGCAACGGGGGGAAAACTCCACTTTAGCTAAAACTAGTTAAATTTCAATCAACAAAGTTTCCCAAGGAAGGGTCAGCTCCACAAAGAGGCTATTTTTCCAACCTGTGCTGAAATCCATACACACAAATCTAAATTCCGAAGTCATATTTACCATTCGTGGGGACATACACAGTTCTCAACGTTTAGAGGCCAATTCTCATTACAAACCGTCTTTGTTAGATCGGGATTGATGGAGGCGACGTGGAAATAAAAGGAAACAAATGTACCTCAACTGAAGCAGATTGTCCTTTAACCAGACCGACGAAGGACGAAGTCCTACTTTCTGTGGGAGACTGCATGAGCGTTGAGCAGGAGTTGGGGTCCTGTGTGTCGGGAGGGCAGAGGGAACACTGGGCGAGCGAGATGCCAGTCGGTTCCCTTGCAGTCTCAAAGTGGAGGGTAGCAGCAGGTTGGCGTGCTAATCCTCCACCAGAAGCCCCATGCGTCCTGAGGACCCACAGGTGTCTTCAGTCAACTTTCTCCCCCTCGTGCGTCCTGATCGCCCACAAGTGTTATCAGTCAACTTTCCTGTCCAAGTCTCCCAGCCCACCTGGGGCGTTCAGGCCATTAACCCTTCAGTCTTGTTTCCCATTTAAATTTGCCTCCAATGCTCGGATAGTAAAAACAATATGGAAGACTTGTAAGACTTGATTTTGCAGCTCCAGCCAGGATAGGAAAGCCATGGAGGGAGGGGAGAAGATCCCTTAAATTTGCCTCCTGAACATCTCTGAGAAACTGTTAGAGCTGACCAGAAAAATTGGAAATCTGATTAACGCAATCCTCACCCCTTGCGGGCAGCTCCAGAAGAGATAAGGTCTCAAAGAGCCCTGAACCAAAGCCTCCCAGGAGACTCTGGCCCTTCACAGCTGACTTCTGTCCCGGTCTCAGTGCTGGAAATCAGCTTTCTCCTCAAGTCAGCTGGGATTCCCCCTCCCTATGTTATTGATGCTATAAAAGCAGTATAAGTCCATGTAGAAATCTAGGATATTTGGTCAACTATGGGAGAAGATGACCCAAAATGTTATAACCAAGATTATCATTTAGCACAAACCCATTCACCAACGCTGTCTTACCTGATAAGGTATCACCATGTTTGTCTCTTCTCACTCACGCACACACGCATGCACGCACGCATGCACGCTGCAAGCACGCATGCACACATGCCCAACGGTTAAAGGTGGGATGGAATCCAGACCCTATTCCTCAGTACCCTGGGAGGAGTGCTTGGTTATAGAACACACACCCTTTGCCAAATCCACAGATGTGCAAGTCTATTACATAAAATGCCAGCACTTGCACATGGCCTATGCCTATCTTTCCATACACTTTAAATCATCCCCAAATGACACAATACCTAATATAATGAGAAGTGTCATATAAATAGCGATTGCACTTTATTGTTTAGAAATAGTAATAAGGGGAAAAAGTATGTGCATTTTCAGTACAGATACAAGTATTTTTTTCAAAATATTTTATTATTTATTTTTATTTTATGTGGATAGGCATTTTGTCCGCACATATGTCTGTGCATCTTATGCATGCCTGGAATCCTCAAAATGCCATTGGATCCCCTAGAACTGGAGATGACCGTAAGCCACCATGTGGGTACTGCGTATTGAACCTGGGACCTCAGGAAGAGCAACCAGTGCTCTTTTTTATATCTTTTTTAATTTTTTAAATATGTCTTCTTTATTGAAAATAATTTTTTATGCAATATATCCTAATCATGGTTTCCCCTTTCTCATCTCCTCCCAGGTCCTTTCTGCCTCTCCACCCATCCAACTCCATGTTTTATTTCCCTCTTTTTTAGAAATTAAATAAGCAAGTAAAAATCAAACAAACACAGAAAGAAAGAAAAAAAAGAAAGGAAAAGCACAAGAAACACATACACACTCAGACACACACACATACAGAGAGAGAAAGGGAGAAAGAGAACCCATAGCAACAAAAATTTGAAGACCATAATATATAAACAAAGAGACTAGTGAGGTTAAAAACAAAAAGGCCCAGACCAAGCATTATGAGAAAAAATATATATATATATCATTGAGTTCATTTTGAGTTGTTCCTTTCCTGCTGGCCATGGGTCTTGCTCTGTGAGACTCCATTGGAGAACACCAATTTTTCCTTCACAAGCAGATGTCAGTTACAGATAGGCTCTCGGTTAAGGCTAGGAGTGCATATCCACCTCCCCCTCGCAGCACTGGGACCCCATCTGGCTGGAACCTGTGCAGGCCCTGTGGATGCTGCAGCCCACAGTCTCCTGTGTGTCAGTCCTGTTGGGTCTGGAAGACACTGTTTCCTTGGTCCATTCCAGCTGGCTCTTACGATCTTTCCACCTCCTTTTCTGAAGTCCTAAGGGGAGAAATTCAATAGAGACATCCCATTCAGGACTGGGTGTTCCAGTTGTGAGGCTCTGTATTTGTTCCCATATACTGCAGGTAGAAGCTTCCCTGGTGATGGCTGAGCAAGGCACTGATCTACTGGTATAGCAGAATGTCACTGGGAGTCATTATATTGCTACATTTCTTTAGCAGAACAATACTATTTGGTTTTCCCCTAGACCCATGGCCTATGTAGGTCCCACTCACCAGTGTTCTCCAAAGAGCTCTCTCGCTAGGGAAACAAACCACTCCTCCGGTCCTCTGGCTATTTCTGTGTCTTGCCTTCATCCTTGGATTTCCCACTGTCCTCATTTGGATGGGTTATGAGGTGGTCAGCATGGATGCATACAAGGTTGGGAGGTAGAGGTGCCCTTTTAATAAGAAATCAAATTTCCTACACCATGGTTTCTGCCAGAACAATAAACCAAAATGTTCGAAGTGGAATTTAAAAATAAGAAGATAATACAGAAGTTCTCTCTTTGAGGATGGAGTTGGATTGAGGCTCTAAAAAGCAGCTTTCCCTAAACCCCGTTCCAGGGAGACCATGTGCGTGAGTGGTGACTCCAGCCTTCCCTTCAGTGTCTAAGGAATCCCTTGTCATTTTGTGTTAATCCTCCTGGACTTGGAGTGGCATCGGACCTGAATGGCGTGCACACCCCCTTGATGTCTTCATGGCTCTGGGAGGATCTACCACAAGTCCCTTTGGTCTTTCTGCAGTTGGGACTTCTCAAATGCATAGGGAGACGTTTGGCACTTTGCTTAGTCGTGTGGAGAGCTGATGAGCGCCTGGTCCTTTCCCTCACAGGGGAACCTTTAAGCAGCCTCAGGCCGCCTTCCATGGGCGGACAGGGAATGCAGCCATTGCTTAGAGTCTGTCTCCAGTTTCCTCTCTCAAGCTCCATTCACCATGGATCTCTACAAATCAAACTTTCTTGTCTTGATATGGATGGGCTTGAGTGTTCATGCTTAAGATGGTGGCAGATGTCAACTGACGTCCCAAACTTGGCTATCTGTTTTTGAAAAAAGGCCACCCAACACCTCTATGCAGAACACAGACATTCTTTTATGGATTTGCTGAGTTTGTGTTCTACAAATTGTTACCTTTGTTGTGTCACTATGCTCCGCCTCGCACGGATAGAACTCTTTGGTAAAGAAGAATTCACACAAGTATTTCAAATACCAACCCCAAATCCTACAAAATATAAAGCATACGCAAGACAGTAATACACTGCTCCTTGGACTCTGTTGAAAGTTTTGAGAAGAAACCATATATACAAGGAAAAGCTCTTTTCATGTAAAAGTCACTAGAAAAATAAAGTCTCTGTTGCAATTGTTTTCCTTGCAGTGAAGTTTGATTCTTCAGGAAATCCACACCCACAAGAGTCCTGCTCAAGTGTGAGTCGGCTGACTAATGGGAGCTCAAAGTTCTCTTTCTGTTAGTTTGTTTAAACATCTTTTGATTGAAAGTTGCTTAGTATAAAGCAATAGTTTTGCACGCAGTGACCCAAGCAATTAGACTGTGACCAGACCTTTCTCCATGAAGGTTTATGGTCTTGTTTCACTTTTAGACTGTCTTGGTATGTTTGCTCTTAAGGAAGTGTCTAGAAAGATATTTTTCCCCATGGCCTTTAGATATGATGTCGCCTTAGAGAATGGGAAGGAACCGAGACAAAGCAGACAGGCAAAGTGGATTGAAGCCAAGGGTTTTGTTTAGACGCTCTTCCCTAGACTAGGTTGAAAGTTTCAAGAGGAAGTCAAATATTCAAGAAAAAATGCCTTTTTTAAAAAAGTCATTCATTGTTCAGATTGTTGTCTTTGCTTCTTTATACAGTAAGGAAGCTGGATCCCCAAAGTTATCGTGAGGCCATGGGGAGGCTGTGAGGATGAGACTCCTTGACATTAGAGGTGTTAAAAGAAGGGGGGTCCTGATGTAGCCCACTGACCCTGTCCCCCACGGGACGCACCCCACCACATTTGGGTGCAGGAGATCATGGTCTTGGACTTGCCAACCTCCGAAGTAAATTTCTATTCTTTAGAGATTACCCCAGTTTTGGGTATTTTCTTATAGCCAGGAAAAAAATGGACTGTGACACAGCCCTTGGGCATGTGCAGAAAAAAGAAACTAACAAGAATAGTGCTGACAAGATACCACTTCTGGTCATCTCTGTGAGCCGCATGGCTATTTGTTTATAAATGAGTGCATGGAGCACCGACCTATAATTCTGGGACTGTGGTTGTAGCTCCTTTGGTACAGTGAGTGCCTGGTATTCTGAAGCCTGAGTTCAATGCCCATGGCTGCATTGAATGGATATGCTAGTGCGTGCCTATAGTCTCAGCACTCAGGAGGTAGAGTCAAGAAGGTCAGAATTCAAGGCCATCTTCAGCATAGCCATGTGTTTGATACCGACCTTGGCAAATGAAATCCTGTCTCAAAATAAATAACCCAAACCGTTCTCTATATCTTTTTAACCCATCACCACTGAGGAAACAGGGCAATACCAACCATGCCAGGCTATTTCCTACAAAATTAGCAAATATTCCAAAAATCAGCAGTTCTGGAGAGGAAGACGGGTACCCTGATATACAAGCCAAAGTTTCAACTATTAAAACTTTCTGCAAAGCAGCTTGGCAATAGATAACAAAAGCCTTAGAAATATTAAAATCATTTAGCTCAGTAATTACTATAATTAACATTTGTAGGACTTGCTCCAAAGGAAGTGAGATGAATATAAAGATCTCCTTTGCACATATAGAAAGAAAGCTTTAAGTGCTCTATTGTCTAACATTAGTACAGAAAAGTTTATTAGTGGCTACTCTTTAGGTATTTATAGAAATTAAAATTGTGTCAATAGAGTACTTTTAAAGCCTAAAATAATATCTGTACGAACTGACAGCATGACTGCTCCATGGTATGGTTAAGCGGAAGGTTTTCATTGTAGACATGAGGGAGAGAACAGCCAGGGGCATCCGGAAGAGTCCAGAGCAGAGGGAGAAAGTTGTAGGCTGACATGTTTGCAGACTGGGCCTGGCCATGAGAGAGGCAGAAGAGAGAGAGAAGGAGAGAGAGATGGGGAGAGTGCGACAAAAGAGAAAGAGCACAGCTGAAATAATAGCAGGGTTATAAGGAGAACGAGTAGCTGGGGGAGGGAGCCCCTTGACATGGAGTTTAAGGCAGAAGAAAAGGCGAGGGGAGCTGAGAAGAACCAGGACTCCAAAATGTGTAGCAGGTACTTGTGACACTGAGGGAGCCTGGAGGCCAACATGTGCTTCAGAGTGCTAATAGGCACCACAGGTAGCCTCTTGCCCCTCCTACCAATGATAAGGGAAATGGCTCCTTTTGGTAGAGGGGAACCAGCTTCCCACGTTTCTGAGGAATGCTGGCTTTTGTCTAACCACCACGACTGAGAAGACAATATCCTCGGGACTGATAATATCAAGTAAGGAGAGCCGTGTTATCTGAACCATGCATACAGGAAAGACAGAGCAAACACGAAAACTATAAACGGTAGCCCCTCCTGGGAGGGGAGCTATGGGGAACTGTACATTTCTTTACAATTTTAGTCTCACAGTAGATATTACTCTTCTAATCAAATAAGGAAGAGGAAGAAGCCATGCTCAAGTGGGCTGGGGGATGAGGGTGGGCACACGTGGCTCATGTGGCCCTCTGGGACTCATCTGGGGATGATGCTCAGTTCGGAGTCGCTGGGGTTAGACAGCCACTCCTGGGGCTTCAAGTGTGTTGCCTCCTCAAATGCTCCAGTACTCAAGGTTGTCCTTGCTCTTATATAATAGTTCTTCAGTAATATCTCTCAAACTGTAACATTTCACCCCATCACCTGGGGATTGTGTTTAAATTAGGACTGTGGTTTGAGATGTCTGGTGTGGGGCCTGAGTCTGCATCCTCAACACAATGGCAGAGATGCTGTCCAGCCAAGGCCACGGCTTACTGGAGAGTCAGGTTTGGTAGGTTGGGAGGGCCTTGTTAACTTACCTTCTATCAGTCTCCCAGGTGAGGTTGGTGCCAATGATCTACAGACCTTACATTCTAAGAGACTGGAACTTTTGCTGGACCTCACAGCTAGAGTTAATAATACCTGTGCTCACTTAAGACTTAAGACTGATAGCCTACTGCACACTCAAATTGTTTGTTTAACCTGCTTTTAAGAGAACAATGTAACAACCAACCTTACTTGCCTCAGATTTCCCGTGTAACCATTTACAACCTAAACTAATGCATAGTTATAATTTTAAGTTATGGTCTCTTCCATGCCCATGGCCCAGATAATGTAGCAAATAACAGAAGTTGAAAGCAACATCCTAAAATCCTAAAATAAATCCTAAAATCCATAAAGGTTGAAAATGACCATCTGTGGTTACTGACTGATGAACAATGGTCTGATCAGTTGGAATCAGCTGGAGCCAGTGATTTAATCTCTTGGAAAACTGTTAAAGATGTCTGTAAAATATCCCTCATTCCTTCCCCATGTAATGCTTTCTGTGCTATTCAATAAATTCAGAGCAAAGTCCTTAGCTAGAGACAGAAATACAGTCATGGAAGACACAGGGACAGGAAGGATTCACAGGAAGCCTTCTTCAGGCAGGCACAGCAGACTCACAACAGACAGAGGATTGAGGACACGGGAAACATGAAGTAGAGAATTGGAATCTGGACTCACTCTTGGTTAAATGACTCCAAGGGGAAGTACTTTTCTTTCTTTTCTTACTGTGTCACCTACCCATTATTGGTGACTCAGAATTAATCACTAATGCCTATAAACCAAGCAACACAAGGAATGCTTGTGCCTCAAAAAGTAGTTTAAGAACCAGCAAGTGTCATCTGGAGGCTTGCCAGAGATGCAAGTGATTAGATCCACACCTATGGAATCAGAGTCTGTACTGGGACAGGATCCTTCAGTAATTTTGTACATGATACTGCTTGGGGTCTTTTAATCTAGAAGATGCTCCAAACAAGCCTAGAGAGTCTTTCCAGAAAATCATTCATTGAAAAAGTGAAGTACCCTGACCCTCACAGCCCTTGGTCACTGAACCAATGAACTCTTTCTTCCTGGCACATTAGTTACTTCCTTCCTCCTTCCCCCATCACCAGCGGCTCACAGTCGGGGTCATGATCAGGTGGCTGAATACCTGCTCACAAGAGACAGCTTTTGCTGTCAGTTCACTGCAGTGCTGAGCATGTCCTGCAGAAGGAAAACAACTCCATTGCCAAGGAACAAATTTGGGATTCTTACATCAGTTCCTTGAATCAAAACATCATGCCCAGACAAGTGGAGGGGACAGTGGAAACTACTTACAGGTAGGGGAGAGAGACGGTATCAGGGGCAGGAATTCTGCCAGTTCCAAAGAAATGTGGGCTTGCTTAGCACTCCTGCTTAAGACTTAAGGAAAGAGAGAGGGTGTGAGGAGTCATGTTCTATCTAGATTATGCCAGGCTAAGGAGAATCATGCATTATTCTACCAGAATCATCTGCCTATAAAAATGACTGCACTTATTTCTTTTTAACATAGCATAACTTAAAGGGGGAAAGAAACCTCTTTCCCAAGAAAGGAGAAAATTGGAAAAGAGAAAGAAAATGTTCTGTTTGTAGAAGACATATATTTACTTGCTAAAGTATTTTCCTTCGCCCTGGGCAGAATGAAATATACAGCTAGCAAAGCTCCTTGCTATGTGTTGCCGTATTTCTGCTGTTTGAAGGGTTGTTTTATTTATTTATTTATTTGGTTTTTAAATTTGACAGGAAGAGGCTTGGAAAGGAAAGAGCTAGTCACCAATATTGCCTAGGAAGGGGAATTTTTTTTTTTTTTTTTTTGAGCAGTGACTATTTTTCACTCTGCTGAGAAATTACTGCAATTTGACACATGAAATCTAAGGCATAGATAAGCGTGAGCTTGAAAAATTGTCTTTTGTTGGCTTGATGATAACCAAAAAAAAAAAAAAAAATCATGTCAATGCTCTAGGCATTTTCCCACGGTTAGCAAGCTCTCCACCTGGGCGTCAGAGAACCATCTAGCACTTTCTCTGCATTGTTAGAACAGGGTAAAGAGGCTCTCTGCTGGAAATGACAGGTGGGGGGCCACACTGCCCATTTGGCAAGTAAATCATGATGGCTACTTCTGGAAAGAAAATAATTTCAAATATTTTTAGCTTTAAAGTGAATTACATCTGACACATTGCAGTCTGCCTCCAAATTTAAATAAGCACATTGTACTTAAAGCTTTCGTTTACCTGGAGAAATACTAGATACAAATCCTTGGATATAATTTCTACCTTTGAGACAACCCCCCCCTTGGCAATTATTGTCCTTCAGAGTCACTAGACAGCCTGTCTCTCTCCAAAGGGGATATCATAGCGGTCAACCTCGAGCCGATCTACGTCAGAGCACAAGTGAAGGACAGTGAGCAGGACCTGGGCGTGGTCAATATACCTCTTGGATACAAAGGTACAGAAAACAAAACGCTTCCTGTTCAGGCGTGTGAGTCTTTGTAGAGCACCGGAGTAGGAGGGAGAGAAGGTTGTTGTCTAGTTTTGTCCCGAGGTGCCACGAAAGGAAGCCAGGTTGTCAGCTGGACCTGACAACTGAGTGGGACAGCAAAAGGAAGCAGGCACTTTCCAGAGGCGGGCCTGCAAAGCGTCCCCACAGTCCTGTTCCTGGAACGGAGGGTGTTTACCGCAGCCTGCACGGCTCTCTGCCCACGCTCCGGCTTGGGCCTCAACTCCATGCCTGTTGGAGACAAAGGCTGAGGAACTCCTAAGCTTTTCTCTGCTGTGCCAGATCAGATTGCCAAGTGTTACTATGTAAGAATAAAAGCCAGTTTTAGAAACTACACTACGGAAGAGACTTCGAGACCACAGACATAACAATGTAGTTCAATTGTAGGGTTCTTTTGCTTTTGAGACAGAAAGAGGAATAAAAATATTCACCACTTATAATCGAAGGAGAGTATGTGAAATAAACAGACCGAAGACTTTCGTATGTATGGTGGGGCCGTTTAGGAAACACCGAAGAGAAGACAGCAGGAGAGTGGGCAGGGTGCAGGGTCTCCCACATAGAGAAAGACAAGACAGAAGCTATAGCAGGGACTGTCGAGATTTAAAATACACACAGAACACACACAGTTCTGTGTGGACAGCAAAGCTCAGAGCACTGGTACAGTGAGTCTCGCCTCCATCACCGAGATAAGAGATGATTCTGCTGGTGCTTTAAGGACACCAGGGGGCCACTGCTAAGGCCCTTGGTGAACAATGCCTGGCCTTGAAATCAAGAGAGGATTCAGAGGAGGTGCCAAGGTTAGTGCCAGAGCGGATGGTGCTGCTTTGATGTTCTATGGCTTCTCTATCGACACAGTGTTTGAATGCTGGGCTGGAGATGTGGCTCAGTGGTTAGGAGCGCTGGCTGCTCTTAGAACAGGGTTTGGCTCCAGGCACTCACATTGTGGTTCTCAACCATCTAAAACTCCAGTTCCAGGGGATCCAATGTCCTCTTCTGTTCCCCTTGGACACTACACAGCACATGGTGTATAGACATACATGCAGGCAAAACACACATGCACATAAAATAATAGAAACAGTATTTTTAAAAGATTTATCTAAAAAGTGTTCGGGTGCTTAAGCCACGCATGCAGCACCACTGAGCAGGGCTACCACACAGATGCACAGGAAACTGTAATTGCAGATCCTGCCAGCAGTGCCTCCATTCTAACCAGAGTCCCAGAGGCTCCCATCTCACACTTCCCAGCTTTCCCAGAACACAAGCAAACACTTTAAAGCATGAATTCCCTGGGAAAGAAGGAATAAAAATATCTGTTTTGCTATGTAGGGTTATGGAAAAGTCTTTCTGGGACCAGAATTAACTTGGAAGGAAAGGAACCTCTGAAACGTTCCCTGGAGCTAACATCCCCAGCATTGCCTATTGATACAGCCTAAGCTATCAGGCCACAGGCACAATCCCCTGTTTGCCTTGGGCACCACTACTGTGCACTGTGACCCAGCCTTCCCAGGAAGCAGGCATAGAGACTGTCCTGGAACACAGGACTCCTGTGAGCAGCCAGAAGACTTGTCTCCTGGCTCTGGCTTGTGGACTCTGTCCCTGCCACTCGGATTCAAAGACCTGCCACTGTGATATAAAAGGGATGAGGAACCTGCTGAGCTGTAAAGGATTCATGAGAAGCAAATGTAGCTCTCTCTTTGAAGGCTCAGGTGGGAGACTGGACGGAACAAGGGGAGACTGAGAGGAGGCAGTCCTTTTAGGGGACTAAAAGCCTCAGAATGGCCAAAAAACAGGAAGAACAGGCACATCCCCAAAGGAGGCCTGTGAAGGGGCACAGCTGGAATTCAGGATGGAGGTGCACCTTTGCTTCTGTTATGCCTTTTGCTTACTGGCAGTGGGGATGTGGCTAACCTCTCAAGGTCTCTGCCTAACAATCTGTAACCACACTCAACTAACAAACTGTAACTCCACAGAGCCACTTACGGGCAGCACAGTGCTTTAAAATTGCCAAGGGCAATGTTCCCAGCACCAGTCTGGATGATCCTCAATGGAAATAGCTCCAAGAGGTAGAGTTTAAGGATGAAGCGGGTAGTGCAACTGCTTTGACCTGGGCCTGTTTCAGATTTCAGCGCCAAAGTATTAGCGAGAGCAGAGGGCAGCCTCGGGGAAGGCAGGCAGAGGTGGACACCCGGGGACTTTCTTCCTTCTCTCTGCATTCATTTCCTGATTAGCATTCTAATGTGCCTCTCTGTTAAGTGTGGCCCAGAGGGTCAGATTAATCACAGTGGAGAACATTCCTCTTTAAATTGCAATTACAAGTATTATTTATGTTTTGATATTAATCAATCACCATTGACTACCCTTACTATTTTTATAGCACTTTAGCGAATGGAACAAGCAAATTTTCAAGGCCTTGCAGGATCAGTAGCCCCATGCTACAAGGCAGAAATGTTCTCCCTCACATTGTGAAGAGGGAGAAAGGAAGGCTGGCTGTGTGGTGGATATTAAAATTGAACAGGCAGTTTCTGAATAAAGCAACACGTGATTTATGACTCTGAGCTAAAAGCTAGTGTTTTTTTAGTAAACCTGCCTGCGGCAGGGGTCACTCATATCAGCACTGCATTTTGGGGCTTGTTAAGAACACTTGCTAGTATAAAGTGGCTATTCTGCGCATTGGTTATATTGAAACTGTATGTGGTGGACCACTGTGTTCAACCCAGCCATACAGTGTATACATCAGAGTGGTATCCAGTATTCTCTTCCTGGTTTCAAAGGGCAGCATTTTTCCTTAGCAGAAAATGGATACAGTTAACAACTATACTCATACCTGTTGTGATGATGCACATCAGTAGGATATGCCAAACAGTCAGAGACAGGAGGATCATGAGTTTGAGGCCAGTCGAGGGTATACCTTCTTGGCTGGAGAAATAACTCAGTGGTTAGGAGCCCTTGTGGCTCTTCCAAGGTACCCAAGTTCAGTTCCCAGTATCCACTTTGGGCGTTTACAATCACCTGTAACTCCAGCTCCAGGGAACCTGAGTCCCTCTGATGGCCTCTTCAGGCACCTTCACACGTATACATATAACTTTAAAGAGATTCACATTTTGAGCAAAAGAAACAATTCAGTGAAAGGAGCGAAGATTCAAACACCGTCTCACATAAGACACCCTAAACCCCTCAGTGTATGGGAGAGATTAGTACCAACAGCCCTCTCCTATATCCTCAAGATTTGCATATAACCTATAGGTATCTCCTCATCTATTTAAAATCATTTCTAGGTGTAGTGAACAAGAATAATGTAATAGAATGTAGTGAATAAGAATAATGTAATAATATGTAGTGAATAAAAATAAGCATAATGGTAATGGAATGTAATGGATAAAGAATAATGTAGCAGCATAATAATGTAAAATGTGATGACAAATAATACTGAAAAGCCAAATGTGAGCAATCAATATTAAAGTCCAGAGAGTGGGCTCTGGACACACCCGGAGGTACCCCTGTGTGCCTGTGTGCACATCTGGACAGCACTGATAAAACTGACCATGCCCGTTCGCCCACAGTGTGATTGGCTGAATTTAGCTCAAAAACCCTGGTCTGGCCTCGCTCAGCACGCCGCTCTCGAGTGCCTCTAGATATGCGGCCGCTCTGGGGACCAACCGAGGCTGCGTCCTGCTAACTGAAGACTCGTCGCAGACCACAGGGCCAGTGCTCCAGTCTTGCTGAACCAAAAGAGGAAGCTGGCTGTGGACCACACAGCGCTGCCGGACAGATCGCGAGGCTTGCCTGCATCTGAGGCCAGACTAGGAGAGGTATTGGCCTGACTGTGTGAGTGAATGTGTGAGATAAGCATAGAATAAAAACCCTTTGTGGAACCAATACCGCCTCTGAGGCTTCTTCCCGCCTGATAAGAATTCGCTCGCGACACTAGGTTACTTACGATATCTAGCAGAATGTAGATATTATGTGAGTGGTTAGGCTATACATGTTCAATACTGATTTTTTTTTAAAGACACAGTCTCGTGTCTTTAGCACAGGTCGGCCTGTACCTCGCTATCCTCCTGAATCAGCCTCCTGACTCAAGTTTTCCCTCAAATGTTTTTAACCACAGCTGGTTCCATTGGAAGATAAAGAATCTGCAGATAAGGAGGGCCCACCTCTTTTCTAGCATCTTTTGCTTATTGTTCCAAGAACTGAACAAGACAGTTATTAGGAATCTACAGGACTCTGGGAGAGAGAAGTGGTAAAATTTAATTTTAAACAGTGGTTTGAGCATCAGAAAGGTTTGCTTTCTGATATTAAGCCTTGCCATTGTTTGTGTGCGTCCTTGAGGGTGGAAACTCTGATAGAGAAGACAGGCACATAGGAGCACGGTGCATGCAGCATCCAGGTACACTCATTTTTCCAGGCTCCTAATAGTTCCCTCTATGCTGGCAGTTTTCTCCAGAAGCCCATTTCCAAGCCCCAGATCTCAGACCCTGCAGCTTCTTGAAGCCCAGCACCAGAGGTCTCTGTGTCCAATTCCATCCAGCTGGGTAAAGTGCTTAGGAGTATAGTTACCACCGCCAGAAGGAGAATCCAGAATCTTTGTGGATAAACTAAACAGCCTGAGTCTGCATATACCCAGAAGGTTCTTCCTTGTCCCCAGACCAGGATTTGGACTGACCGAGACCCATGTGAAGCCAGCTTCATCTTTCTTTCTATTTTGAAATGATGGTTTGAGTGTCCTTCCTCTTTTCCCCTTGCAAACCAAGGTTCAGAGACCAATCTCAGACCTAACTCAGGGACTGGCAGTTGACAGATTCTCTGTTTTGAGCTGAAACTAGGCACTCATAGGAATTAACTACTGAGTCCATGAACATGATGCCTGATTGTCACCTGCCTATTTGGTTGCTTAGTCTTCTTCCAACTAGGAAAATGGATGATCTGCTGAAAATTGAAAGAATGGTAGGAATCATAATAGCTGTATACAGTAATTTATTATCCATCCACACATGCCCTCTTACACTGGGGGCATTTCAGAATCTAAGTCTCAGGTCCAGTTTGTGAACTTTACAGGTAAAAGATTTTTTGGCTCTCAAATCCTATTTGACTATCAAAGCCCCTGCCAGGATTCGTAGCAGAGCAAAATACATTTTCTGCTTACTCCCTAAACATGCTATGTTTTGCAGTTAAGCCCAGAGAAGAGCTTCCTGGAGACTGCCGAGGATCTGAGGCAGACACCTGCGTGAATTTCTCACTCCCATTCAGAACAAAGCAAGGAAAACAGGCGTGGGATAAATGCACTTGCCATCCACGTTAGCCCTACTTTAAAATGCCACAGTTCACAGAACAGCATTGTCTAAAGCCTCGGGAATCTAGCTCAGCTCCCTTCGCAACCACAAGCAATTCTGCCCTGATTGCTCTAACCTAGATGGCCGTGCATTTTGCTGTACAGGGAGAAACTAATGAGATGGAGAGCTTTCTGGGATGGGAACCTGCTGGCCCAATGCCTAATGCACCGTGCCTGGGACCTCTGGGAGCCCACCTCCCGGATTGCCGACGTGCCTGGTTGCAACAGAACATGCTTATGTGTCTGTCTGTGGCAATGGAATATAAGCGGGCTGTAAAATGGAACAGCAGGTGAAGGGGGACCCTGCAGGGAAGCAGCTGAATGGCTCCTCCTCCCAACACACCAGCTATCAGAATCATCACTGGAATAGCATTTATCTGCCTGGAGTGCACATCAGGAACCCAGCCATGGAAGCAAGATGGAAAGGCCACAGTCGGGAACTCACGTCAGGAGCCAGGAGCTCTATCTTAGTAACATGAAACTTGTAGCCGCCAAGCTGTGCTATCAGTAACATTATTAAGGTGCATCTGCTGAGCAGAGGCCCAGTGGCCACTTCTTCACTGAACTAGGCCATTTGAGTTGAAAGGGTAGAGATTAAAACAAATCAGAAATCATCAATAATAACGTTTGGCCAGCTAAATGATTATCAAAGGAAAGATGGAGAACAAGAGCAGCTTAGAGCTTAGACTGTGGAAGTCTCCAGTAAAGCTAGGAGCTTCTGTCTCATGCCCACCATCTGCTTCCCTGACAGAGGGTCCTGCTTATGACAGATGACTAAATCATAGTTGTGCTTTCCTCTGCGCCTCGTTTGGCTTGTCTTCACATCCATCAGAGCTCTCTGCTGGAACATGGTGGGCTGGCAACGTGGAACAGAGCAAAAGGGATTTAAAAATCAAATCTTCTCTGCTTTGATTGAGTCACCAGCCTGAGAAAGAATCAGCAAGGCTCCTTGGCTCCGTTCTAGTTACTGGATCCCAGGGGACACAATATGAAGGGTTCTCCTAACCCCTGTCTTGCTCATGTTTCTATGTTTCTGTCTGCTGGGCTATAAGACAAATAGAATGCTAGGGGCAGGTAATCGCTACCAAAGTTGTGGCTGGTCCCATCTGGAGTGCCGGAGCCCTGTGACAGAGGGTTCACTTGGCTTTGCTGACGTCACTGCCAGGCTTCAGTGTACCCAGCTCTGTACCTCTGCCCTGACTCTGGGTCCTGTAAATGAAACACAGAGGCTTGTCCTCACCAATTTGAACAAGAGAAGAGACATGGTCCTCCCCTCTGTGCAAGGCAAGGCATGAAACAAATCAGTCCCAAACCACCAGCCGCCCTGGGCTCTGCTGCGAAACTGAGGCACACGCGGCTGTGTCGAGGCTGATGGTTGAGTCCAGCACCTTTCTTCCGGGTTCCTCCAAACAGGGGAGCTCACCGTGAACCTGTAGAGGACAGCTGTAGACCACAGTTACATCATGAGCTCCATAGAGGACAGCCGCAGACAGCAGTTACACCGTGAGCCCCATAGAGGACAGCCGCAGAGGGCAGTTACACCCTGAGCCCCATAGAGGACAGCCGCAGACAGCAGTTACACCATGAGCCCCATAGAGGACAGCCTCAGAGGGCAGTTACACCCTGAGCCCCATAGAGGACAGCCGCAGAGGGCAGTTACACCGTGAGCCCCATAGAGGACAGCCTCAGAGGGCAGTTACACCGTGAGCCCCATAGAGGACAGCCTCAGAGGGCAGTTACACCCTGAGCCCCATAGAGGACAGCAGCAGAGGGCAGTTACACTGTGAGCCCCATAGAGGACAGCCACAGAAGGCAGTTACACCATGAGCCCCATAGAGGACAGCCGCAGAGGGCAGTTACACCGTGAGCCCCATAGAGGACAGCCGCAGAGGGCAGTTACACCCTGAGCCCCATAGAGGACAGCCGCAGAGGGCAGTTACACCGTGAGCCCCATAGAGGACAGCCGCAGAGGGCAGTTACACCCTGAGACCCATAGAGGACAGCCGCAGAGGGCAGTTACACCCTGAGCCCCATAGAGGACAGCCGCAGAGGGCAGTTACACCGTGAGCCCCGTAGAGGACAGCCGCAGAGGGCAGTTACACTGTGAGCCCCATAGAGGACAGCCGCAGAGGGCAGTTACACCGTGAGCCTATGGAGGACAGCCGCAGAGGGCAGTTACACCCTGAGCCCCATAGAGGACAGCCGCAGAGGGCAATTACACCGTGAGCCCCATAGAGGACAGCCGCAGAGGGCAGTTACACTGTGAGCCTATGGAGGACAGCCGCAGAGGGCAGTTACACCGTGAGCCCCATAGAGGACAGCCGCAGAGGGCAGTTACACCCTGAGCCCCATAGAGGACAGCCGCAGACAGCAGTTACACCGTGAGCCCCATAGAGGACAGCCGCAGAGGGCATTTACACCCTGAGCCCCATAGAGGACAGCCGCAGAGGGCAGTTACACCGTGAGCCCCATAGAGGACAGCCTCAGAGGGCAGTTACACCCTGAGCCCCATAGAGGACAGCCGCAGAGGGCAGTTACACCCTGAGCCCCATAGAGGACAGCCGCAGAGGGCAGTTACACCGTGAGCCCCATAGAGGACAGCCGCAGAGGGCAGTTACACTGTGAGCCTACGGAGGACAGCCGCAGAGGGCAGTTACACTGTGAGCTCCATAGAGGACAGCCGCAGAGGGCAGTTACACCGTGAGCCCCATAGAGGACAGCCGCAGAGGGCAGTTACACCGTGAGCCTGTGGAGGACAGCCTCAGACAGCAGTTACACAGCTCCCACCCTAGCACCAGGCTCACTGCGGTGGTTTGCGGAAGATCTGGAGAATTCTGCTCTACCCCAGCCTTTTCAATCCCTGAAGTTCCAGCATTCTGCCAAGTCCAAGAATTCCACTTCCTGGATGAAGAGCGCTTTGATCAGTGAACTGGCTGTAGCAATGCTGGGTGTGAGCCCAAAGCTAACCTGGGCAAGGGACTCACAAATAAGTAAAAACCATTCCAGCCCAGGATCTCCTGTGGTCCTGTAGGCTTCAGCCCACTTCTAATTACAGCTGAGAGAGCTTTTCTGTGCATGGCACTTCTTAGCTATAAAACTAAGACCATTACAAAACCATTTTGGGATTTTGGGATTATTGGGACTGTGCACTGTTTTTGAGTGTGTACTTGGTACAAGATACTGGGCTGAGGCTCAGTAGGCTGCCTCTCTGAGTCTGTCAAGGACCTTGACCAACAGAGACACTAGGCGATGGTAACATTCGTAGGGCACAGTAGGGAAGGTATGATGCTTAATCTTGACCATGAACTTGATGAAATTTACAGAAGCCATGGAGAAATGACTCTGGGAAAGGCTGGGAGGACCTGTATAGATTAGGTTAGTTGAAAGGGTAGAGATTAAAGTAAATCAGAAGTCATCAATGATAACGTTTGGCCAGCTAAATGATTCAAAGGGAAGATGGAGAACAAGAGCAGCTTAGAGCTTAGACTGTGGAAGTCTCCAGTAAAGCTAGGAGCTTCTGTCTCATGCCCACCATCTGCTTCCCTGACAGAGGGTCCTGCTTATGACAGATGACTAAATCACAGCTGTGCTTTCCTCTGCGCCTCGTTTGGCTTGTCTTCACATCCACCAGAGCTCTCTGCTGGAACATGGTGTGTGGGTTCAGTGTTCTGGACTGAATTCTATCCCACGCTCCCGCCCGCCTAATTTGATCTCTCTGCTGGCTGGACGGTGGGACCTCAGGCAGGTCTGTGGGAAGGTAAGGGTGATGCCAGTTCAGATGGCCAGGGATCCTGTTTGGGGCACAGAGAGGCAGACAGGATAAATAATTACCCTGGGACTTTCATTTAGGCATGGTGACAAAGTCAAAGTCACTTTATTTCAAGCAGATGAGGGAATATATTGGAGTGTTGGGCGGGAAGAAAGGTAGCCAATCCGCCAATCACTTGCTTAGGGCCAGCTAGGGCACGGATCACATGACCATGAGGAAGGGGCCCTCCTTGATGCATGGTGGGGAGGGGCCAGCCTCTCCGCTCGGACAGCAGGCGGCTACCCAGCACCCTCAACCCAGGCCACGTGCAAGGCTTTGCCCATTTCCATGGTGTTGCAATGGTGGGCTGGCAAAAGTGAATACAGGCAGCTCTATTCTATGGACTGTGGTCCTGCATGGAATAGAAAGGAGAAAGCAAGCTGAGCATAAGCATTCGTTGCCCTGTGACTGCTGAAGCTGCCCCAAGCTCCTGCAGCTATGATTTCACTGCCATGATGGACTGTCTCCAGTTATGAGTCAAAATAAACCCTTTTTCCTTAAGCTTCTCTTTTCAGATTTTTTTTCACAGCCATAAAACAAGTAAATAACATAGAAGGGGACCTTGGTGGCCAGGTCGAAGGTAGTAAGGACCCTGCTTGGGGAAGAAGGGCCTTATAGTGGGCCTCCTCCATCCCCTGGTGCATGGCAACTGCCTGAATAGTTACGCTGGCTGCAAGATGCTCCCCATGAAGAGGACTCCAGTCACAAAATCCTTTCGCAAGAAATAAAATCCTGTTAACTGCAAAAACAGAATAAATGTTTATTGTATGAGTTAATGACTCTCCAAGCCTTCGTTCCTACACCGAACAAGAACCTGCTCTCAGCTGGCTTTCCCTTCTGACACTCAAATGTACTGACACAAAGGCAGCACGCTGTAGCCCTGGCTTGTCCAGGGATTGCCTTTGAGCCTCAGCCAAGTCACCCTGCTGCTCACACCATCTCCTAGAAAGAGCTGAGGCTGAAATGCAGATGGATTTTGTGAGGCACTGGTAACACTTTGTAACCAACCAGAAATGAAAGGTGAGGCTATGGAAATCCACACGCACTTTGCTTAAACAATGTCTTCTTTTCTATCACTTTCCGTATTTCACCTTAACCCACATGTTACTGGGCTGCCTCTGCCTCAAAGCTCAACCCCCATTTGTCCACCTAGACAGTGAGGCAAGTTTCCCATATTTTCTTAGGAGGCTTGTGGCGGTTTGAATAAAAACGGCCCCCTTAGGCTCACAGAGAGTGGCACTATTGGGAGGCGTAGCCTTGTTGGAGGAAGTGTGTCACTTGGAGTGGGCTTTGAAGTCACTTTGAAGTTTCAGATGCTCAAGCCATTCCCAGTCTCACTCTCTCTCTTCCTTCTGCCTTTAGATTTGGATCTAACTTTCAGCTACCTCTCCAACACCATGTCTGCCTGTGTGCTGCCAAGCTCCCCACTACGGTTATAATGGACTAAATCTCTGAAATGTAAGTCAGCCCCAATTAAATGTTTTCTTTAATAAAAGTTACCATGGTCATGGTGTCTCTTCACATCAATAAAACTCTAAGACAAGGCTCAAGTGAGCAAATGCAAGCCAAGTACATGATGCAATCAATGGTCAGGCTTGGAAGAAGCCTTACTAAATAGGAGCCTGTCAATCTGTGTCTAGGAAGGGACACACCTTTTCCCATAGTCTAAGGAAGATTGACTTAGAACCAGTGGTTTTCAAAAATGTCTTTCTCCCCTAAAGGAAGATCCTTGTGATTCTAGTGGACCCAAGTTCAGTCTTCCTGTGGCTATATGAACCACATGGATGATTCCATGCCTGGGGCTATGAGCTTGGCATATGCTATGAGGCAGCATAACTAAAGAATCTAGTGAGTCATGACACTTTGAAGGCCCCTGGAACTTGGTTACAGGAATCCTGGATGGTCATCAGGAAAATCCTACAGTGTGCATATATATACCCATTCTCTGCTTAGCTGATGGTCTCTTCAGACTTGCTGCATGCTCCCCCCTCCACCCCACCCCTCCACTCTCCCCTTTGGCTTCAGTTTCAGTGAAGTTCTTCCTGAGAAGTAATACATTACAGCAATTTTTGGTACTGCTAGTTGATCAAAACTGGAAGCCTATGTTTTGGTCATCCCCAGTCATCCCCAGTCATCCCCGATGAACCCACAGTGCTAAAGCACGAGGAACAGCACATTGTTCTCTTATGGAATACTGGTGATTGAACGTAGGCATTGGCTCATCCACAGGAGGAAGGTAGCTGACGTTATATATTGATAGTGCTTGCTTACTTAGCACGGAAAGTATATCTGTGACTTCTCTTAATTTTCTTTAGTACTGACTCAGTTTCCATTTTTTATGGTTTTCATGGTGCTTTATATTTTGCCTCTTATTTATTCTGGCCTCTTAGATAATTTATGTGTACAGTTTAAGACTCACAAGGCTGGTGCATGATAATATCACCAGAACGCTTGGCCCTTTTACAACACCTTCCAAAAGGAGGTTGAGAAAAGTCTTTAAGACCACAACTTAATCCTTGTGAATGAGATTAGACTAAATTAAGTCTGAGAAGAAGCACAATAATCTCTGATTTATAAATGGGGAGTTGTGATGTAAAAAAGATAAATATCCAGCATTATTCTCTTCTAACACCCAAATGCTGAATGCAGACTCATACATACCCAGTGTGCACTGTGCAGACTCACACAACACCCAGTGTGCACTGTGCAGACTCACACAACACCCAGTGTGCACTGGGAAGAGAGATGGGAGTGTCAGCTTTTCTTGACTGCACAAAGCTAATGGATGCACCTGTTTCCCCCAAGTTCGCCGTCTCTCTTGTTAATCAGCCTCCATTATTCCAGCAAAGTCCCTATGAAAATAACTGGGAAGCAGAAAAGTTTGGGTTTGTTTTGTTTTTGGCCCATAGTTTCACAGCTCTCAGTCTACAGGCGTCCAGCCCTGTGAGGCGCCGTGCCTCACGGCAGGAGCCTGTGGCAGTAGGGGAGGCCACTGTGACAGTCCCTCCTCTCTTTCCACAGCATGTGTGTCCCAACACCCCACCCAATTTACATCCTCTTATTCCCTCTTCTGTGCCCCCTTTGCCACTTTCAGATCTCTACAGACATTCCAAGTGAAACAACTAAAACTTCAAAGCCATCATCCACATAAGAGAGAATATGCAGTGTTTGACTTCGTGGACCTGGGTCATTTCACTAGTATGTTTTTCCAGTTGTGTCTATTTTCCTGAAATTTTCATAATTTTCTTTTTCTTTACAGATAAAATGGTGGTTATATGGTGGTTATTCATTCCCCATCAGCTGATACATATGTAGTTTGATTTTATTTCCTAGCTATTGTGGCTAGAGCAGCAATGAACACAGATGCACAAGTATCTCTGTAGAAAGATATAGAGTCCTCTGTGTATGTACCCAAATGTGGTACAGCTGAGTCATATGGCACCTTATTCCTAGTTTTTTGAGAAACCCGTAGAGTGATTTTCAAAGCAGTTACACTAGTTCCCACTCCCACCAACAGTGTCTAGGAACCCCCTTCCCCCACATCCACACCAGCATTTCTACTCTGGTTCTCCAGGTCCTGAACACCAACACTGTGGTTCCCTGTAGATATGGCTACCTAGTGACTGTCAGACAGGTAATGAATACAGAGCAGATACACGGGCCAGGGCATCGTTTCCATCCCGAGTGGGACAGAAGGGGGACATCAAGAGATTTCACCACACTGCTCATCATTGAACAATTTAGAATTCATGAATTATTTCTGAAATTTTCCATCTAGCGTGTTCAGACATAGTTGCATACGGGTAATGCAGCCACTGAAAGCAAAGCCTCACCTGGGGTGTCTACTTCAGTCAGTAACTTCTAATTGGAAAAAAAAATGCTGGAAGAGTACGCCCCAAAATAGTAAATTTGTGAGGTATTGTGTCTTAGCTTGATTCGGCCATTTCCCAATGTGTGAATATTTCAAATCATCATGTTATATAGTATAAACATAGACGGTATAAACATTTATTCAGCAGCACAAAAATAAAAATAATACTGACCGTAAGAAGTTTCCCAAACAATAGTGACTACCCCTGAGTTCCTTAAGTATCTGCTGTGGCCTCAGACCCAACACGGATGGTCGTCTCTGACCCGCAGAGATTGCTGTTGTGGAATCACGGTAGCCTGTTAACAGGTGGGGCCGCTGGGGCTCGGCAGCTCCGGTGCAGTGAGCTGTAGCTCTGTGTATTTCACACATACCTGAGTACCAGGAGACTGAGGAAGTTGACAGGGATCACCTAGAGCTTTGGAGTGCATTCACTCAGAGACCAGCCACGGCAGCTGTGGATATCACTCAGTGGTCCTCGTCAGTGTGTTAAGAGGCTCGGGTCCAGCAGTGGGAACAGCAGAAACTTGGCTTATAGGTCTGTCTGTGGTTCTGCTAAGCAAGGTGAGAACACAGAGGGTCTCCTACAGAGGAGGACCAAAGAAATAAGGGCGAGCTGGGATCTTTAGGGCAGTAGATGGTCTTGGCTGCACATCAGAATCCCTGGGGCGCTCTAAAAGTCTGTGTTGGCCTCACTCTGGAACGCCCGATTTAATTAGGCTAAGGTGGAGCTGGGCTGAGCTGGCTGCTAAGGCTCCCCAGGTGACCATAATAAGCACTCAGGGCTGAGCATAGCTCAATGCCGCTCCTCTCAAGTGGGGCCCCCCTGCCAGCATCCCTGGGCATTTCTTAGAAATGTGCTTTCCTGTGCCCTCCTCAGACTGCTCGCTCAGTCAGAACACTTGTGCACTTGGGCATGCCCTCCAGAAGACCCCAGTGTACCCTAAGGTTTGAGAACCACAAGGCATAAAGAAACTGTGCAGTGTACAGTATTGAGAACTGGAGTGTGTGGGGCGGGGTGGGGTCAGAAGGGAGGACGTTGTGTGGACAGCTGGCTGGAGTCCTGTTGCTGAATCTGGAGTCTGGGGAGCTGCGGTGGTACAGAGCTGACTCAGATGATGTAGGGCTTGCAAAGGCACAGAGCACAGCAGACTGAGACACAAGCTTTCTGGGGCTGTGTAGGAGTGGAGTCTACAAAGGGCAAGGATATGATGCTCTGAGAAGAGGCTGAGGAGTGCGGAAGGGGTGGTTGTCACAAACAAGTTTGTGTTGCTGTAGCCGGCATTGCAGTGTCACCCCCAGGCCCTGCGGTCCTGCGTGCTCATTCTGGAGACCTACAGAGGGAAGGAGATACTCTCTTGGGGGGCACTATTTGCATTTCAGATATATTGTTCACTTTTCTTGCTGCACAAAATATCTGACAAAAACAAAATATCTGACAAAGCCAAGGAAGGAAAGAGGGTTTATCTGAGGCAACCGGTCACATTGTATCCATCGTCAGGAAACGGAAAGTGATGAACGCTCAGCTCTGTCTCCCTTATATTCAGTCTGGGACTCCAGCCCAGAGAACAGTGCTGCCCACATTATGGTGGGTTCCCCCCACCTCAAATAACCCAGTCTAAATCTCCCGCACAGACATGTTCGAGGCCTGTCTCTTCAGTGGTTCTAGATCCTGTCAATCCAACGAGCAGCCTCAACTATCACAAGTGATACCCACTAGGTAGGTGAGCTGTGGAGAAGAGGCTGGATGCTAAGAGCTGCTGCAGAGCGAAGGTTCCAGAGAGAAAGAAGGGCGGCAGAGAGAGGGTTCTCTGTGCAGAGGGAGTGTAGTAAAGCCTGGTGAGGAGGCCACACCCCAGCTCCTCAGCAGTGAAGTCCTGGGAGAGCTAACCTCTGTGAGCCCCAGTTTCTTCACCAGTTTTTGCTGTGAGCCTGGGACATGACAGAGCTCACCTTTTCAAAGGTCTACAGTGCTATCGGACAGTTTCTCAATGATCCCTCAAGAGCTCAGTGGAGACTGGTGACAGGGTGACTCTTACTACATGTCCTGTTCACCCACTAATGACCTTTGTGTTCATTATACCCCCGTGAAGGGTTCTCAGCCACATCGCTGTCCTCTCCAGCCTACACCATAATCTGTGACGTAGTTGCTTTGTGGGACAGCAAGGGTCCCGGAGAACAGCTGCCGGGGCGGGTGGTGAAGGTGGGTATAGTCCTTGCAAGACTTCCACTGTGGCACCGGGAGTCACTGGAGAGCTGTGGCACTTCACATCCGGAAGCTCCTGGAAGCCTCCCCGTCCCTGATCTGCTGACTCCACCAGGGTTCTCCTTCTCTAGGCCTCAATGAATGTTGAGTCTAGACCTTCTTGTCTGATGGGGGGGGGGGGCAAGTTGTCTTTGCCAGGAACAGACCAGCGAGTGGACCTCCAGCCATCACTGCCTCTGTGACGACTGTGCTCTGGCGAGTTCTCTGGAACACCGCCAGCTTTGTCCTTGTGCCTTAGTTGGGGTTCCTACTGTTGTGATAAGCACCATGACTGAAAGCAGTATGGGGAAAATATAATTTAATTTACTGGAGTCTGTCACTGAGGGAAGTCAGGGCATGAAAACATGGTGAGAATGTCTGTTGGAGAATTTATGGAACAAAAAATTGCTCCAGAGTTTTAAGTACAGTTTATTTTCCCCTTTTGTGTATTCTTTGTGAACAAAAAATAAAATAAAATACTGCTGCCCAGAGCAACTGTGTGAAAACTACGCTTACAGATGGACTTTCCTATGGCGTTGGTATACTGTTTGTTAACACATTATAGTCACCTATAGTGACTATAGGTGACATTATAGTCACCTATAGTAACAAACGAAAAACGTATTTTTAATTATACATCTGTCCCAAGCATAGAGCCAGGATAGGGCATCATTGCTACCAGGAGCCATGCAAGGTGAGTCCTGCCAAGGAGTCCACGTTCTCCTGCAGGGACGGCATTAAGTACCTTTGCTGTGGTGACAGTGCCATCTTGTGATCCTGTGAAGTATTAGGGAAATGAACTGCCCGGAGCTGTTCTCGGTGTGTTTGCCTCCAGAATCCGCATCAGCAATCGATGAAACCTAAGTTCCCTCACAGTGCTGTATGCATGCGTCTAGGGCTCTTCTGCAGAGCGGGGAAAAGATAACACAGAAGCAACGGGTAGAGGGGACAAGGAGGGCTTAAGAACTAACAAGAAGCTTGAACTCTGGGAAATCTCTCCGGCTTAAGGAAGAGAGTATTCATCTGTCTGAGGTTCTCCAGAACCAATTTCCCGGCTAGGCCAGGAGAAAAGGCCATCTAGCCTTTTCTATGTGACAAGAAAACAGTAGCAATAGGTACAAGCGCTTTCTGAATTGTCAGTCGTGCTCAAGGCCTGAAGCCCAGCTACCTTTGGGAATAGAAATTTCTGAAGGATGTGTCAGAGCGCTCCGCGCTTTACTGTCTCTGTCAAGCGGTGTAGGTCAATGTCGATGCTCTTGAATGCAATATTTATAGGCCTCCCTCTTGCCTGGCATTATCTTGTTTTCAGGAAGACATGCACAGCACTGTCTGAGAGCACACTCTGTGGCCTTTAGATTTGATATGCTCTGGTTTGAATGACAGCTGAGTTTGTTAATTATGACTGCTGTGTACCTGAGAGAAAATCTAATAAAAAGCTTTATTGATCCACTTAAAAGGAGTGTATAGCAACTTCTTGAAACACTGAATGAGCTTGAGGCCTCTGGCAGAGAATATAAAGAACAATTTGAGATGCACAATAGCTCTGAAGCTAAACACAATGGTCACTGAACATCTGATTAACGTAATAAAAAGTCAGTGTTTTATATAACTGCACGGAAACACATGCCACGTATGTTACAGAAGACTTAGAATGCCACGTGGTCTTTGAAGAGGTTCTATGTTATTAACTTTATTTCTGGACACAAATCTGATGCTCTCGTTTCTCTTACAACTGTTTGGTATACTTGCTGTTCATAGGCAACGTGTGTTCATTACGTAAAGTTGGAATAGTATACGTGTCAAACAAGGAGATTAATCACTTCTACCACTGGCAGTAGTTTGGGAATTATTTCCAGGTGTTTGGTTGTTTTTGTTTTTAATGGGGTTTCGTTTTGTTTCTTCTGTTTCTTCTGTAGATTACTTTCCCCCTCCCTCTTAGAGTTTGTTTTCCTCACTTGCACGTAAACCACTCTGAACCAAAAAATAATAAATGGAAAATTCCAGAAACTAATAGTGCCTAAGTTTGAAGTTGCATATGATTCCAGATAGTGTGCTAACCTCTTGCCCCATTCCTGCCCAGGATGTAAATCAGTCTCAGCCTGTCTGTCCATCCGGGCCACCTGCCTGCTATTGGATTAGCAGCTGCCTGGGATATCGGATAAAATGTCATAGTCTCAGTACTGAGTTTTAACTGGCCTTTTTTTTTTTTTTTAAATTAATGGTCCCAAAAAGTACAAGAGTAGCTTTAATGAGCCAATGAGAAGCTGTGAAATGCTTCTTTTAAATGAAAGGTGAAAATAAAAGTATATTAAGAGAGTCACCATATCCACATAACTTTTCCCATAGTAAGTTGTGATAATTATCTGGTGTTATTGTTAGTCGTTCCTGTTATTTGGGTCTAGAAAGTCCCGTAGAGGCTTGGTGAAGGTTTGTCCCCGCCCTTAGCACTACTGGGAGGTGGAGCTTAGTGGAAGGAGTTGGGCTATTGGGGTTTTGATGGGGATGTTGATACTTCTGGCCCCGCTTTTCCCACTGCCTTTGCTCCTTGGAAGCTGTGGGGTGAACACCATGTGCTCTCACCACGTGGTGCTGCCCTCCCACAGGGCCAAAAACAGCAGTGGCACAGACCAGGGCTAAACCCACATTGTGAGGCAAAATAAGCATGTCCTTGCTGTAAAGTAATTGACTTTTGTATAGTCACACAAAGCTGACTGACAGTTCATGGTTTCAGGGCTCTGTTGCTAAGGCAAAAACATATCCTCCACAGCCAAAGGGACTACTGTTACAGGTAAAATATAGGTCTTGGTAACACCTATCACTTCACTTCCCTCTAACATCACAACATAGCACCTCACCAAGTTCTTTGTAAGTCGTGTGTTATCACCACACAATTTGAACATAGATAAAACATGCACAGACATACGTGTATATTTACATTGCTATTAAAATTACCACCCCCCCCCAAGAAAAGAAAGGGATAACTAGGATTGAGTCTTCTTCCTTGCTGTAATCAGAAACACTGCACCACCAGCCTTTGTGCAAAACCCCGCTAGGGGTCACATTGTTGCCTTGGGGCATGGTCCCAGAGGTAAAGCAATTGCACTCAGGGCACAGACAGGCTCCTGCATTCTGCCTGCTGGCCACAAGGAGGTACCCACAAACACTTCCATAAGCAATAGTTGACCAAACGCTCACCCTGGCCTTTTGCATGATGTTGAGAAAGAACCTACGCTGGGTAACCATCTACCTGTACTCAGTGAGTAAGCCAATCCTCCTCCGGGTTCCCTGTTGAACGTGGTATTCCGAGCTAGAATCTCTAAACTTCCTCTGACATGTATCCACGGACCCCAAAGCAAATAAGCACAGGGCAGACTTCTGCTTGTGCCCCACCCCGCTTCCTCCACCATGGACAGGCCAGGTATCCCTGAGCCTCTCCGGCTCAGGTCCAGATCCATCCTAACACACATCTTATCACTGGGCTTTGCAAGAGTCTCTAGAGACCTGGAGGTTACCAAAACAAGCATGGAGTTTTCTCCCTTTTAGCACTGGAGTTAGAAGCCCTGGCTTCGAGTGCTAGGCAAGCAAGCCCTCTCCCCTGCATCACATCTCCAGCCCCACTGAACACTCTTATGCGCTGCATTCCTCCTCCAACTGTGTGGCTTCTCCCCATCCTTTAGCTTGTGGCCTGCCAGGTGCTGGACAATCCTCTCAGAGACTGACTCCATGGGACCCTATTCATTTCTTTAGGTTAAAGTGGAATGCCGTCTCATTATAAAATGTGAGTGCGTGGGGCTGGCAAGATGGCTCCATGGTTAAGAGCATTAGCTGCTCTCCCAGAGGACCCAGGTTCTGTCCCAGCACCTGAATGGTGGCTCACAACTGTCTGTAATTCCAGTTCCAGGGGATCCAACGCTCTCTTCTGGCCTCCACGGTCACTGCACAATTCAGTGCACAGACATGTGCAGGCAGAATGCCCAAACACATACAAATAAATAGACAAGTCTTAAACAGAAGATGTGGGTGCGCTAAGGAAGGGCATTCCCTAAACTGTTAGGAACTGTGATTGTCTGTATAGGAGCTGATACACCAGCGCTCCTTGCTTTCTCTCCTTCCCCTTTCTCCCACTCTTCTTCTGTTTTCTTATTCTTTCCCTTTTGTTGCAGTCACACACACACGCACACACGCACACACGAACACACGCACACACACACACTTCTTTCTCCACCCCAATTCTAACTTCTTAAAAGCAACCATTCTGTCAGCTCTTCCTTCTGTGTTGTTTCTATATTTCTAAGTAAAATACGTCCTTAGATTTCCACCAGGGTTTGTTCAAGGACCCCTGTGAATGCTAAAACCTACAAATGCCTAAGCCCTTGTTATATAACACGCAGGATTTGCATATCTATATCTATCAATATCTATATCTAAATATATGTATATATATGTGTGTGTGTACAGGTTAAATCATCTCTAGGTGACTTACACTACTCGATACAATGTAAATACTGTGAGAATTGTTGTTGCACTGCATTGTTTAGGGAATGATAAGAAATAAAGACTATGCATGCTCAGTATGCATATTCAGTACAGATACAATGTTTTCCCATGTATTTTTAGCCCTCAGCTGAGTCATCAGTCATCAGTGTGAACTTGCAGGTGTGGAGATCCACCCGCGTTAGCCTTCTGGGTTTCTGTCTCATCCCTAGATAGTTTCTGTTACAGAAGGCAGAGAGATATGGACCTCTTTATCTTTCCACCGTGGTCTACGTAACACACACACACAGGATTTTCAGTTATAAGTCACAGCTGAGCCGTACAATAGAATAGTTAAATCACTCTTCTTTTGTAATATTTTTTGAGGGAGGGTCTTACTATGTATCCCAAGCTAGCCTAGAACTCATTATGTAGACCAGGTTGGCTGTGAACTCGTGATCCTCTAGTCTCAGCCTCTAGAGTACCTGGATTACAGGTGTGTACTATTATGCCTGGCTGGAATAGCTCTTTTGCTTTCATTTTCTTTGTATCAGTTGCTAACTTATCCTCAAATCATCTGCCATTTCTATTCCCCATCCTGAGCCTGCTGAAATGCCTCAGGCTGGTCAAGTATGTCTTTAAGTCCTCCTTCCTGTAACACAGCCCTCTCCCCACCTTGGCCTCTTCCCCAGGACCCTCCTCACATGCCTGCACTGCTCTCCCTGAGTGTGCTTCCTGATTCTCTTCAGAGTCCATCCTCTAATTCGGGGAAGAGATATCTCCTAGGAGCTTTCTTAGAGTGTATGGAGAGCAAACTTTGAGCCTTATATGTGTAAAATTCCTTTGCCAGTGACACCATTGAGAGCCTGCCTTCAACTCCACCCACTAATCAATACTTCCTAAGTCCCTACCTCTAAATACCAATAACAGATGAAGACAGACATCAAGTTTTCCACACCTGAAATCTGGGGGCACTTACTCAAGCTGCAACAGCCACCTGTACAGATTTTTGGTGAATGGGTGGAGTGAGGTAAGGCTGAACAGAGACTGCTGTAGTGGCTCAGCACTGGCCTGGACATGGTAGAAATGATTGCCTTAAAGAGAAATGAGAAAACAGGGCAGTGGTGGCTCACGCCTTCAATCTCAGAACTCTGGAAGCAGAGGCAGGCAGATCTCTGTGAGTTCGAGGCTAGGCTGGTCTACAGAGTTAGTTCCAGGACAGCCAGAGTTACAACAGAGAATCCCTGGCGAGAGGGAGCGGGGAGAAATGGATAAACTCAAGACATGCTTTAGGAGATGCAATAGATCCAACAGAACTTGGCGATGGATTGGGTGCCGGTGAGGACTGGAGTCTGAGTCCCGGCTTCTGACTTAAGAGTAAGTTGGGGGTCGTGCTGTGTCCACTTCCAAAGGAAGAGACAGAGGGTAAATGACAGGGATGTCAAGACTTTCTGTGTTCAGAAAAACGATAACTGAAGGTAGGCTGGAGATGCTAAGTGGGTGCAACATGAACCGCTGAGTCTCAGATCCCACATCTATGAAGCAAAAGACTGAGCAAAATAGTCTCAGTGCAACACACACACACACACACACACACACACACTCACACACAGCCACTTCTGCCTGCCTGCCAACACCCTGGTCTAGGTGGTGTCTCTACAGGAGAGGTCTAGTAGAGACAGCTGGATAATAATGCTTAGAGTCAAGGAACTTTGGCAACACCCAGGAGAAAGCATGAGAGAGTGGTTCCAACCTGCCTGTGCCTTGAAGGACGGGGCTAATGACCCCATTTCGGATCCAGGGAGAGAAGAAAGACCCTGACCATTTGCCTTTCAAAGGAAGCAGAGTAGACAGAAAACCTGTGATGAACTGACTCAAGCTTGCCCCCTAGTGTTGGAGTGTGTCAGACCAGAAAAAAAGTATCATAATAAAGCCAGATTGAAAGCAGCTATGAAATTACTCCCAGCCCACAGTTGCATCTACAGAGCGACTCAAAACCCCAAGGAAAGTAACATACTGCTCTCGCAGAGGACCTGAACTTGGTCTCAGGTACCCATTCTGGATAGCTCACAACCAGCTGTAACTTCAGCTGCAGGGGATTAGGAATTAACAGACCTGCACACATGTGCACCACACACACACACACACACACACACACACACACACACACAATGAAAAAGCTTTAATTTTTTAAATTTTTTTTAATTTAAAAAAATTGAGACGTCGCACTGAACCCCATCGACAACGTACAATTAGTACATGCCAACGATTTAAAATCCGGTCAGATGAGGTGGCCCACCCCTTTAAGTCCCACTCCCAGGCAGATTTCTGTGATTTTGAGGGCAGCCATGGCTGCATAGCGAGACCCTGTCTTGAGAATAAAGTAAAATAATAAAATAAAATAAGAGGAATTTAGAAAGCATTGGAAACTAAAGACATGATTTCCAACTGGCAGGTGATTGCACTGTGTGACGCGTTTGCGAACCGTGCGGGAGCAGTCAGGGGTGGGAAGCGTAACTGTGTGTACAGACTTGAGAGGAGTCCTCTACCTCCTTCTTCCTTCAAAGGCACGGAATAGGAGCTCCCAAGTTTTGCCCACCTGTTGTAAGCGCAGTGTGGATCAGAGAAGTAAACCCGAACAACAAGTGCCGGCCAAATTAAGTCATTCATACAAGGGACAATTTGCTGTCACTTACTGTAAGTCTGAGCGGCTTCCCCCACTTCTTTCTTTTTCTCAGCAAGATGAGTAAGTTTTCTGCCCCGCCGGGCTTCAGGCTAATTTCCAGCTTCTTTGTATATTAAAAGTGAATTTAGAAACTACAATCAGATTAAAAAGAAGACATGGTGCTTACTCAAACAATTTCTTCTTAAACAATTTAATTTTCAAAATTGCAGCATAAACAAAAAATGAACAAGATGGTTTTAATTTCCAAATTACGTGTTTCGAAAAACCACCACCCAGGAAGTTTGAGGCCAGGAAAGTCCTCAACTGTGAGTCTTAACTAATCCTGTGTAATGGTGAAAAATGAGGTTCTAAAACTGAGATTTATTTTCACAGACTGTGCTAAGTTGTACCTTGGTTCTGCCTAAAATGCAACCTCTGCTGTATGTTACAGTATACTTTTCATGGAAATAATGAAGAATGGCCTTCAGCTTTGTTCATGGTGTTTTCTATGGTGCCTTGTTTACTTGGTGCAAAACAAAGTGCAAGAAATGTAAAGCCAAGAAAATGCTTTATAGCACTACCCATCGAGGGAGGGTCTGCTGTGTGCTTATTATAAAACAAATGGAACAATATGGAGAAACACCTAGGAACCTAGGTTAGGTTGGCTCCCTGGAGAGAGCATGGTTAGCATTTGCCCCGCACACAGCCTTTTTCTCTGATTGACCCTGTGCCCTCAATGCCGCGTGCAAACTCAGGCCCAGATACACATTAGCAGTGTGGTTCTGCCTCACGGTCTTTTCCTCTCGCTATAGCATGAGCAGCTTCTTTTGGGATCTAACAGTCACCTCATGACTACTGAAGTCTGCGTAATAGTCCGTACTAGAGCCACACCAACACTTGCTAAACACCTCCAATAACTGAGCCAAAAGCACATTTTCCAGTTATAGATGAAGGTGCCCTGAACACTGTGTATGCCTGGCTTCGTCTCTAACAACTTCCTCAAGACACATTTCTAAACACAGAACGGATGCATCAGGAAAATATTGCACGCATTTAAATTTTCCCTTTACCTAAAACGAAGCAAAGCACAGCAGAATTGAGGGGAAGGTGCCAACATTCCTCACGCTCCCTGCCCTCCTAGGTGTGTGACCCTCCCTCTGTAATGCTGGCTGGACACCCACTGCAATGGCGCATCATTTTCTTGTAGCGTCTAGCTTTCCTGGGAGTCACAGTTGGTGCTGTTCATTCTGACAGTAAACAAATCCGTAATGATACTTGTCCACTGTTGCATACCACTGCACCGAAAACCTATGGTTTTGTACATTTTAAAGGTGAGTCAAATGCTCGAAAGATGGAATAATTTGTACTTGACCAGTGCATGAAAATTTCTGTGTCTCTGAATTCTGATAATTTAAACACTAAGAATTATAAGAAAGAAATCCCTGCATACTCGAGGGCTACAGGCGACATCTCACTTTTAGTGCCTCTCAGTGAGGCATGGGGTCATCATATGTCTGTTTCCGCCTTCTGTCTGCTTATCTGTTTTATTTACGCTCCTTGGTGTTTTGAGGCAATTGCTCAAACTGACTGTCCTCTCCTCAGCCTCTCTGAAATCACTCCGGTACGTCACCACGCCAGGCTGCCTTTGCCTGTTCTAAATTGAGTATTTCTACTTTTGTTTTCGATTTGTAAGAATTGTTTATATCATCCATTTTGGTGTAAGTTGCATTTCTCCCAGCTTGGAGAGGGCCTTTTATCTCTTTGTGTTTAATGGTAACATTTGCCTGCTTTTAACAATGAGATGTTTCAATTCTTATGGATTTAACTCCATGGAAAATTAATTGGTTCTGAATATTTGAAGCTAGTTGTTTTTTGTTTTAGAGTAGAGACTTTTAAAAGCAATCAAGATAAACAACACATATAAATCTACATTCCTCCACAATGAAGGGTGCACAGACAAAAAAAAATAACATATCATTTTAAATCCACCCAAGTGTAAAAGCCTCAACAGTATGACTTATTGATCAAAATGTATGGATATAAATACTCAGCCACAGTGCTGGGGATGAGTAAACCCAGACCCTTCTGTGAGAGCAGCATGTCACCGCCTGTTCTTATTCAAACACATATGCCCTTTGACTCAGCAACTTTCCTGCCATGTCCATGTTTATACTTGTGGAAGTGTACCAAGACATACACGTGAGAGGCGTGTGGCAACTTAACGTGTAACAGAAGAAACATAGACGCCATCACATATCTCGTGTATGTATTCATTTGACAGACACTAATGTCGTGACTGGTTTCTGATAACCACCATTTTAAGTACTTCATAGCTATAAACTGACTAAATCCTCCTGCTGTTATGATACAAAAATCTCAGAGACTGTAATTGCAACCAGATTTTAAAAGTAGGAAAGCTATTCACCCAAACAATCCCAAGTCAAGCTGAGGAGCCCAGATGTGGTGTGACACAGGTGAGCTCTGCCATTTTTGGATCACTTGAACTCTCTTTCAGTTGCTTGAGCCTGTCCAGAGGAGAGAAATGGATAGAAGGTGGAGTCTGACAGTCTCCCCCAAACACAAACTATAAGCCCCGCCCTGCGGTCTGGTAGATAATGCCAGCTGTGTGCACATTCCTGGATCACCAGTCACCTGCAGTTCTGATGGATTTCGGCAAACTGGTACCCTCTTCTGGAGCCAGGAGGACAGGGAAAGCAGCTGAGCTGAGTTGGGATTGTGTTAAGATGGAAGGAGAGAAGAAATGATATTAGGAAGACAGCCTAAACATCCACCAATAAGGAATGAGTGAGTGCCCTCAGAGCACATCCGTGCTGTGGGAACATCTACACCGTTAATGACAGGGCGTCTGTATATGCCGACATGGGGGAAACTTCTGTGTGTCAGTATCTGAAAAGAAGTAATAGTGGACAACATGCCGTTATTTGGTAGGAATCAATATATTAATTATCCTTTGTATCTATAGGAAATTGCTGGGATAGCACTAAGAAGTGAGAATAAACTGGTATGTAAGTAGAAGTGGTGACGGAGAAATTCTGAATCAAGAGCACATTTGAGGACTTGGGATCTTGTCTTCGGTGATGTCAGACCCTCACACCTGCTAAGCATACTCTTTCCTACTGCGCTGCAACCCAGCTCCTAAGAGGCGTTGTGAGTATAAAACAAAAGGTTTTCTTGGTAGCTTAGGAAGTCAGAATAGGATCTGATACCCAGGTCTGAATTCCTGGGAACCGTAAATGTGATTTTGCAAATGTGATTAAAGTAAACATCTTGATATGGGGAAATGATCCTGGGTGATGCGTGGGAATCCAATATGATCGTGTGGCTCCCAGTGGGCGCTGGGTAGGAACATCAGGTTAGAGAACAAGGACAAGAGAAGCATGGGCTGGAGCCAGGGGTAGGCAGACGGGGACTGGACCATACAGTGTGCGCTTTGGACACAGAGGAAGCGACCGGAATCCGAGAGTACTGTGGCCTCTGAGATGTGCAGTTAACAAGGAAATAAATCCTTACTTGTGAGACCTCCTCAGAGAAAGCTAATTTCCCTTCTGGAGCCATTGTCAACTGGAGATAGCTTCTGGGTAGGGACAGGGGATCATGTCCACTTCCCCCTCTCAGTGCTGGGATCTTGTCTGGCTTGAGCCTGTGCAGGCCCTGTGCATGCCGCCACAGTCTCTGTGAGTTCGTGTGTGCGTCGGTCCTATGGTGTCTGGAAGAAGCTGTTTCCTTGATGTCTTCTGGGGGTCAAGCCACTCTCAGGGAGGCCCAAGGTCCAACAGTATGGCTGACTCAAAGCAAATTCAATGGTATTTTGAGAGAGTTTTTGTTCCACAATGCTTTGTTTGGTCATTACTTGGACTTTACTGGTCTTTCCCTTGTATATTATACCTTCTGATTTTGTGTTTTTATAATTCCCTCTCTCTCTCTCTCCCCCCCCCCAATGTGTGTTTGTGTGTGTGTCTAAGTGTGTATGCTTTGTTTAGTTTTGTTTTCTTTCTTGCTGTTTGATTTGTTCTATTCTTGTTTATTTGTCTGTTTCTAAAGAAAGAGAAGAAGAAGGCATGGAGCTGGATGAGTAGGGAGGTGGGGAGGGTCTGGGAAGAGATAAAGGAGGGGAAACTGATCAAAATAAACTGTATGGGAATACAATATATTGTAGGTGGAAAGTCTATTTTCAAAAATTCTTTTAAATCTTCACTTGATCTCAGCCCTGCCAGTTCCATTTTAGAACTTCTGACCTTGGGACTGCAAGGAAACACATCTGTGTTGTTTTAAACTTCTAAACTTGTGGTAATTCATTTCCACAGCAATGAGAAACTGAGACAGTAGAGGAATTTTCATCTTCCTCTGCTGAATTAATTTTAAATTGAAAATACATAGCTTCAGAGAATTTACTGCTCACTATTAAGTACCATAAAATACTCTTTTAAAATTACCGTCTGGTGTGTGAGTGAGCACCACCACGCATTGTGAGGTGAGAGAACAACTTTGTAGAGCCAGTTCTCTCCTCCCTTTATGTGGACTCCAGGCACTGAGCAGCAAAGCACCTTCGCCCACTGATCCATCTTACTGGCACATAAAATACTCTTAATGGAGTTGGGTGTGGGAGCACATGCTTTAAACCCCGGGCTCTGGGTTAGGGGAGGCAGAGGAAGGCAGATCTCTGTGAGTTTGAGGCCGCCCTAGACTAGGTATGAGTGCCAAGCCACCCAGAACTACACAGTGAGACCCTATCTAAAAAAAAAAAAATTTAATGGCTTGGTGGTTTGAATGAAAATGTCCCCATAGGCTCATATATTTGAATCCTTAATCACCAGGGGATGGCACTACTTAAGAACAATTAGGAGGTATGGCTTTGTTGGGGTAGGTGTGGCCTATTGGAAGAAGTGTGTCACTGGGAATGGGCTTTGAGGTTTCCAAAGCCCATACCAAGCTCAGAGTCTGTCAGCCAGCAGATCAGGATGTAGCTCCCGGCTACCTCTCCAGCACCATTTCTGCCTGTGTGCCGCCATGCTTCCCACCGTAATGATAACGGACTAACCTTCTGAAACTGGCTGGGTAAGCCAGCCCCAGTTAAGTGCTTTCTCTTATAAGAGTTGCCTTAGTCACGGTGTCTCTTCACAGCAACAGGACCCGGACTAAGACAGATGTTCACAAGCACACACTATCTTACCACAGCTGCATCTAGGAGTACAGTAACTGTGCTTGGAGATCTGGGCTTTGGGGTTGCACTTAGTATCTCTAAGATATCGGGGTGGCCACCTCCCTTCTCATTTATTAAGAGAGACATAGTCCTTTCCTTACAGGACAGCTGTGACAACTCTGTGAACTAACACATTGCTTTACGAAGTGCTGAGAACTTAGGTTTTCTCCAGGAATACTGAGACCAACACACACAATTTATTACTAACAGTTTCCAGGAGCAAGGGGCAGGCAGCTGGGTGGGTGGCAGGGTCTGCTGCTATCAAAAGTGTGCTCTTGAGGGAGACTTGCTTCTCTAGGAATTACTCAGCCTGGTAGGAGAAAGCTCTCCCAAGCCGTTAAGTCCCCAGATGCCCAAATAGCAGATACAGAAGACAGAAACTGGGATGCAAACCCATAAGAAAGAACTTCATTGTCACGTGATTAATATGGTCTCTCTGACTCTGTGTTCCACCAAGCAAGTACATATTTTGGCAAATACAAAATAATATTTCTATCCTACCTGTAAAGTTTGAGTGGTGTGTTTAACATATAATAACACCATATTTATCAAGTGCTTGCCACATATGAAGCAAGCCACTGACACTCACCTGTAGGTTCTGTGCCTAATGGGTGCCACCTGCTGTGGATGGGAAAGAATTTTAACTGATTCCGTACTAAGCATCTGTAAATTATATTTTCTTTACCATTATATATTAAATAATACAACAAAGCCATTCCTTATTTGTATTGCATGAATAAACAATTTTAAACATATGAGAGAATGTGTCTATCAGCATCCTGGTGTGAAATAATAGAGCACAGTTATTCCACCACTGAAACTAGATCCTATGACAGTAATAGAAAACAAACGTGTTCCATCAGTAGTTTTTAATGAAAAATTGAAGACAACCAAAATGCTCAGCAACCAAGTGTTTGGTGACCAAAACTTGTATTATGTAAACCCTACTTCCTTCCCAAAAATGAATTAAATTCTAGTCACTTGTTGGTGACATTCCTGTTCACACCACCTCTGGTGCCTCTTGTCCCACCTTCACCCTTCTTGCCTTGACCTTACCATGTCGGTCTCCACCTCCCCTCTGTGGGAATCTCCTCTTTGCTCTCCTGTCGTTCCAAGCTGGGCAATTGGTGTTGGCTGTCCCTCTGGCCATCTCCTTGACCAGGCCATGGCCAGCACTTCAGCATGAAAGTTACCTTCTACAGGGCCATGCTTGTCACTTCACATACTTGTTTTCTGCCCCTTTGACCAGCTCTAAGCTTGGAGGAAGAGGGATCTTGTCTATGTTGCTTGTCCCCCAGCATCTCAGGCTTAGTGTGGCCCTGGCGCAAAGCACCAGGAGCTGCTTCTTGAGTGAACAGTCCTCTCTGAGATTTTCAGGATCCAACATGGTTGGTCCCCTGAGGCCCAGCTTCTGTGACACGCTTGGGACTTAGGAAGCCCCTGATCAGCTTTCACCCTCTCTAAATGCCCATGTAGGGCAGATTTATTCCCGCTGAGTACCGTTATCCCCCGGGAACTCCACTAAGCAGGACAGTCTCCTCCTCACCCCATGCGGCCTGACCCTGCACCTCTCCACCAAAGCTGGGGGCCTGGCCTCTGCCTTAGTGTCCCAAGTGCGTCATAGAGGGGTCTCCAAAGTGTCCAGGATTTGGACTGTTTACCTTAAATGTCTATAGTATTTAACAAGCTTTTGTTTTTACCTCTTGGGAAATCCTTGAACTTGAAATTTAGAATACACAAAGAACTTAAAACACACTGTCACATAATACAAAAGAAAAACATTAAATTACATGAAGTAATAAATCATAACGTTTCATTAGTGCACAGATAAAACTTCAAAGGACAGTAGAATGTTGTGGGTGATCGTTTTAGAGGAGACGTTACTGTAGACAGCTTGACTAGCATGTATTTTCTACATTCATATGCAAGAAGAGTAGATGGCTTTTATCGTCTTTTTCTAAACCTCATGAACTGTTCCTTAAAATTGTTTTTAACTCTAGCATTCCCCCCTCTGGAAATTTATCCTCTGGAAAATATTTGTATATGTACATAGATTTCATTATGAGAATGGTCATCAGATAATTTTCTACAATAGTGAAAGCAAAGGGAACCTTAAAACCCAGGGCGGAAACCCATAACGATGAAATGGAAGCTACTTACAAAGTGTGGTTGTGGGCCGGTGCTTCGTGCTGTAGACAAATGTTCACTGTGCAGATAGGTTGAAAATTCACCAAAAAAAAAAAAAAATGTGAGGTCACTTTTGAACCCATACATAAATAGAAAAAAAGCTCTGTGAAGCTCACACTGTAGAGTGTAAGCCAGTGTCGGCCTTGGTTAATGCTTGATGATAACTTTTTATTTTCCTTTTTTAAAAAAATTAACTAATTAATCTTAGGTGGTATTACCTTTCCAATGAGGAAAATGGCAAATACACATATGCACACATGTGCATGTATATTTAATAACCAAGTAGCATGTTGTGTGTAATCATCGGACCTGGTGAAAGATGAGATACTGAAAGGAAGATATGAAAAGACTGGCCAGGCCTAAGATTGGGTGACTCAGCCTTCACGAGCCTAGTGCAAGCAGTGCAGCCATTGGTGACAGTCTCCAACCCTTCTATTTCACTGCTTAGGTGACTTAGGAAGCACGGAGCATTTAACACACATTATTCAGCTGCTACACTAGGCCTTTTGTGTGTGTTTCCTATGCAAGGCATTCAACTAACCACAGATCAAAAGCACTCTAAAGAAAATTGCCAGTGCTGAGCATGCACAAGCTATCTCCCCGTGTCATTAGTCCTCAAACAGTACACTAGGAACAGGCCATTTGGAGTTGATCTGAAGTAACAGGAAGGTGGGTACAGGTTATATGGAATTAATATCACCACTTTAGAGAAGAGCCTTGAGTATCCTGCAGCCAATCCCCTGCAGATACCGAGAGGAGCTAGTATTCCGAACCATGCCCTGTATGTGGGATTTAACAGACAAGGGACTGAAAGGTGTATTCTCCTGCAGGACATGACCAACCAGCTGGGAATGACTGGAGTTTATGTAAGGCCAACAGTCTCAGAACACAGGCGCACACCAGCACAGAAGCAGAAAGCTAGGTGGACGAGACTCAAGACGATGAGGCTAGCTTCATATCTCACACTTGGGTCTTATGTCAACATCTGTATATAAGGTTCATGCTGATATCCTGCCTTGAATGCAAGGAGTTCAGAGATCAGGATTTGCACAGAGGAGAGAAGTCAGCTGCACACACAGCTCTGAGGCTGGGGTCTCTATGCAGTGTCCACCCATGCTTCCATGACAGGGAGCCAGGACACTTGCTTCAAGGATGCTTTTGTTTGCTTACTGACCTGAGTCAGCCTACATACTGTTACTGGCACTGTAGTTCTGAGCGTGAGTGCACATGTTCTGGGAATTCTTGGGGACCCAGCCACCTCTACCAGCTGAGGCAAGGGGAGTCATTTGACATTGTATCTTCAAAATCACTTGAGCAATGACAGCTAGCAACTTCCTGCCTCAACATAACGGCCAGACTGCTGGGACGACCAATGACATGGAGGATGTAACCCATTCCAGCTTGCATGGCTGGGGTGAGGCTGTCATCAGCCCTCACTGCCTCCGCCAACCCTTCTCAACCCTCTGGGAGTCTGTGAGTTAGGGCCTTCTGAATGCTCGCCCTGGGGACAGGGCCTGAGGCTCCCTCTCAACCTCTCCTAACTCACCAGCTCCCCTTGTTCAGGTATGACCCTGGCTCTCGGGCCACCAACTTCAAGCGCTGCTTTTTCTCCTTGACTGTCTGTGCCTCCCCAGCCACAGGCTTAACTATGTAGTGTTATTTACATCTTGCCACCTGACACTTGCTGCCGAATGATGCTTGATGGACACAAACTTTGGCATCTTGTTTTCCAAGAGTTCTGACTTCCTTGTACCACACTCAACCAAATTGCCAGGGTGCTGTCATGGAAAGAGAATGAATGGGCTGTGCCATTCTGGCCAAACTGCAGCAGAGAGGACTAACACCTGCCACCAGGCTGGCACAGATTAAAAGAGACCATAAGGTGACTGGCATCCAGTAGGTACTTAAGAAATGCTCTCTGCTGTCCCATGAAATGATCCTTCCGAGATCATTGAGATGCTAAGGTTTGGATGTTACTATGATTTTTCTTGACTCAAGGAGAATATGCACCTTCTTATTAAAACCCTTAACAGCAGTGAAAGAGAAGTGAGTGGTGGAACTGACCAGTGCTAGGGTTGGAGCGTCCCTGCTCCGTCTTCACCAGGTCAAAGGGTCAGGATGACCCGGGACAGAGCAGCATCCAGGCACTCCTAGGTTTGGTGGTTGAACAGACTCTGGTGCTGCCTTTTCTTCAGGTAGGCATTTCCCGTTTGCTGAGCTGAATAACTCGTTCTGGTAAGAAGGACAATGATGCCCAGTAAACAGGTTCCGGGGCCCAGATAGAGCAGCTCAGATGAGAGCCGGCAACTGCCTTCCAATCAGAATGATTTCCACGACATCTTCCACTTCCATCCAGTCAGCATTCGCTGAAGACTGTTCAGCAGGATGCAGAGAGCCAGCAGCCACATAGAGGAGGAAAGGGGGCATTTTAAATGCAAGCAAAGCATTGAGGACTGGGAGGCTCCTCCAACTAGTATGCTCCTGTGTGTGTGGGGAGCCGTCCCTCTGGACATGCTGGCTTGATTCAAGGCACTCCATCTTGCCTAAAAAGGCTCTGTTTTTCTCTGATCCTGACGGACAGAATTCAATGAAGGTCAGATAGCCTGAAGACGCCCAGTTCTGGGAGACCACCGCTAAACTAACTTAATTCTATCGCTTTCTTATCCCCCAGGTCTTTCTATCCCTATGGACTAGATAAACAGCGCTGTTATGTTACTTCTTAAGTTCTCTGAGTCATGAGAAGAAGAGCTGAGTTGGGAGGAGAAGCTTAATGTTTCTCGACCTTGAGCACATTGATTGCTTACAAGGTCTTTTGGAGTAGTTGGTCAGCTGTCTGATCTGTTAACTCCTGGGAAAGTACACCTCGGGCTCAGGGCTGGGTCCTGAATGTTCCCTCTAGCCTTAGGAAAGGAGGGTCTCTAGATGACAAGAATTGTGTGCAGAACTGTAGGTTCTGATTCTCTGAGATCTAACTGTTTCTCAGGGATTACGTTTAGCCTCTCCTTGCCAAGAACGCTAGACCTCCCCAGTCCACCACCCTATAAGCTTGTAGTCAATTTCAATAAACGGAGATTTGACCAGAATTTCTTGGCTTGTCTCCATCATTTCTTGCATCTCCTTGTCCTACCCAAACCTCGCTCTCTCCCCTAGGGCTATTGTTGCAGAACCCCGAGGGCCGGGGCATGTGTGTCTGGTTTTTTTCTGAGGAATATTTCCAAAAACATTGCTAGGATAGGATTGTTGCCGTTTGCTTGTTTTTCAGCTTTACAGGAGGTATTTTTTCATGTAATATGGTTTGCTTATTTCCAGTGTAGAATTCAATTGTGTGATCACTTCCTTAAATCAGTTTTTGGACATTTTTGTCAACCACCTGAGATCCTCCCCTTCCATCAGCTGTTAATCCTCTTCCCCTCCCCTGTTCTCAGCAACCACTAATCCACCACCTCTATGGATGTGCTCTGAGAAACATTGTTATCTGGGAGAGGAGATTTTTAAAAGCCTTTTTCAGTCTGAAACACATCTCACTGTATTTCTGCACTACAGTTTCCTGATCCATTCTTCTGGAAAGAGACACTCTTGGGTTGCTCCTGTCTTAAGTGCTGTGGATAATGGAGAATGAATATTGATGTAAAAATGTCTATGTAAGCTCCTGTTTGTAGTCCCTCTTCCCACACCTAGAAGTAGAATCACTGGATTGCGTGCTGAGTCACGGTTCCTTGATTTCCACAGTGGCCATATTACATTTCATTCCCATCACCAACAAGAACTAATCCCTCCCTAGCCTCAACAACTGAGACTTCCTGCATGCTTCACGGTGTGTGTGTGTGTGTGTGTGTGTATGTGTGTGTGTGTGTGTGTGTATGTGTGTGTGTGTGTGTGTGTGTGTGAATGTGTTAGGGCCAGACGGAAGGAGACCCCCGAGAAATCACCAGGACTCGAGATCGATGCAAAAGCAAGAGGTTTATTTCCAACGTGTTGGGATCCGCTCCCACAGATTCTTCTAATGAGGCAGATAAGTGTGACAATTAGCACATTCTAAGTATGGTTTATATGTGCTTTTCAAAGGCAGTGCCCAGCGACAGATTATCAGGCGTGAGTCTATTGGTTACATAGTGATGTGACTATTAACCTTTAAACTGATTGGTGCTGGCATATAGCAAGGTCGAGGGCTTCTAGAAAATGTAAACTTAGAGTCTTAGTCAATGTTGGTGGGGGGAAGATCCTTAGCCCAAGGCCATTAGTCAGTGGTCCGTATCTTGTTTTGTCTTAGAAACTGTTTCTCTTTCAGAAATTATTTCTCTTACTTCAGTTCTGGGAACTGTTCTGAGTCACCTTGCCCCTGACTTGGGCCTACACAGTTCTGGTGCTCCCAGAAGCCTGATCAAAGTTTGGCTGCTTTGTCCTTGTCCTTTCAAACGTATATGTGAGTGTGTGTGAATGTATGTGTGGTGTGTGTGGATGTATGAATACGTGTATGAGTGAGTATGTGTGTATGAGCGTGTGTGAATATGAGTGAATGCATGTGTGTGTGCATGTGTGAGTATGTGTAAGAATGAATGTGTGTGTGTGTGTTTCTTTTAAGATTTATTAAATTTTGAATTGTGTGTATATGGAGAGGAGGTGTGAGGGAAGGTACCCTCAGGTGCCAGAAGCTTTGAATCTCTTGGTGCTAGAGCTAAGGCAGTTGTGAGCCACCTGATGTGGCTGCTAGAAGAAGAGACAGATCCTCTGCAAGAATAGCACAAGCTCTTAACCACTGAGCTATCTCTCCAGCCCCATGTGTAGCTTTTCTAGCCAATCTAGCTGCTGTGTAGGGTTATCTCTCTGTAGCTTTGACCTTCATTTGTCTAACGTCTAACCATCTGACCACCTGTGTGTGTGCTTATTGGCCATCTGTCCACTAGGGAGAATTGCATATTCAAATCTTTTGACTCTTTTCTAATCAGGAAATTTCACTGCTGTTGAGTCATAGGTGTTCTTTCTATATTCTGGATTTTAACCCCTTAGCTCACAATTTGAAAACATTTTCAAATGGTTCTATGGATTGTGTTTTCACTTTGTTTTTTCCTTTTTGGTTTTTTTGAGGCAGGGTTTCTCTGTGTAGCCTGGGCATCCTGGAACTCACTCTGTAGACCAGGCTGGCCTTGAACTCCCAGAGATCTACCTGCCTCTGCCTCCTAAGTGCTGGGATCAAAGGCGTGCGCCACCACCGCTGACTTGTTTTCCCACTTTTCAGATGGAGTTCTTTGATGCAGGAAACTTTAATTTTCTTGAAGTCCAATTTATTAGCTTTTTTTTTTGTTTTGGTTTTGTTTTTATTTTTGTTTTGTCACTGTTGCCTGAGAATTTAGTGGGTAAAGCGTTGCTTTTTGTTTTTATAAAACCAGGGAAGCCTAGTATAGTGGTGTACACCTTTACCTTTAGTCCCAGCACTTAGGAGGCAGAGGCAGGAAGAGCTCTGTGATTTTTGAGGTCAGCCTGGTCTACGGAGTAAGTTCCGGTACGACAGGGCTGTGTAGAGAAACCCTGTCTCAAGATAGAGATTAGATAGATAGATAGATAGGTGAACCGAAGAAAAAGAGTCTATTTATGAAAATTAAACAGAAAAACAAAACCACCTGATGCCACAATAGACACCACAATCATTTCTCTCTCAGTTTCTCTCAGTCAATATTCAGTCATTCCACCACCTTTCCTGGTCCGGGTTAGATGTCGCGTGTTGCCACGACTGTTTGCAAGACGCAGCTAACATGTCAGACAGTGCGATTCAAGCACTTGCTGATTCCAGAGCTGTGTCCTGGGTGAGCTGAGAAGCATATTTATTAGCGAAGTCTTTTCAGTTCCAAATGACAGAAAGGCAATTTAAAACAGCTTAGATAGAAAAGGGAAATTACTGGTTCGTGTGGCTGAGGCGAAGAAGGATGGTTTTGACTAGAGCCAGATGTGTCTCTTAATTATTGTTTCTTTCCTCCTCCTCCCCCTCCTTTCTCTACTGTGACCTGAATGTTCATTTCCCCACCCCCACTTTATATGCTGAAATCCCAGCCCTCCAGGTAATAGGAGGTGTCGGGTTTAAGAGGCATTTAGCTGGAGTCCTGATGATAGTAATTTGTTTCCTTATACAAGGGGCCCAGAGAGTGCCTTTGCCTTTCATGTGTAGTTATTTGGAAAGGATGACCACCTCTGAACCAGGAAACAGGCTCTCATTAGACAGTATGTCTGTCGGCACCTTGATCTGAGACTTTCAGCCTGAGCACTAGACTAGAGCCTTGCGCACTGTGTTTATAAGCTAGCGGCCAGAGAGTGTAGACACTCCCTAGCTGTCTCTCTCTCATTCTCTCAATGTCTGGGCTTTGGTTTGGACTTACCTTTACCTATTGGCCCTGCTCCTGCATATTGTATGTGACTTCCTTCGTGGAGCTGTGGGAAGGAGGATGTCATGAGATACTGCTGCCTAGTTTATCTTACTGTACTGTCCAAGTCCCACGGAACGCTGACGAGGCCTCTTTGGATCGTGCACCATCTCTGAATCAGTCTCCGTGGCCAGGGAAATGGAGCGCGTCTGACTGATGGGTCCTTGGCTCGGGGGATTGCTTGTGTATGGTGGATCCACATAGACACACAGAGCACACCCTAAACACTGTGGGCATGCTACCGAATGCTGGCTCCTTTAGTGGCATCATTCTCTGTTACATTTGTTGGGATATTTCTTATTTGATGAGGATTTTTTTTAGGTATATATGAAAATTTTATGCTCGTATAAGACAGAGACTTTTTGGCCCGTGGAAATTTCCAATAGAAAAGACATTTGACAGGGTCTTGAGATGGGGGTGCTAACTTTACAGACAGGAAGAAGGTTTATGTGTGCACACAGTAGGACAGGAACAGCACATGAAAATAAGAAAGTAAGAGTGCTCATGACTAATCTTTCAGAAAGCAATGAGATGCAAAAACAGTAATGATCGCCACTTTAAGACGGGAACCTCAGAAGGCTGTTGTAGTGTCACATGCCTTTCATCAGAGCACTTGGGGAGCAGAGGCAGAAGCAGATGCAGAGGCCTGCAGACCTCTGTGAGTCTCAGACTAACACAATAAAACTCACTCAGAGAGAGAAGGCAGACTTGATCCAGGCTGTGCCTGTGGGATCCATCATGAGGCAGACGGTCACACCATCAGCAAGTGCTGACAATCTTTAGCATTTCTGCAAAGACATCCAACAGTGCAGTCTGCAAATAGAGGTGGACAGAGCGAAGCTGGGCTCCAATCCTGTGATCCCAGGAAGTCTCACTGATATGAGCTAAGCAGAAGTTGAGATAAACAATATGTAAGTCCAGAGAAGTCTAACTGTTGGGTGGGAAGAAGTGTCCTCTGGCAAGCAAAGTGTCTTCCCATGCATCTGAGATTTTGACAACCTAAGGAGAGCAGACCAAGTTCCAGGCAGGCAAAGAAGGGAGCGACGGCGTGTTCTGGAGTAACTGCCGGTAAGTCTGTATTTGGGACCAGCTGCTGGGATAGTGACTGGAGAGGAGGTTTCAGGGAGCAAAGAGCTTGGGACAGGTGTGGTCTGAGTGATGACAGAGGGGTTGAGCACAGAAGTGACAAAAGGAGGTTCATGGTGGTCTTTGGGAAGAGGAGAGACTGAAGGCACCGCAGCCTTCTCCCGGGGAAAGATGCTAAGCCCTGATTTGGAACAGAGGCTGTAGGATGGAGAAGGGTTGAGTCTAAGGGAGGTCTTCTGTGTCTTTAGAATCCAGCAGGGGAGGGAGCCGTGCTAAAACAACAAAAACAACCACGGCTATACTCAGCGGGTTTAGTGGGGTTTGTGCCACAGCCCCACTATTCCCGTGGATGGCCGACCCTAAGCGTTCTCTGTTATTTTCTCTGCAAGGAACTTCCAACTGATTGAAGATCTGATTTCTTTTGAGACTGTGGCTGACTTAGTCTGCTCTGTCTGACTTCCCCAGAGCCCCATGACCCACAGAAGTCCTCTTCTGCTTCCAGAACTTAGTCCCCATCTCCACAGACTATTTGCCCACAAAGCTCAGGAAAGGAGAAATGCTGTCCTTGGTTGGCTTTGAAGAGAGTCGGGGGAGGAGGCTGCTGTGGTTTGAGGTGCTGGATAAGAAGCCTCCTCTCCGACTGCTGCTCCTCATGGACTGCAAGGGCAACTCCCAGGAAAGCCAGGACGACCAGCTCTAATCCACTGATACCATCTGGAGGCAGAAGGTAGTTGGGAGGAAGGAAATGCAGGGTTAGGGGGAGGTGGGCATCGCCTGAGGCTTCTCAGTCCCCTGGTTCCAGAGCGCTGTAGTGGCCATCTCGTTTTGCACCTCTAGTTCTCAGTGATGGCGCACCTGCCAGGTGAGTAAGGCCAAAGAGTTTGGAGCATTTGTTAGTCTGTTTTCTGTTACTGGAACAAAAAAATCTGGGGCTGGGACACTAATAAAGAAACAAGTTTTTAATAACTCATAGCTTTGGAGACTGAGAGTCCAAATAGCACAGTGCCAACTCCAGCGCAGGAGAGAAAGATCGTGTGGCAAGACAAGAAGCCACAGCAGGAGGCAATATTACTGTTCTATGACCCTCTGGTGAGAGCCAACCAGGATCCTACTAGAACTAACCAGAACTATCTTGATCTTTTCCAAGGACAGCATTCCCAGGAAGCTGAGAGCCTCCTACTAAACCGCAGCACTTAAAGACCCCGCCACATTTCCTGTAGAGGAACTCCTGCAGAACAGACTTCCATCCGATTCAAACCACTGCACACCCTTGCCACACTGAAAGCAAGGACACTGCCCCCTACAGGCACAGAAGGGTGTTTGCTTCGAGGGGCTCAGGGAGCTCAGGCAACTCCCCAAGGCCCAAAGATTGGTAGATTGGTGGGTTGAGGGACCCCAGAAGTAGATGCAAAGATCTCATTTTCAGAAACTGGTTATGTCTTACCTTGCTGGCTTTGCATCTTGATGTATGAAGAACTATTAGATGCTGAAGACACACTCCCCCCAGAGGAGATTTATCCTGTTAGTTACACACCCACTCCGTGCCATCACCCATGATTACATTCTTATCACCATACATATTTAAACACATTCCTGCAGTAGACTTCAGATGCTTTAATTTGACTCCCTTCATAAATATCCATGCTGTGGTGACAGCCAGATGGGTTGTGAGCAGATAAAAAAGAAGTCTCTCCTTTGAGCAAATTTATTGTTGGTGTGTTCCCTTATATGTTGTCATAAAAGCCAGTCCCTCACCACCCATTAATTTTACGATTTTGTTTATCGTCCATGTGAAAGCTAGACTCCAGTGCACTTTTCTATCTTCTCATAGATTGCATCACTTTATTGCCCTTTGCTGAAAAGAAATGCTGCATTATATTAAGCATGAATTTACAATATCCTTAAAACTTCGCTTACTGGAAGACCCCTTTAAGCAGGCAATGTTTGTAAAAGAGTAATTTAGCCCTATGGCAGGACACGAGTATTCATGGTTTCCTTCGTTGGGTTTCCAATAGAAACCTTGCTTTGACTTTGCTACAGCTTTGTTTACTGGCTATATTTAGACTGACTGTGGCGTGGTCCGCCAGCCATCACGTGTGTCTCATGTCTATAATTTATTCTCAGTCCGCTCAGTCTCTTGAACGACTGCAGCTGTACCTGCGATAGAAGTGGTGGCTCTAGCATCACAGTCAGCCCCAAGGTGACCTCGGGGTAAGGAACGGGCCACTCACTTGTGTGGGGTTGTGTGGCTGACTCCGGAAGCAGAGCTCTGACTTGTACCATCTAAAATCCACTCTTCTTCTGAATCTATTCATGTTGCACCATGTTTTCCTTTGTCTTGTTCTGGCTTCTGAGGCTTATACCATATGGTTTCTGTGGACCCCAAAACCGTGCACACACGTATGCATGCATACACACATGCACACTATATATGTGTGTGTGTGTGTGTGTGTGTATAGACACACACACATATACATTTATATGCACAGACACATGAATCAAAATAAATAGGTCTTTAAAAAAAACTTGTCAAAGTTAATATATTAGAAATTAAAACTGAGAAGTCGAAAACACATTCACTTACTCACTTAAAATAGCAATAAATTATTTCATCTTCAAAAAATGTTATTAGCAGGCCAGCAGACAGCTCAGGGGGTGACAAAACAAAATGCACATAGTTAAGCCTGCTGGTCATGCTTATATTTTAATTTTTAAGGAAAACCTGGAAAAGGAGAGGGCTGAGAAGCGAGGGAGCTGCTCACCCATCGGGCTGTGCAAAGGCTCATGCTCTTTGCTGACTACTCAAAGCCGTTTTCCTCTTAGAATTTCTGAAGTTCAAAAGACCACACGGAGGCCCTTCTAAAACTACCGCCTTCGTAGCCATGCCAGCGCTGTTGCTTTCAACTCTAGAGACAATCTAAGCGAAGGGACTACAGAGATGGCCCCGTGGATCAGAGCACGTGCTGCTCTTACAGAGGACCTGCGTTCAGTTCCCAGCTCCCATGCGGTGGCCCGCAGCTGTCTGCAACTCTGGTTGCAGGGACTTCAGTGGCCTTTTCTGGCCTCCACACATGGGGCACATTCATACATGCAGCCAAACACTCATATTCACAAATAAAAATAAAATAAATATTTTTTAAATAATTTAGGCAAAAAAAAAATCTCTACAAGCCTGTAATCCCAGCCTGAGGCAGCAGGTCGCTGAGTTCAAGGCCACAGCCACACTCCGATAGGTCCCTACGCATTCCTTTGAAATACAGTGATATGGAAACACGGATGTCTGCACCGACATATCTGGATCCAAGCAGAGGCTGGGACTGACCTGAGAAAATGGTACCAGCCCACCTTCCTTGCTTCCCAGGATAGTCAACAAAGACATGGAAGTTCTCAGAGAACCCAGGAAAGTGAGAGAGGAAGAGGAATTCCCAACTACAGTGCTGCCCAGTGCTCCAACCAGGCTGCCCCGGGCTCTGCTGATTGCACAGGGAGGAGAACTGTCTTTTGGGGCTCTCTCCCACACTCTGCTCAGGATTTTTTTTTCAATCCTGTGTTAAATTCTTCTCCAGTTATCCATCTTGGAAGGCACTTGATTCTTCTAGGAGCTAGCAGATCTCAGAGCCTTAACCATAGACAAGGACAGTAAGACTTCCATCACTGACTGGGGTCTTGGTGAGGACTGAGGGTGCAGGTGTGGCCTGTGAGTATCAACACACTCCACTGTGCTCATTCCTTCTAGAAGGTTCCCTCATGTCCCTTATAAAGAATTCAGTTTCACTGCCCCATCTACCCTGCAGGCCCATACATGCTGACAGATCACACAGCAAAGAAGAGCTTGGACCACCCTGTCACTAGGCTCACTTTAGCATCTCATCCAAATCTATTGAGTGAAATGTTACTTCCAGCCAATAGGAGAGGATTATAGAGCGTAGACACGTGAACAATATATGAGTCCATTAGCTGCAGTTCCTTCCAAAATCATCCCTTCCCGAGAAGCCTCATGCTATTTCCCTCTTGACTTCCCAGGCGAGAACCGGGTCCGCATTCTTTCCAGTTTGGACACCCATATTACTGAGATTGTCTGCTTAGGTTGTAAGCCCTTTTCAGTGATGACAATGAGGCAGATACACAGTAAGGAAACAAGCAAATTCCTAGTGAGACTAAAGTAACCAGTGTGGTCCCATTGGAGAATGAGGCCAGCACAAAGCCCTCGAAGTGTGGGCAGATCTTCACCATCCTTAGGACTGAGGAAGTGAACAAGTTTGTTGCCACAGAGATTTCCCAAAGAAAGAAAGGGAGACATTTTCTCATCCAGTCTGCCTATCAGGGCCAGGTACTTAGGAGAGGTAGCCATTTTTATTCGGTTTCTGATGATGCTGCGGCCATGCAGCATGGACATCTCCGCTTCCAGCCCTCTAGGGACTACACCTCCTGTCTGGAGTCTTTTGCATCTTTCACAGCCAGTGAGTGTTTCCTGCCTCTGAAGAAGACTGTGGTGTCTGCAAGATCCACGGTGAACTACACAGGGTGGAAGTCCTCAAGTGCATGAACATTGCCACCCAAAGCCTGCGTCTAACTGCCCTTGTTTGCAGAGAGAGGCTTCCCGGAACTGGTTAACAACACTGGACCAGGGACCCTGCAGGAGCTCTGCTGAGTCCCGGGACTGCCATGCCTCATCAGAGTGGTCAGCCCGGATCTTTCCGTGACTAGAGACCATTCTGTATGGAACTGAGAAGCTGAGAATTGAAAATGTCATTGTGGACCTGGAAGAAAAATACTGCAGAAGACATTTACAGGGACTGGCCAGAAACCATGTTTGCAATTCCAATCGAGAAGTCAAGCCGTGAGGTGTCCATGATAGAAGAACACTTGTGGACAACTGACGTTAGGAAAGAGAGATGCACGTCTCTCCAGAGCATCCAGGAGGTCACTGAGGAAGAGTCTCTGGCCTTTAGTAATTGCTTGATTATTCCTTGTCCACCACCACCCCTTCCGAAGCCCAGAAGTCTGCTTTAAAACAGAAAGTGTGACTATTATCCTTTGCTTTGTTTACAGGACGCAGCCTCCACACATTCAGGAACTGAGTATTTGGGGTTCACTAGAACTGGAAAGTAGCCCCCAGAGGAGAGAGATCAGAGGTATGGGCACTACTTACTATTCTCATAACTTGTGTACGTTTGGTTTAGTTGTGTTCAAATTCTGTTACTGTGAGAAAGTATCCGAGATAATCAACTGGTAAGGAAAGAAGGTTCATTTGGGCTCACAATTTCAGAGGTTTTATGGTCCATGGTCACTGCCCACTGCCTTTGGGCCTGTGGCATTGCAGCATATCACAGCGGGAATGTGCAGTGGGTCAAAGCTGCTACCTCATGACAGGCGGGAGGCACGAAGCCCCCCGTCCACTTGCACCCATATCCCCTTGCATGTGTCCCTGGGAACCTAACCACCTTCACCTCCTCTTGAAGGTTCCACCATCTCCCAATAGCACCATGAACTGGAGACCAAGCCTTCAACACATGAGCTTTTGTGAGACACCATCCCAGTTGTCTGGGGGACAGACTTTCCCCCAAATGTGCATGGAGAGTGGGGCTCTGGCGTTGTGGCCACAGTACTCGTCTTTCAGGTAAAGGAAATTCTGTTTATTCAGCAGGAGCATGTGTTTATCAGCAAACACAACTCTCCATAAGCCCCAGGTTTGGAATTGCTTCTTCCCATTGCTCTCATTGTTTACAGTGTCTAGCACACAGTACACACTCAAGTCAAACTCTGTTGGATGAATAATCAAGCACACGCTTTGGTTTATTAGCACCGGTCTTAATACTGTGTCTACTCCTTTCTCCTCCCGCCTCCCCCCAGTGGCTTAAGACAGACATCCGGAAACCTTTCTTTGACCCGTCAGTTAATCAGTTAGGCACCACATCCTGCCACTTTCCACAGACCTCTCTCTCCTTTCACCTTTGCCCAGCCCCACTCTCAGAGGACTGTCTAGACCAGTGCATTCCCCTCTCATTGTTCTTCCAAGTCTTGCCCTTTCCTATCGGTTCCCCACTCGAAGCAGAGAGGTGCCCTAAGAACAAAACAGAGAGATGAAGCCTTCAGTGCCCTTCAAGTGTCTCTTTGTCTTAGGACAGAGTCCAGCTATGTAGAACTCTAGGGTTCTTCATGCAGTGTCCTCTGGCCTGACTCTTCGCCTCTCACCACTGCACCCTAAGCCCCAGGCAAACCAAATTCTGAATTTCCCAGTATGGCGTTGAACCCAAGGTCACACTGGAGTCTCGCCTGCTTTCTCTACTTTCTTGGGGATAACTTCTACTCAGTCTTCGACTGTCACTGTAGACATTGCTTCCCTCCAAGTGAGCCCTCTGAGTCCTAAGTCCAGCTTCGTCTCTGCTCTGCCTGTTTCGGACTCACCATAGCCCAGTGGGTAAGAATGGAGGGTGCTGCAGTTAGGTAAATGGTGGCGGATCATGCGCTCTGTGGCTTTTCGTCCACACTGCAGACTGGATAGTACTGACTCCCGCTCACTCACCATCGTAGACCTGAAGGAGATGATCTATAAGGGCTGTAGTGTAAGTGGGCAGTCACTAGACACGTGATCGAGGAGCGTGTCCTCTGTTGCTTCTCTGTGGTGGTTAAAGTAGCAATGTCCTCCGTAGGCTCGGGTATTTGAACATGTGGTCTCTAGTTTGTGACACTGTTTGAAGATGCTATAGGACCTTCAGGAAGCACCAGAGGAAGTATGTCTCTGGGGGTAGACTTTGAGAGGATATAACCTTGTCCTGCTTCCTTAGCCTTCTCTGTCTCATGCTTGCAGTATCAGATGTAATCTCTCAGCAACTTGTGCTTGCGGTAGAAGATGTGATCTCTCAGCTTCTTGTTCCTGCCTACTACTTGCTGACATGCTTCCCCAACATAATGAACCCTTATCCCTCTGGAACCATAAACTAAAATAAACTCTTTCTTCCACAGATTGCTTTTGGTCTTGGCATTTTATCACAACAACAGAAAAGTAACTGACACACCCCTAACTCAGCAGCACAAAGGCACTGCCACACAAGAGAACAATCTTCTTCACTGAGATATCTTAGTGGAAGTGGGACTTCCCACAGGAAGTGGGACGATAGATATGGCAGGCCCAAGCGTATGCATTCAGGGGCCATCTTGCAGAAGGCTAGGTGATATGCATATGCTACGTGATTGCTGGGGCTGCTCTGCTCTAAGTATCTGTGTTCCATTCCCTTTGGCAGACGTGGAAAGAGGAAACCCAGTTCACCCATCTGGCACGAGGTCGTAAGAACAGAAAAAGACCTGGGAGGACTTTGGAGACAAGTGGCTTACTTGGAAGGTGATCCTGGGAAGTAGGTGAGTAAGCCAGGAAAGGGAGGGAAAGAATCCAAGGCATCTAATGAATAGATCCTGCTGTGGACCGTAGGGCCCAACTCACCAAGGACTTCTGGGAAGCCGTTTAGTTGGGGTCAGCAAACTACAACAGCTGAACCAAGACCATTGGATTTATATAACCCATAAGATAGGACTGGTCATTATGATTCTAAGTGGTTAGAAGATAATCCAATGAAGGAAAATATGTTGTGACATGAAAGCTATTGAAATTCTCATTTTAATAGGTAGCAATAGTTTTTATTTGCAGCGGAGCTACACCGTCTGCATATGTCTACGCTGTGGCTGCTTACGCCCCATAATGTAGAGTTGGACAGCTGCGATGGAGACCTAGCCTACCAAGCCTAGAATGTTTGCTATATGGCCCTTTGAAGGAAAAACTTGCCAACTCTGGTTGGGGCTTTGCTTCAGGGCTATACCAACCAGAGAGCAAGAAAAAAATTCTATTATTTCTTGAGGACTAGAAAATCCAAGGATTCTAATTTGTCTGACCCTCTGTCAAGCATTCTCCTGAAATCTCTATGGCAGAGTCACAGGCTCTTGTAGTAAGAAATCGATCGCAAATTTAGCAGCAGTGGCTGCCAAAGTGAGCTGGACAGGGCACAGACAGCTCCTGCTCTGGGAGAAACTTCTCCAGGTGTGCTCATTTGTAGTGGACATCAATCATGGTGCCTGGAGGAAGTAGCATCATGTGAACACATGTGAAGGAGCCATTATGAAACTAGCTTGTCTGTAATGAGACTGTCCTGTTATGAAGCGTCTTCTCTAGGGAGGGAAGAGTAGCGCCAGGCCTGTCTAGTGAGTGTCGTCCCATCCATCACATGCAGGTAGACAGGATGGGATGCAAGGACTGAGTGAGGAGCTGACTCACAGAGGCAAGCTTTATGCAAGCAAGAGCGGGAAGACAAACTGCAGAGACCTGGGGTCTGGGGAGACGACTCTTCATAGAGCCGCTTGCCTCAAACTTCTAATGTCTAAAATATTGGAGGAAAGAGCAAGAAGAGAAAATAGAATTTGCCAGTCTGAGAAACCTAGTGATAGGATACCCAAATTTGTGCCTGAAACTGTAGATATCGCGGTCTTTTGATATAAATGAGAACATCTCCACTCGTGGAAGAGACTGGGAGGAGGTCTTCCTTCTAGCAACGCAGCTAGAGCAGGCCTGGTCTCCTCACATAACATATTCACATGGCTCCTTTGTACCATCTTGACTCCCTGTGGGGGTTTAGGGAGTAGAATTCCATTCAACCAGAGAAAGACAATCTAATAGAACAATGAAAACGAACAGAGGAGGGAAACGGAATGTCCAAGGAGATAAAATAGAAGTGGCTATTAAACGTGTGAAATGATGCTCATCTTGACTAGGAGCAGCTTAGTTCCTAGATTTCTGGCTGGGGAGTCATAGATCAGAGCCCAGCTTTGTGTATGTCAAACAGAAGTTTGCTAGCTTTCAGGGTGAGGGTAGGGGAGGATGGGGGAGGGTGGGTAGGGGCAGGGGAAGGCAGGGAGGGCAAGAGTGGGTTCTTCCTTTTCATTCCCACAGGTAGAGACGGAAGGAGGCTAAGGAGGCAATGATCTTAGCTAGGGAGATGACTATGAAGAACTTGCAACCTGAGTGCAAGCCCCCAGAACCCACATGGTTGTGTTCTTTTGTATTTTATGTTGCATGAGTGTTTTGCCTGCATGTATGCATGTGTACCATATGTGTATCTGGTGCCCACGGAGGTCAGAAGTATGTGTCACATTCACTGGAACTAGAGACAGACTGTTGTGAACTACCAAGTGCATACTGGAAACTGAACCATGGTCCTCTGCAAGAGCAAGTATTCACAGCCACCGAGCCAACTCTCCAGCCCTCCGATGGTTGGTTTTAATTGCCAATTTGACATGGTTTTAAATTACTGGGAAACAGACGCTCTATGAGGAATTGTCTAGATGAGGTTGCCTGTGGGCAGGCCCACTCGGGTTTTTTCAGTTGAGTTCGATGAGGTGGGAAGACCCACTCTGAATGTGGGGAGCACCATTCCACCCGCTGGGCCTGGACTGACGAAGAGGAAGTGGGCAGAGCACCGAGCACTCGTGTTTTCTTTCTCTCCGTCCTGTGTGCAGACCTGGAGTACCAGGTGACCACTGTGGAAGTGGTGTGAAATAACCCCCTTCTCCAGACCTCCACATCCTTCTGGTGCTGGGATTTAGAAAGGTAGAATAGAGATCCACTCTCTCCATCACGTTGTTTGTTCCTATTCTGAGCTGGAGTCACACTATGTAGTCCAGCTGACCTGAGACTCACTGTATAGTCCATTGGTCTTGAACTGGCAATCTTCCCGCCTTAGCCCCTGGGTGACGGGATTGTAGGCATCACAATCACTCCTGGCTCTTCCGTCTAATCTTCTCAAAGCAGACTCTGCCTCTGGACCTTCGGCGCTGTCCTTTGTAACTCACAAGCACAGCAGACCTTGCATGACTGGGTGGCTCTGTCTGTATCTGTCAGACTCTCACAGTTCTGAGAGGCTCTATCTGTCATCTGTCTGTCTGTCTGTCTGTCTCTCTATCTATCTATCTATCTATCTATCTATCTATCTATCTACAGTCTGATCAATCTGACAGGGAATTTGGAAAGAGTTCTGCTCTTTCCAAGGGTCCTAGAGTCTAGAGTGCACAGTGCAAATATCCGTCACTGCTTCCATTGATAACAGCCTTGCACAGACAACATGAAGACTAAAATCCAATTGTGATTTGCAAGATGGTACCAGAAGCTATGGACTGGATTTCTATGTACCATTACTTAAACAAGGGAATATGATGCTTTTCAACAATCTCTGAGTTGTCTACCTTTACAAAAAGCCTAGAAATATTTGTTTTTTTAATTAGTACTTTTTTAGTGATAAAAGTAAGGCATACTAAAAACATCTGATATAACAAAACATATCCTAGAACAAAACGGAAAGATGTGTGCCAATTTTGGAGAAATGTTTCTAACAGTTATGACAGAATAATGATAACAATGAGAATATTTATTACACAGAATGGCTTCTGGGCAACTAGAGACAAGTGATTTAATGGGAAAAAATTGATAGGGAGGTAAAAAGGAAAATCAGAGCGGTGAAAGAGAAATGGTCAATAAATATAGTAAGCAATGTTAAGCCTCACTACAGATGGTAGAAATGAAAGCATTAGAAAATAAAATCTTGGACAGGTGGTGGTGGTGCACACCTTTAATCCCAGCACTCAGGAGGTAGAGGCAGGTGGATCTCTGTGAGATCGAGGCCAGGCTGGTCTGTAGAATGAGTTCCAGGTCAGTCAGGGGTACATAGTGAGAATTTGTCTCAATGATAGATGATAGATAGATACATAGATAGATAGATAGACAGACAGACAGATACTAAAAAGGAGAGAATTAATGGGAATATCACAAGTCTTTTCAAACCTCAACCCACTCCCTCTGTGGCACACCTCTTCCAACAACACCATAGCCCTAATCTTTCCCAAGCAGTTGCACCAACTGGGGACCAAGCACTCAAATATACGAGCCTGTGGGGGCCACTCTCATTCAAAACACCACAGGGAGGATCGGAGAGGAGTTGAGAAATGAGAAAACATGATTAAAATATACTGAATGGGAAAAAAGGAAACGCACAGAACCGAGGCATTTCGGCTGGTTCTTGGAAGAGAAGTGGTAACTGAGTTGTCATCCAGGAGGAAGCCACAACCCTAAGTATGTGTCTGGGAATCACATAGAAAGGGAACTGGTCCTGCTCCTCCTCCCTGGACAGACTAGGGTCCAGGACAGCAGGTGCAAAGGAGAACGGGGCTGGGACATGAGAGAATACGGGCTGTGACTAGATGTGAGTCTCCATATGGACATCTTTCCCTTGTTTGCAGAACTCACCCCCAGAAGCTCTATGACCCTCCCTGGCGACGCCCGACTTTTCCCTAGAGGAAATCCCCTGCGTGGGAACTCACTCCTTTCTTTTGAGATCTACCTCAAACTCCTCCCTGTTGTGGCCTGTGTTCCGGAAAATAAACCACATACTGTGCCCCATGGGCAGGATCTACTGGACTAGGGGCACACTCTCTAGTTCTAGAAGACTGTGGAGTTGTCAGATATGTTCTCTTTTCTTCATGCTACTGTCACTCTGCAGTGGCTGTGTTCTCCTCCATGTGACAATGGTTTCCATAGAGAAGCCCCTCACACACAGCTGGGAGTTTGCTTTAGGGTCCAGATGTTCCTTTCCCTTGTTCTTTCGGAAACCAGTCATAATGGGTCTTTACTGAGGTCACACTCAGAGTGTGGCCTCTGTTAGCCCCTTAGGCATGCCACCCATCATATTCTATTCAAACATGCAGGCTCTCAAAAGTCAGGCCAATGGCACAACTCTGTGTTACTCACTCTTAAATCTGAATGGACAGCCAAGAACTCAACAGTGAAACCTCACTTGTGCAAGCACAAATAAATGTAAAACAGAGGAACCGGGGGAAAGAGAAGCCATGCAGGTAAGACTTAAATATAAATAAAATCATCCTCAACAATGTTCATGAATGCCGTGACTCCATAAATCAATGACAAAGACATAATCTTGCTGCTTAAAAGTATAGTGTCCTACTTAGCTCTGTCAATTTGACACATCCTTGAGTCACCTAAGAAGGGAGTCTCAGTTGAAGGAATTGACCAGATAAGATTGGCCTATGGAGTATGTCTTGGGAAGGGAGGTTGTCTTGATTGTTAATTGACATAGGCCCAGCCCACTGTGGGTGGCACCATTCCCTGGGTAGGTGGGCCTGGACTGTACAAGAAAGCTAACTAAGTATGAATCTATGAGCAAGTCAGCACATTCTTCCATGGTGCTGCTTCATGTTCCAGCCTTGGCTTCCTGTGTTGATTCCCCTCAATGATGGACAGTGACTTAGAAGTATAAGCCAAATAAACTCTTTCCTTCCCTAAGTTCCTTTTGGTCTATCACAGCAACAGAAAGAAAACTAGGGCACATGGTAGGTAGTCAACACATTTCTGTTTACGAAAGCCCACTGTGCTTTGCTGCTGTTGAGTAATAGTCTATTGTCCAAATAAATCCCTAAATTAGTTAATGAGTAATCCCCTGTCTGATCTCTAGTTTTTTTGAAATCTGTACTATGAATCAAAATCAGCCAATTTCATCATTGAATAACCACTCAAGGCACTGTAGAGACATGCACACACGGTGGAGGGTAGCACTGTCACTCCTGGAAAGCAGCTTTGAATCCTAGTTTTCATTAGCTCTTGCCCTATTAGAGACAGAAATAAGAAGGAGGTGTGTCTTAGCTATTGTTCTATTGCTGTGAAGAGACACCATGACCTAGGCAACTCTAATAAAAGAAAGCATTTAATTGGGGCCTTGCTTACAATTTCACAGGCTTATTAGTCCATTAGCATCATGGCAGGAAGCGTGGTTGCAGGCAAGCCATGGTGCTGGAGAAGTAGCTGAGAGCTACATCCTGATCCACAAGCAGAGAGAGAGAAAGAGAGCAGGGCTTAGCATGGGCTTTTGAAACCTCGAAGTCCACCCTCAGTGACACACTTCCTCCAACAAGGCCACGCCTCCCAATGCTTTCAAACAGCGCCACTCTCTGCTGACTAAGCATTCAAACATATGAGCCTATGCAAGTCATTCTTATTCTGTGTGCCTCTTTCTTGTTGATTGGCTGATGGAATCTCCTGGTGAATTATACACAGTGAAACTGAAGATGATCTCTGTAGATCTCCACAGAACTACTATAAGATATTTGAAAGGTAGCATGTCTGAAAACAATCCACGAGTGAAGCCAGAGCAAAGGCTTGTTGAGACATGATGGCTTTTGCAGGCAACCAAAATGGTTTTTAGATGCAACTTAATCATGTCCATCCCTAAATGCACTGATAGCCACAACCACTCAGGTTGTTTGACTGGTTCATTCATTGAGGTCAGTTCTTTTCCTTTGCTCAGGGCAAGTAAATCTATCTCCAAGAAAGCGTAAAGCTCAAAGTCAGCAAAACCCACACACACCCTCACTCCATCCCGTTATGCAGCACTTCCTGAGCAGTTGTATGCTGAGTTAGCGCAGGAGAGTTTTTTCTTTCATACACTGTATTTCTATCTGCATTTTTAGGTAGTTGTTATCCATCAAAATAGATTTCTTTTTCCTTTAGGTGTGTGTGCGCGCACATATGTGTGGAGGCCAGGAGTCAGCGCCAGAAGTCTCCTCCAGCCAGTCTCCGCTGGCTGAACCTGGAGCTTGTGGTTCCCCTGGATAGTTGGCACTCTGAGATCATCCTGTCTCTGCGAAGCAGGAACTTTGAGGCACACGAGGCTGCAGCTCCCAGTGGTCCTTGCACAGCAGAGCTCTATGTCACCTGCTGTCCTTCCTTTTGAAAGAAAAATGAGAAGAATGACTCATGAGTAAGTTACCAATGAACAAAGTGTATTCTCGATCTCTCAGCTTTCTGTCTCATCATCTTAAGTCTTTACTGACAAGAGCAAAGAATTCCTCCATTGTATTGAACGATCTGTTGGGATGGGAAGATGGCTTCGTCTCTAAAGGGAAAGCGTGAGAACTTCAGTCGGGTCCCAGACACAGTGCGTGGTGTCCTGTCATTGTGATTGTGATCCTAGCAGGAGAGGGAGGCAGACACAGGGCGTCAGTAGGGCTTGCTGACCAGCCAGCGTAACCTACATGGGGAGCTCCAGGCCAGTGAGAGACCTTGTCTCAGACAAAAAGTAAACGATGCCTGAGGAACAACAGCCGAGGTTGTCCTCCACATGCACCACGCATGGGCATACGCACAAACATGAACAGTCACATAAAAAATAAAGGCAAATTAAAAAATTTTGAAATTGCTCCTGTGGCTCACGTAAGAGGGCCAAGCCTCTGCGTTTGCCATGAGGACTGAGACAGCGAAGGGCGTTGGCTGATGGAGTGATAGAGATGCACGTATAACTTCACATTAACTCAGCAGCAATGATAGCCACGTATCATGTTACAGTTAATACAATAACTTTTAAAAGTTATAGTTGTTACAGTAATTTTCTAAACTTAAATTCAAGAGCACATCTGATTAGTTCCTCCACCTAGGAAAGGCCGTCTTCAAGTGAAAATGATAAATGATTGACTGTAAAGGATAAGACAAAAATTTAACACTCATGACGTGTATGAGCCAGTTTCACGTCCAACTGACCTTCAGAAGACCTGAGATGACCCTGACATGATAGCACACATCAACAATCCTAGTGCTCAGGAGGCAGAGATAGGAGGCTCTCCAGCTCAAGACCTAACTAGAATATATAGTGAAAGCTGGTCTCAAGGAAACAAAAAACACTCCTGGGGTAGAGGAGAGGAGGAAGAACAGGAAGGATGAGGGAGGGTGTGGGAGGGTGTGGGAGGAAGGACAAGAAGGCAAGGCATGAGATAACTCATAGTTAGAATAGGTTATTTGGGCTCAGTTTGGAGGTTCTACTCCATGCTCATTAGCCCAGTTTTCTTGGGTGCAGCTGGACATCATGAAGAAAATGTCTGGTGAAGCAAAATCACTTCTATCATGAGCCAGGAGAAAAGAGGAAGAGGGTAAGAGCCAACAGTCTCCTTCAAGGACACAGCCTTGACAACCTTGGAGCTCCTAGCAGGAGATCCAGAGCACCACCCTGAGAACCACCCAACAGCCTTTCCAGAACATTCCAGAACAAAATCATAGCAATATGCTAACTGTGAGGATGTTTTGTAAAGTCCATGGTGGTTCAGCCAAGTGCCATCCTGTATCTGGTTTAATACACGGGATGCTGCCCTATAAGTCCTTTTTTTTTTTTGCAATTTAAATTTTTTAATTTTTTGAGAATTCTATATATGAAACTATATTTACATCATCTCAACCACTCCCTTGCCTCCCCCAACTTCTCCCATATCCCCTCTCAAATTTATGACCTCTTCTTCAATTATTACTGTTACATACATATATGCATACATATATGTATGCACAACCTGTTGCTCATATGTCCATATGTTTACGACTGGCCATGTGGAATCGGACAATCCTGTAACAGGGGTCTCATCCCTGGAAAAAAACTGATTCTCCCTGTCTTAGTACCTAATGACTGCCTGTAGCACTTCATAGAGGGAGACTTCATTGGGTAGGTCACTAGGGTGGTGGGTCTTTGAAGCATGGCCCCCATTCGCTGTCTTATTCTTTGCTTCCTGGTCCTCTGTGATGTGAACAGCCTCTACAACACACTCCTGCTACCATGATCTTAGCTGTTCCACTATGACAGGCATGGAACCATGAGCCAAGGAGAATTTTTCCCGCCTTAACTTGTTTCACTCCAGGTTTTGTCATAACAATGTAAAAATAATACATCCTGGCTTCTGATCAACTAGGCATCTACCACTCAGTCCCCTCCCTCCAGAGAGCAAGACTGGAGGGATGAATGACCCAGGTCATGGTGGAAAGAGTTGACAGCAGTGTTGCTTTCCAGTCACATGCTTTTCCTTGTGGTTGCGCATGTCACTCCAGTGCACATATGGCATTACAGAAGCTCCTGGCTCCAGCATTCCATGCCATGTTTTCAGCAAGGCATTCCAATCACTATGAGAAGATGCACTGCCCCTTCAAGGCGAGCAAAGCTTCATGCTGCTTTCCTTAAATCCAAAAAATGTTTATCCTTCATTTATGGTGTGGGGAGTGATCTCCCAAGGCAAAGCAATTTTCTACTAATCATCATTTGCCATTTTCTGTGACAATTCTGACATTCTAGGGCAAGCACAGCTTTGCATACATTTTGGGATCACAGTTTAATGCTAAGAAAATTGAAAAGCTCTACAAAGATATCTGAATGTCCCTCTGTTCTGTTAACATTTTCACCCTGCAGCTTCAGGCGCATTCGCTCGGGTTTTGTAGCTGGGAGGTTCAAAGCATACTAATTATGATCTTGTTTCTCTGTCATGGCCAAAGAACAAGATTCTCTGCACATCTGTACTTGGTATTTGTTAGATGCAAAAGGCATCTGTGTGTAGACTCTTAATAGATATGTAGAAGACGGTCTTTCAAGCAATTAAAGACTTACATTCCAACACATGTGCACTCATACCACACACACATGTGCGCGCACACACACACACACACACACACACACACCTGACACAAAGAATAAATTCAACAAAATTTCTAAATCAACATGAAACGAAACAGTGAAAAGCATGAAATCAATAAGAATATCAGACCATTTTATAAGGCCCTTTGGGAAGCCTAATAGTTTCCTAGAAAAAGCTCAAAATAATGATTTCCAGTTAGAAAAACAAAACAAAACACTTGTTTATGGAAAAGGTAAAAGAGACAAAAATGTCATAGCTGAAACCATATTTAAAGTTGCAGTCTTCGAGCAAAAGTCAGTCACAGAATTCTCAGACATTTAAGGAAAGTAGCTTTAACATGAGTGATAAATGCTATGCTCAGGAAAGAGAAAAACTATCTGGAAAATCCCTTCCTCAAAGGATGCTGCAGAGGATGCAGACCACAGGGGGAAGAGAGGAGTTGAGTGTGTCCTTACTGGTGTGCCTTACAGCTGGATGCAATCGTTAGGGAGGAGAGGAGGATCAATGCTTCCAAACCTAGATATGACACCTCGATGAAAGAGCATTGTTTGATGACATCTGAATATATTCCTTCCTGAAAACCAACCATCAAGAGCAGACATCTTTGTCTAGGTAGCTGCTGCATTGGGAGTCACGATATTCTTACAGACAGCTACTGTTCTCTTGCCCCACGGTGGGCACCACTTGTGCTAGGTTGCAACTGTAAAAGATTCCTAACTTGTAACAGGTTCCCACTGTGCATTTTTTACTCTCTACCTCAAGAAAGAGAAAGGAAAGATAGAAAGAAAGAAAGAAATCTTCACTGCTCTTGCAGGTGGCCTTAGCTTGGAGAACAAGAGCTGCAGAGAGAACTATCATACCAAACAAACAACTGCCAATTCCACCCCATGCCCACTTTCCTTTATATTCTAAGCAAAGTTCTGAGAAGTCCAAGTGCGATGCAATCGTACGGAAACCCGCACATGATAAAAAAAAAAAAAATTCTTCAAAGCATCCTGCTACATGATATACCAAGGAAAATATCCATCTGAGTCTCCACTGCAGGGGCCCTATCATGCAGCGTCCTCTGGAGTCTTTATGGCCATCCCCAGAAGCAGTCAAGGGCAGCACTCCAACCCAATCACAACTCCTAGGGCATCACCATAGCTGAAGGAATACCGTACAATCAGTCCTCAGAATCCACAGGGACCTGGGTCCAGAATCCTGGAGAAGATGATAAAAGCTTTACAAATGCATGGTTCTCAGAACTCATGCAAATGCCACAGCAGTGTGTGAAGAAATTCCCCCCGGAACTACTGAATGTTAGTGAGTGGTTTATAAAAGGACCTGAGTCCACTGTAAGGAGGCTATGGACTCAGGGTGAAATTACAGGACCAAGAGAGTGACTTAGATTTTCATCAGACTTGCAACCTTTTAACTGGGGAAAAAAGATGGATGAAGCAGAAAGGGAGGGAGAGCCAGAGGATGATATCAGAGCACAGAATCTCCACCCCTTTGTAAAAAACTGGCAAGAGAGTATCCGTAGCTGAAGAATAAAGAGATTCTAAATTAAAACCACCTTTCCCTTCCCTCTGTGCCTCTGTCTTCCTCTGACCCCTGTCCATATCTCTCTCTCTCTCTCTCTCTCTCTCTCTCTCTCTACCTTCCCTCTCCATCTCAGAGCCCCACAGAACCCCCACAGAGTTCCTACTGAGCTCCACAGAATCAAACTCAGATCCTCAAGAAGAGCAATAAGTGCTCTTAACCACTGAACTACCATCTCTCCAGCTCTTCCCCTCTTCTTTTCAAAGACTCTGTTGGCTCATTTTTCTACTGATTTGTTAGGTGATGCAGCAAAAAATCATGGTCTATAGAAAAAGAATGTCTGTAGATAGAGATTGAGGGAAAAGGGCAGTGTGTTTTTTGCCTAATTCAATCACTTGTTCCATCCTGGAGCCCTAGAGCATTTAAGTCTCCATACAGTCTACTCTTAAGCCTCGAACTGGAAGGTCTCAGCCTCAGTCTCCATACTATCTAGAACATTTAAACCTCTGTACAACCTAATAAACCTCTAGGACCCCCTGTTGACTGAGCCACTCTGACTAGCCCCTTTTGAACTCTGACTCTTCTAGTTCAACTCGCGCTTGTTGTTCTGACTCAATCTCTTTTCCAAGCTGACTGGTTTAAACTGACCTTCTTAGTCAGCTTACTGTTTCTGACTGAACTCTTCTGACTCTGGCTTACTCTGGTTGAATCCTACAACTTCTCTGACTGAACTGCTCTGGTAGACCTCCAACTGACTCATTCCTCCTATCTGATACTGACTTCTTCTGCTGAGCTGCCTTCATGTCTCTGTGTCTCTCCTCCAGCCTGCCTGCTTCTGTAATTCACTGTTTCATACTGCCTCAGTTAGCTTCTCTACTCTCTGCCTTATCCTATCAGACTGCTTCATTGTCTTATCCTCTTTCTACCTGCTTCAGACTGCTCGTCTTATATTGCCTGTGTAAGGGACTGCTCCTAAAACTCACTACTTCACACTGTCTCTCTCATACTGCTTGCATCTGACTGCTTAATACTGCCTCTGTAACTGACTGCTGTAACTGACTGACTCTGCTCTAAGCTGAGAGCCTGCCTTTTCTATTCAGAGAGTTGTCCTCGCTCTGCTAACGCTTCCTCTGACTAGTCACTTTGCCTGTTTTTCACTCTGACTCATCTCAGATGTCACTTCCAAGGGGATACTGACTCTTTCTGAGCTCTGCATCCTGTGTTGGCTTCCACACTCTATTTCTGTCTTAGGGATTGAAGGTGTGGACCACCATTGCCTTCTGAATACTGGAATTCAAGGTGTTTGCTACCACTGCTTTCTGAATACTGGCATTAAAGGTGTGTACCAATATTCTTAATATTCTTTCTACATTCCATCCAGGCCACATGGACCTCAAAATGTGATTCCTTCATCTCAATCCCTGGAATATAGACCCTTCCCTGCTTTCACACAGGCCTATTCCTCTACATATGTCTCTGCTCATATCTCTTAATTTAATATATTTTGTGCACATTTACTGAAGCCCTGAGATTCAAGCACAGCCTGGGATACCAGGAGACACCTTAGCAAACTTCTTAGTTGGATTTCATTTGTCCTTGGTCCTGGGCCAAGCACCAGTTCTAGAGGTGGGCTGTGTTACTTTTTCCTTTTATTCTCTTTTGAGATAAGACTCAAATCTTGCTTTCACTCTACGACTGACTACAGCCCCAGCCCAGTCCTTGTGTGATCTCAATCCAGTCCCACTCAAACACCTAAATAGAGGCTTTATTATCTAAAGCTTTGGACTGCCTCAAAACTTGGAAAGAAAAATCATCTGATCCACCAAATGTATCAAAATCAGTCAATATGAACCACCTGTTTTGTTTTGTTTTGTTTTGTTTTCTTAAATCTGTAACCAGCATTACTCTTCCAATTTGTCTTCTGGAAATACAAGGAACCTTGTTAATTTGTCCCAGGCTGTGTTTGTTTCTTAAAATAAATAAAACTCTAGGTCTGATTTTCTCAGTCACAGTGCAGATCTGCCCCAGGGAATGATGGGAAAGTAGAGGAGGGGCAGAGCCTTAATTATGGTTTAGGCAGAGGTGTGATTGCTTGGTAGTCACTGTTTTTGCTTTCCCAGCACATTGCTTCCTGTGGCCTGGCTCCTCCTGGGCCTGGAGCCCGTTGCCCTCTGCTAATTAGCTTGGCCTTTGCAGGCTTTGATGTCAGGGTTTCAGTTTGTGCTGCTGTGAGCTGTTCTAGTCCTCAAACTGCTCAGTGCAGATCATAAGTGTTTTCTACATTCCAGAAATTAAACGTGAATTTCTCTCTTTATATTTCCAAAACCTGTTTTGGATTGCCAGAAGCTTTGCCCATGGAACTTGGAAGGAAGGGGCTTTTGTTTTCAATTTGTAAGATAATAACACAAGTCATCCAGCAGTATCCCAAGGCACTGGCTTATCCCTGGGGAGACCAAGCTCCATGCAGAAGGAGGTAGATCAGTGCTGAACCTGCCCGCATCCCTCTGTGTTCTGTGTGTCTCTAGATTACACATTGCCCTTGAACAAGTCCTGTTTTGCCCTCTACACGGTGTGCCATTCACTGAAATGATCAGTTGTGCATGGAGGGAAATTTCTTCATAGAGCAAGGAGCATGGCAGTGGGGATACCCAAACCTCAAAACCCCAAGAAAAAGTTTGAAGATGTTTATGGAGTAAGGGAGCTGCATAGAGGGGTTTGAGGCCCGAGGAAGAGGGACTGGAGGTGATCGGCAGTCTACCTGTGGCTCTTCTTAGAAAACAACAGTGTTGGGGCTGGAGAGGTGGTGAGTGGTTAAGAGTGAGAATTTCTCTCATAGAGGACCTGAGTTCAGTTCCCAGTACCCACAGGGTAGCTCTCAACTGCCTCCAGAGGCACCTGCACATACAAGCACAGACAAACACATATGTGCATAAAATTTAAAAGGAAATAAATCTAGAGAGAAAGAAAGACAGAAAGAAAGAAAGAAACAAAGAAACAAAGAAAGAAAGAAACAAAGAAACAAAGAAACAAAGAAAGCGTTAGCATGGGCTGGGAGCAGTGTGTTGGGCCTACATCATCAAAAAGTCGCCCTTCAGGAATCTATAAGGTTAGAATGAAGAGTCGGAGTTTTCAACAAAAACACTGGCCTATAAGTTACTGAACAGTAACCTTGACAACCATTTATCAGGGAGGTATCATAACTGGTAGAGATGGTGTCTACAACAGCACTGGTGGTGGGAGACTAACAATATGTAGCTCAGCCTGTGTGACTTTTAGAATTGGTGAATTTTAAAGGCAACAAAACTCAAGAGAATAAAAGCAAGTAGATATGGGGGCGCTGTTTCAGGGTTGCACTGGGCCTCCTTGTGGGGCCTAAAGCAGCATAAATGCTATGCAGGTGGTTGCTATGTTGTACTGCTTAAGAATGATGGCGAGAAGTTAGCTAGGTTCAGAATAAACTTTTTTTCCATCAGTGCTTGGCATTTGTTTAATTCCTCAGAGCAGAGTCTGCTGGTGTGAAGAGCAAGCTGTACTTTTATTTATTTCTAATATATATATAAGAAAGAATTTAGTTAAGCTTATATAGGTTTGGACCAAGCATGGTTGAAAACTCCCATAATCTCCACACTTGAGGGCCTGAGGCAGGAGGAATATAAGTTCAAAGCCAGTCTGGGCTACACAGAGAATTTTAGGTGAGCCTGAAGTACACTGAGTGTCCAGTTTTAGTCTGCAATACTTCCATGAAAATGCACATCAAAGGGCTGGAGACAGTGCAGTGGTTGAAGCATTGGCTGCTCTTCCACAGGACTGTGCTTCAATCCTAGCACCCACATGCTGGCTCACAACCATCTGTATCACCAGCCCAGCGTTGGAGAAGTTCATTTTTAGTTATGTTTGAAATTGTTTTATGCACTGTTGGGTGGGGAGCTATCCTAAGTCTAGGGAGTTCTGTATTGTTTCCAGGTGTTGGATTTCTGTGGGTGTTGTTTAATTGCTAACGATCTGTATGTGCCATCAGTAAAATACCTGAGGGGTTCTGAAAGAATAAAAACACCTGAGCTGAGAAGCTCGAGGTTCCACTGGCAGTATGGCACTGGCCATGACGGTGGTTCCCTCTGCTGAGGTCTGGCAGACATGCACATATGAGAATTTCTCCCTGTCTTCCTTGGTGAGCCACCCCCGTAGGTGTACTACTACAGCCCAGAGCATCTAATTAGATTCTAATGGCTTCTTCAGACCTTCTTAGGCAATGCAGACACATGATGCACAGACATACATTCAGGCAAAACATATTTAGAATATTTAGTATATGCATATTTAGAATAAAATAAGATAATTAAAGAAAAGATACACATCAGATCTATAGGAAAAAAAGAAACCTTTTATTTGCTATTAATAATCCATCCATGAACAAGCTGTTATATAACACTGCAATTGTTCGCTGTTAGGAAATTTTTCCCAATTTAAAAGTAATACATTGAGCTGGTGTAGCTCAGATGTAGGGTGTTACCTAGCTTCCCCAGGATTCTGGATTCAATACCTAGCGCAAGTGAGAGAGTGACGCATAGCACAGCAGGCTGGATGGGCTGTTACTGTCTTTGAGTCATCTATACTTCTGTAAGTAACCACCAGTAAACTCACTGGCTCAGCAAGTTGGCCTTTGGTAGTAATGTTACTTTGGTCTGTCATCTGCTCCCTGTCTGTAACAGCAATTCTTGAGCCTTCAGATACAATTCAGAATATCTCCATAGCCTCCAAGATATGCTAACGTCTGTCAGTTTCAGTTCTCTGTGGAGAATACAGCCTCTCAAGATTAAGTCTTTTTAAAGTTACTCAAGGTCTAAAATGTTAGTAGAGCCTCTGTCAGCTGTTCCTAGCCAGCAGAGTCCTGAGAGAGAACGCATTGAAACCGCTCAGAAGACGGTCAGTGTCAATGACTTGGCGCTTCTGTGATGACACAATGTTATAACAATGTCTCTTACATCCAAAGACATAGAACTTGTGCGGACCTCACACTGAGTTCATACTACACCTTGACGTCACTTAAGACTCAGCCTGACTTTCTTCTTCGTTCTCAGCCTGTTCTTTTAACCTGCTTTTAGAAGAACAATGCAACAACCAACATTATTAGCCTTGGACTTCCCACACGCTCAGTTTTTACAACCTAAGCTAATATATTACTTTAATCTTCAACTGTGTGTTTTCCCATGCCCCCGAGCCAGAGTGATGAAAGTGTGCATGTATGTGTGTTACGGTGATCATTTGCTGAAAATAGCAAACATGTCAAAAGCAACCTTATACAACAAATATCTGCCATAAACGTTGGAAACAACATATGGATATTGCTTGATAATGGTATGTTTTCAGTACTGAATACTTTAGGGTCACTTGGGGTCAGTCAGAGCATATAACTTTTTCCCTTGTAAAACTGGATTAAAGATCTCCCATGTGACATTTTCTGTGCTGTTCAATAAATACAGAGAAAAGCCTCTTATTAGGGGCAGACACAGGCAACAGGGACAAATCAGACACTGCAGACTATGGACAAACCAGTAACCACAGAGTACAGACAGACAGAAGGCAGGTAGAAAGAAGTATGGAATTCAAATGTGGGCTTGTTCTTGGTCAGATTAATCCAAAGGAAAAACACTAAAATTTATTTCCTTAATGTAACACCAACAAGTTTTGGTGCCTCTGGGGCTATCTTTAATGTGCTTGCCGAAGCTGATGAATGATACTGAGTTTGAGTTGTGTGTTATATTTAATTTATTTAACTTTTTATTTTCATTTTTCTACTTTCATTAAAAACTGTACGGCACACAATGGGATTTCATTTGGCTGGTTTATCACTCATTAGCATGTGGGTTCTGGGTCTTGGCTGTTGTAATGGACACAGGGCAGACATCACTTTAAAGTACTGCTGGGGCCTTGGGAGAGAGGTCCATGGTTAAGAGCACTTACTACTCTTACAGAAGACCTGGGCTTGGCTCCCAGCACCCACATGGTGGCTCACACCATCATATCTGGTTTCTCCCACTATCAGACCCCTACATGTACAGGCAAACATTATTACATAGAAATATTTTTTTAAAGACACTGCTTACATTCCTCACAACATACATTCAGAAGTGGGACAGTTGGATCTATTCAGGCTTCTATTTTTATTTTGTTTTATTGAGGAACCTCCATATTGTTTTCTATAATGTTTATTTCAATTTTTTTAACTGTTCTATAACAACCCAGCCCCAGTGCACCATCAGACCAAGGAGTGAGGCAGACAAATCCAGAATTGCACATTGCACGATGCTCTGGGCACTTCCTGACAAAAGTGTGATTCTGTGTGGGTGAGACCAAACAGATCCCTATGATTTAGGCCAGAAATGGTCAAGACAAAAGTCACTTCATCTAAGGCAAAAAGTACCCAGTTAGTCTCAAGCCAGTATCAAGCACTGGAGATGTTCCCCTTCTGTCCACATAACCAGAGTCAGGACATAGAGCTCCACATACCTTTCCAGTTGTTTTCTTTATGATGTGATAGGGAACTATACAGAGGAAACAGGCCAGGGTAACTCCAAGCAATCATGGAGGTTACACCTCAAGATGGCTGTGCCCATGGGACATTGAATCCCTGACAATAACTTTTAAATAATTGCTTTTCTGTGTACTATTATAATACGTAATTACTAACTTGAGGACGAGGCATACTTTCCTATGGGCACCACATAGGTTAAGGAGTTCAGACAGGGAAAGCTGCCTGAAGAGCGTGTGATTCATCTTGTTGCATTCCAACACTCTATGCAGAACTGAAAGCCCATTTGGGAATTCACTTGGATCTTATTAACCAGAAAGAACGGAGATCGGAACCAACCAGCAGGAGACAGGACGTTTCTGTGGAAGCAAAAAATGTATCTGACTTCTCCACCACGGATTTTAGCAACAGAGACCTCAAGGGATTCAAGATCTTTCTGCAAAAGGAAAAAAAAAAAAAAAAAACCAAAACAAAGCAAAACTGGTGGAAGCCCCTTCAGTGTCTTAGACACTGAAGAAAGAAATGAAGTCGCTAAATAAACAGCTCAGAGTCGCTTTCCCAAGTGTAGTACTTGAAACCTCTGTCACATCCAAGGAGACTCAGGTGCCTTGGTTTTATTCAATTGGTAAGGATGCAAGATGCACCTATGGCTGCGCAAAAGGAAGTCCCCTTCTATCCTGTTTAGATCCCAAAAATCTTCGCCAAAGCAGTGGATGCTTGGATTTTCATTCTGTTTATCCCTCGACTGTGGCCACACTTTCTCTCACTGGAGCACCTGGAGTTCTTTCCAGTCTGTCCCACGTGTTCACACAGCAGGTTACCCTCCAGCCTGGGGTACCCAGCTCGTCAGTAATCGTATAGATTCTCTTAGTGTAGACAATAGGAGAGTTTACTTTCCGATCAAAAAAAGTTTGTTGCATTCCTCTGTAAGGAACATACTTTTGACTCTCTTAAGTGATGATTATTGAGAAAACTATCTTTTCCAGAGCAATAGCTCCATTCTAAGGGTCTAAAGGGGAACTGATCTGCTCTAGGAAAGGTATCACATGCAGGGTCTGGGTGATGGCTGTCGATACAGTGCTTTCTGTGCAAGCACGAGGACCTGAGTTCAGATCCCCACCCAGTACCCTTATAAAACTGGGCACGATGGCTCACACCCATAACCACAGGGCTGCAGGGAGAGGGGAGAAAGAGACAAGAAGGTCCTTAGAGCTCATGGACAGCCAGCCTAGCCACATGAGGGAGCTCCAGTTCCAGTGAGAGAGCCTATCACAAAAAATAAGGAGACCACCAACTGGGAAAAACACATTGACTTCTCCACCACTTGTTACATTTGGATAACCTGCTTAAATTGGTTACAGTCTATCCGGACTGTGCAAAAACTCCACGCAGAACTGAAGGCATGTGACAGGGTTCACACCTGCTCCTGCCACGTCTCATCACCACCGTGTCTCCCATAATGAAGTACTGCTTCTGATTGATTCTCTGGACAGAGCAGTGGAAAGCAGCTGTCATTATCCACTGCACAGGTCATCACAGGGATTGATTCCTACATCTCCAGGTTGTAAGTGCCTCGGTGCTACACAGGTCCCCTTGAGGGGACAAACCATACTGTCTGAGAAACCTGGAGTACTTTGTTACAGGATTTCTAACTAGGCCTATAACTTGCCATTTTGACTAGACTGGCTGGCCAGTGAGCCCCTGAGATCTGCCTGTTTTCCCCCCTCTCCCCACTAAACACCAGGGTTACAGATGTTTGCTAGCATGCTTGGCTTTTATATGAATGCTTGGGATCCCCCCCCAGAAATCCTTAGCCTGGATCTATTGATAAGCAAGACCCCACCAGGCTTCCCCACTGCATGAGGGTGACTGGATCTGGAGACCAAAGCAGGGCCTAGAGGATTTGAACCTGCTGAGGCATCAGTGGATGACTAACAGGAGCCAAATGCAGTAAGAGCAGGTACTTGTCACTGAATGGTCAGTTCTTTAAAGGCCAAATCCCTTCATGACCACCTTGATCAGGAGTTATCAGAAGTGCTCAGAAAACCTTTGCTGGGTGCACTCAGCATAAAAGTAACGACAGGTGACCTTGTAGTGAGGGAACCAAATCACGTGGATTTATCAGGTCTAGTGGAAGCACAACGCCCTGTAAAATTCCAAGAGCTATTGAGCCTAGGCATGGATTGTCAAGACAATGGATCTTGGGCGGGGTCACCTTGACAGGGACTTAAGGAAGCCTGTGGCTCTGGAGTCAGGGATATGTGTTATTCATTGAGAAACACATTTTATCTCCTTAAACTTCATAACTGTAGTCAGAGCTAAGAAACTGGAGAAATCATAAGGAAGTGGCGAAAAGGTTGCCACTTCCTCAAAAAAGTGAGTGGCTACCTGTGGGTAGAAATCATCTTGGCTGGGTGTGGGGAGACCTGCGGGATTCGGAGCATCGCACCCATAGATAAGAGGGAGACACTTGAGAAGATAAAGGACCCTCTTTCCTGACACCCCTTTCCCCTCCCTGGGGAGGAAAACAGAGGTTCAACCTCCAGACCAATTCCAAGATGCCTGCTAGGTTATTCCAAAGCCAGAGCAGACAGTTAATGTAGAGAATAAAATGGAAGAAGGGGGGGAGAAGAGGAAGAGGGAGAAGTAAGGGTTTGTTGTTGTTTTAAGGTGTGTGTGTGTGTGTGAGAGAGAGAGAGAGAGAGAGAGAGAGAGAAGGAGAAGAAGAAGAGAAGAGAGGAGAGACATGAGAGAGACAGATAGAGACAGAGAAAATAGAGGAGAGGACAGAGAGAGAAAAACAGAGGAGAGGAGACAGACAGACAAATAGAGAAAAACAGAAAGAGGTGAGAGAGAGAGAGAGACAGAGAGAGAGAGAGAGTCAGAGAAAAACAGAAAGAGAGGAAAGAAGAGAGAAAGCACAAATCACAGTCCCATCATCAGCAAACAATATTTTCTGAATAAAAGGATGAGTCCCAGTCGGGAGCAGTAACTACATGCTCTGCAGATGAAATTGAAATTAAGGCAACAAAAAAAAATGTGTATTGTCTGGGTAATGGAGTGGCTTGGGCTAGGACACTGCACAAGCCACAAACCACAGCTGGGGCAGCTTCCCCTGCCTTAGAGCTGCCTGCCTGAGAGTCTCTTTGGTACCTGGAGAGCAGCCATTTCATACCATTAGCAACAGCTAACATGGACAGTGTTAAAACACATCACCCCGGCTTCGTCTTCTAGTCTGAATGGTTCCTTTCACATGAGTAGAAAACTGGAATAGTTTTCTTGCCAGCATGACCATCAATGAAGACATCCAGAAGAATATTTAAAATTGACAATAAAATACCGTCTCCATGGAGTACAAAGCTGCTCTCAACATCTGAAAGCCTTCCTGTCCTTCCACGCTTCCCTGGGTACTTGAGGTAGATGCAAAGGGCTGCCTTACCTCACGTCACCATTATGTCTTTACTGCTTTTCTTTGTGTCCAAGCAATTTGCAGGCTCTCCTTTCTAAACTCCAAAGTGCTACATAAATGAGAGTTATTGTCATGCCGAGCTCTAACTCCAAAGCAGAGGGGGGCAACTCTCCCGTGGGTAGCTTTTTTATAAATAGATGGACTGGAAACAAAGTACCACTGAACTTTTATATTTTACAAACAAAATAGAGCCTTCGGAAGTAAAGCAATATTCTTTAAAACGAAAGTGCAGACAAATGGGGCGGACATTGTGCAGTGTATAAGAGGGTCTAAGAAGGGAAAGTTGGGGCTAGGGCAATAGCTCTTCAGTGACTATCCCACACAAGCCCGAGAACTTGAGTCAGATCGCCAGCACCACACAAACGCCAGGCACTATAACCCCAATGATGGGTGGGGCAAGTTGGTCTCTGCAGCCCATTGGCTGGCCAGCTAGACTGAATCAGTGAGCTCCAAGTTCAGAGAAAGATTCTGTCTCAGAAAGAAAAACCGAAGTAGAGAGACTCGGGAAGACACCTGACGTCAACTTCAGACCTCCATCCCAGAGGACCCACAACAGAACCCTGGACCTGTGTGTGGAATGCTGCTGCCATCTTTCATACCTTGAGGAGGGGTGGCTGGTGCACGATCGATGGCAGAGTGGAGAGAGTGGGACTTTATGGTGGCTATGAAGTCACAGAAGTCTCCATTATGGAGACTTCTTTTTTAGGGACGCAGGAGATGGTAACAAGCTGGGACACGGTAATCAGGAAAACAGGTCTCTACAGGAACAAACTGGCCTGTTTTCCTCTCTTTGTCTCTGACTCCAGACTCTCATATCTCCTGCCAGCATCCATGGACCTAGGGACTACTTCATTAACGAGTGGGGTTTAAAAAAAAATCCCAAATTTGGGGCTGGAGAGATGGTTCAGCAGTTAGGGGTATTGGCTGCTCTTGCAAAGGATCAGAATTTGGTTGAATTTGGTTCCTGTAGTAGTTATCCACTGTGTGGGCTCACCAAGAGAGACAAGGAGGCATTTTCATGGGTGCAAATCTTGCCAGACCTCAGCAGAGAGAACCACTATCATGACAAGTGCCATCCTGGACAGTGGAACCCTGAGCATCTCATCTCTGGAGTTTTTATTGATACCTAAACTCCTCAGGTGTTCTATTGATACCACATGCAAATCATGAGCAATCAAACATCCCCACATAAAGAAACACCTACAGACAATACAAACATCAAGACTTACGCAGCCCCTCACCCAACAGAGCACAAACAACCATTCTAAAACTTCTACAACATTTCTTCCTTTTCTGTATGAGCCAATAAAAAAAATTGCTATATCTCTACAACATAATTTAATACTACACCAGCAAAGCCATTTACAAGAGGAACAATCACAAGGGTCACTAATACACAGGACCAAATGAAACCAAACATCTATCAAGCTTTTCACAACATCTTTGGGCAGCAAAAGACAGTATCAATGTCCATTTATCTGGAATTCACTCGATGTATTCTGGGCTCCTCCAAAGGGCTTGGGTCACTTCTCTGGCTCTGCCCTATGCAGCACACAGTTTGTCCTCCAGACTCTGGCTGGTTCCATTACACTGCTGCTGCTATTCCTGGTGGTTGTCCCATGGTACTGGCATCTCAAAAACTGCTGAGGTCCCTGATGCAACTTGATTGCACTTTCACTAATAGCCTCTCTTAGGATCTCTTCATGGTGCCAAAGCTTCAGCTTCTTTTCATGACTCCTTCAATCTGAGCCTTCAACTGCTATTGAAGTTGTACCTTCACCAATGGCCTCTCCTGGGCTCTTTTCATGGTGCCAAGCCTCAGATTCCTTATATGACCCCTTCATCTGGCCTTTAATTGCTACTGAGGCTGCACTTTTACCAATGGCCTCTCCTGGCCTTTCACAGTGCCAAGCCTCAGCTGTTCTCCAGTGACCCCTTCACGCCTTCAAAACCAGTATCACCTGGGTGACTCTTACAGCACCAAGTTTAGCTACCAGCATGAGATACAACCTTGGCCAGTTCTGGAAGACAGCTTCTGTGTGCTGACCCTGAGGAAACATTTTCCAGATTTTAAGATAGAGTCTTGTTTGCAGGAAAAAAAAAAAACAAAAAAAACCAAAAACTGTTGGTCTCTGTCCCCGGGTTCCCGCGTGGACCCACCGGATGGCAGCTGAACGATGTCCCGCCCATGGCAGTCTGGCACCATTCGCTGGCCAGGCAAACGGGCCTAGACTTAATCGGCAGGATGGTGTGGGCCCGAGGTAGGGGTTCCGTGACCTTTTGCGAACTGTCCACCCACAGAACCTGAGAAATGACAGGGCACAAAGAATGCCTCGGGAGCCATGTTTGATGAACACAAAAACTCGTTTATTATCAGCCCTTCCCTGTTTAAATATCTTTCCGGAGAAGGCGAGGTGGGGGGGGGGGGGAGAGAAGCCTAATTAGCATGGCAGGGCGGGAACACCTGAGGCGGGAGAGGGAAGCATCTACCCAATGAATGGATACTGCTACAATACAGGCAAACATATCCGTGAAGCAAGCAAGTTGTAACTAATATTTTTGGCTAGGGACCTTCCTGGACTAGGAAAGGAGAAGGGTGCCCAGCGTCTCACCCCGCTTCACCTTGCCAGGGGGTGGGGGGCACTTTTCGGCCTCAACTTTTACTACTCTCCAGCCCCAGGAGTCCCACAAAGACTAGTAACCTTGTCTGGAGGAAGGGCTCCCTCACGGGGTGGAGTTCTCATCACCAGAGTAGACGTGTCCGTCAGGACCGCCTCGCCAGGATCCGGACCAGCTGTAGACAGGTTTTCAGGAAGAAGAAAACAAGGAAAAGAAAGAAAAGGATTAAAAAAAAAAAAAAGACTTTGTGGGGTCTGCAGTTTCTTTTCTTCTTTGTCTTCTCGTTGGATGAAGCTAGCATGGCGTCTTGCCATTCTTTACTTTCTGCCTACCACGCTGGGCACCATTTGCAGTTGTACAACTACAGGTTCCTAGAACCTGCATGGGGCTGCTTACAACTACCTGTAACTACAGCTCCAGGGTATCTCACACCCTCTTCTGGCTTCTTTGGGCACCGGCATGCAGACGCACATGTACACACGCACACGCACACACACAGATGGATAAGTAAGATGTATCATTTTTTAAAAAGAAAAAATGTCTATTGGAATTTCTTCAGTTCTAAATAATGTGTAAAATGCTAGGCAACAAGGCAAGTTATTACCTCATGTGGTGAAACGCCCCACGCTCTCCACTCTGCCATCTATAACACACCGGCCAGCCTTCCTCAAGGTTGCAAGATGGCAGCAGCAGCCATAAGCATTCCACACAAAGGTCCAGAGTTCTGCCTTGGGTTTTCTTTTTCCTTACAGCTAACACTCGACCAGAAGCCTTGATCCTTCCCAAGATTCCATTAAGGTCCTCTCAGTGACCAGTCTGAGCACATGCCCCTTCCTAAGCCACTGACTGACAAGAGGGTTAGGTTCCACATGATTGACGTAGAAAATGAACACCCAGCCCCCTGGTGTTGCCGCTTGAACAGGCTGTACCAGAAGCACATGACTTTGTGGGGCAATGTGGGTAACCAAACGAAAGTCAAAATTCTGTTAGGGTTGAATAAGTGTGTGCTGTTGAGTGGGTAAGCAACAGCGATTGCTCTAGCCGCTCACTGGGGTTCAGGTGTGCTTTCCTTGGGGAGAATGAAGAGGTTATGTTATAATTAGCACAATGGGAGTGGTGTACAATGCCATGTGTGTCATGGGGATGTGTGGTGAGATGGCTAAAATATATCTTAGCAAGAAGAAAGTGGACACATCTTAGTCTGTCTGTGTCTGGTCTTCACTCTGCATGTATTACTCAATCTAATGACCATTCTTTTTGTGGTTTAGTGCTTTATAATGCAATGAGGTCTCTCTGTATGGCTCAGTTTAGGAAAAATTCCCCTGTCACACACTTAGTTAAATGACACCAGTTATCAACAGTTCTGATTTCAGCGACCATGGAATACTTACATGAGGAATGACAAAAAGTATCAACTCACAGCCAGCTTTTTAGCTCGCTGATTACCATATAAATAACAACACACCATGGTACCCTGTGGTGCTTCGTGTCCATTGGTTACACTCTAGGGGAGAGACATTATGGATGTCCTTTGATATGGAGTTGGGATGTCAAGGCCGATGAGGCTGTACTTGTGTCTGTTATTCACACTGGCTTGAAGCTCTCTGGAGAGAACAGGGCAGCCCTCTCGAGATGCCTGAAGATGGCCTGAGAACCCAGGAAGGAGGGAAGCTAGAAAGTTGTGCTCACAAAGTGGGTAGAGCAAGGGCTCTTCAGTAGAGGTTTACATGGTTTGACTCTCTCATCTCAGGAAGGGAGCACCCAGACCTCTAGTCATCTTGCCTAGGCGCAACATTGGAAAGGAAGAAACAAGGGAGACTCAAAGGATGTCAGTCAATATTAGAAACTGGAGTCAGATTCATTATTAAGACACCAATTGTTCCAGAGTCATATCAGCTACCTTCTGCTGTGCGAAAACATCATGACCAAAGAGCAACTTACTGAAGAAAGAGACTATACAGAGAAAGTCCACAGAGCAGCAGAAACAGAGCAGGAAGCTGAGAGATCACATCTTCAATCACAAACTGGAGGCAGATAGCACAGTGGGGTATCACTCAGGAAGAGGGTGAGGCTATAATGTCTCAAAGCCCGCCACCAGTGACCTACTTCCTCCAGGCTCCACATCCTAAAGGTTCTATAACCTCCCAAGCAGCGCCACCATCTGGAGACCAAGCGTTGAGATAAATGAGCCTGTGGAGGACACTGCTCGTTCAAACCAGCACACCGTGTACATTACTCCGTTCACACACAGACAGCTAAGCATGTAGTTGTCTCCCAATGCTGCAAACATTCTCCAATTGACCAAAGCAGTTAAGTAAAAAGAAATAACTATCCTACAAAATACAAGCGCAGCCAAGAAACAAAAGGCTAGTAATTCCACATGTGAGATGTCAATCGACCATGAGTAGAGTCATAGAAGAAGCAATTACTGTATACCAGGTGTCCTCACCCCTGTTCAGAAACTCCTGGTGTGCAGCCAGAGAAAGTCCTTGGTGACAAGCCTATTTTCTTTATAAAAGAAAAAGGCCTCTGAATAAAACGAATAAAGATGGCTCGGAGGAAATGATGCCAACAAAGCACTTAGCATCCAGTGAACTTTGGGAACTACTTCAAAACATAGAAAGCACAAAGAATAAAGTATTGGAAGCTGATCCAGCTAAGCTAGGAAAATAATACAATTACCATTCCACAAAATAAAATAAATAAATAAAATAAAAAGAGAACTACTGTATGATCTGACAATCCCTCTGTGTTAGTCAGCTTTCTGTCACTGTAACAAAGTATCTGAGATTATCAGTTTACAAGGAGGAAAAGTTTGTTTTGGCTCACAGTTTTGAAACTTTCCTCTACGACTAAGTGGTCCCAAAGTTCCAGACCTATAGTGAGGTGCACATGGTGGAGAAAATGATGAGAGGGAACAGAATCCCAATGTCCTCATCTGAAGGCATGCCCTTGATGATCTAACTACCTCGTTTCTCCTTTTTCTTTTCTTGAGCTAGGGTCTCACTACATAGCCTAGGCTAGGCTCTTGCAGAGACCCACAAGCCTCTGCCTCCCAAGTGTGAGGATTAAGGTGTACAGCACCGCTCTTGGCCAAGGCCTCACCTCTTAAATGACCCATCACATACCTGCTATACCAAGCTAGGGCTTAATCGAGGCTTTAATTAACATGGGCTTGTGTGGGACATTACATCCTAAAGTATAACACCACTTGTTAAATACCAAAGGGAATGGAATCAGCATTTGAAGGACACATCTGTGCTGCCAAGTTTACTACATTGCCGTTCACAACAGACAAAAACCGAGAACAAACAAAATGTACATCAACTGACAGCTAGAAAAAGAAAACGTGGTGCATACATGCAATGGAATATTGTTCAGCCATTACAAAGTGAAATCCTGTCATGTGCACCCGCCTGGAGCTGGGAATCATTGTGTTAAATTAAATAAACCAGATACAGAAAGATAAGAAAGATAAATACCATAAATCTTAGTCATACGTGGATTCTAAAAAGAAACCTTCACCTCACAGAGGGTTAAGAGTGCAATGCTGGGTGGGGGTGGTAGAGGGGAAGGACAGCAGAGGTTGGTCAGTGAGTATGAAGTCACATTATTAGTATGACCAGAGCAGGAAGTCCCTGATGTGTCTTTGCAGAGTCGGTTGGTTACAGATGACAATAATGTAATACACATTTCAAAGCTAAAATAAAGGATTGTCAATGTTTTCCCCATGAAGATATGACTCATGTCCAAGGAAATATGTTTAATCTGACTTTAACATTACACAGCACGTGTGCATCAAAACAACGCATGGTACCCTATCGGTACGTATAAGTATGTGTCCATTAAAACAAATTTAACTTAAAAGAATTTACCAAAGCACAGAAGGTGCAACATGAGGGTCTTTTGCTAATCCTGCACTTTGAGAGACAGACACAAGCTTGACTTTCCCAGGCTGTGCTGTGCCCAGATCTCTAGTGCTGCCTCTCCCGGTTCGGTGGCTTCTCTTTCTTTCCTGCCTCCAGCAAGGGTGACCTCAGGTTCTGTCCTGACTCAGGTTTTTACCCTCCTGATTCAGGCTTCTTAGAAGAGTTTAAATCCCCTGTCTTCGGTAAGGATGGTGTGACGGTAACATCGAAGGTGTCTTTGGGAATGGGAGAAGGTAATTTCTTCATGAGGCAAGATATGAGAGCACCCTTTTATTCCACAGTCCGGTTTAAAAGTGGGCAAAAGGAGCCAATCACCTTTATTTATGTGGTTATCTGTGATGATTTCATTCACTCTCCTGTTCATTCATTCATTCATCCATCCCTGTAATGCTGACTGGCTTTCTCGTGTAAGCCAAATCTGTAAGTGCTGGACCACCCTGGGGTGACCTTGATATTTGGCTTAAAGCAGCGAAAGTACACAGAACCCGAGCCCCATGGAATTCTTTCCAGGTCTCCCCCATTTAAGCCATTCATTATTCTAGTAAATTATAGACATTTATGGGGGAAAAGATGATATTTTGGATACCCGGGTCTCCAGCCCAAATCATGGTATTGTCACCTGCATATCAGTTTAATTCCTTGCGTTATTTCGTGCTTTGGAGTTTGCAGCAGGCATATGACTTGTTTTGTTCGTTTGTATTGAAGATTTTGAAACAATGATAGAAGGAAAATCTTCTCATCGCTATAAAAGTGACGCTCACCTTTAAATGTGAGCTTTTAAGTTCCATCCCTAATACCTCCAAGAAAAAAGAAAGTCTACAAAGTTTTTTTTAAAAAATCCAATTGTGATTACTCTTGCAAAAATAATGTGACTTCTTCAACTTTGCATGCATAGCAAAACAAACGCACGTGCTATGCATTAGTAAACCTCTTTCTAAATACGGCTGAAATTTGGTGAGTAACGTGATCGTTCTCTGCAAGCGTGCCAGCTCCTATCAGGTTCAGAACCCAGTGTTCCGAGGTGCTCAAGTTCACGCAGAGGAATTTGCTAAATAAATCCTTGGCGAGCTTCTGTGGCCTTAAATACTTTCAAGTCGAAACGGCGAAATAACTCCTCCACGTGAATTCCTACATCTTCAGAGTTTGGGTCCCTTGTCATCTGAATCTTCACCTGCTCGCTTCCCCATCAGGTGCATGCCATTTATTGCATTTAACGAACGAGTCACTCAAGCGTCCGAGGGAGACAGGAGCCCAGTTAAGATAGCTGATACCTCCGCATCCCGCACAGGAAAAGCACGCGCAGAGCACGGCCCCCCAGGGTGCGCGGGCTCCCTCCAAAGCGGCTTTCACCCCCGAGCCTGCCGGGGCCAGAGCACCCTGAGTCCAGACAGCTGTGAGGCTGTGCACTCTGCGATATGCTCGCGGGACGGGCGGCCAATAAAAGTGCGTGGTTCTTGGGAACTGTGCACAGTGAAATGAAACCACTAGTGGAAATGCAGAGGCGACCACGAACGACGCCTCGAAGCGGAGGAGAGCGGAACTGCGGCTCGGTCCTCCGGCCGGCAGGGGGCGCGCTCCGGGCCCGCGCCGCGCCGCGCCTGCGCTTCCTGCCCCTCCCGGTCCGGGATGCTGCTGCCGCTGCTGCGGAGGAGCTGCTTCCCTTCCTCCTCTCCCGGCGGCGGCGGCGGCGGCGGCGCGGAACGGCTGGAGGGCGCGCGGGGGCCCGGGGCGCGCGGACGGCGGCCCGAGCGCGAGCCGTATGCGTGCATGGATCCGAGCGCCGCGCTGCACCGGCGGCCCGCGGGCGGCGGCCTGGGCGCGGTCTCCCCGGCGCTGTCTGGCGGCCAGGCCCGCCGGAGGAAGCAGCCCCCCAGGCCGGCGGACTTCAAGCTGCAGGTCATCATCATCGGCTCCCGAGGTGTAGGCAAGACCAGCCTGATGGAGCGCTTCACCGACGACACGTTCTGCGAGGCCTGCAAGTCCACCGTGGGTACGCGGGGCCTGCGGCGGGTGGGCCTGCGGGGAGTCGGGCCCGGTGTCCGCGGAGGCGCTGACCCTCTCCCCGGGCCTCTCCGCGGCTGTCCGGCGCCCAGAGCCGGACGTCCCCTCCCGGCGCCCGGAGGCTCCCTGGGTCATGAAATGGGGTGGTGCATCCGTGGAAACTCCCCGTCCGTTATACCGGGAAGGGGAGCCGGAGGCCACCCACCGGGCTGCAGGGGTCACCGTGCTGGGCGGGCCGGACCTCTTAGCTTTGCCTGGAGAGGAATGGACGCGGGCTTGCTTTCTCGTTTTCCAGGTTTACTAAGGAGAAGTTGGAAATAACTACAGAGACCGTTGGCACTAAAGCCACTCGGGTTTCTTGCGAGTACAAATGTAGGGCAGAGGGATTTCGGCTGTGTTTCTCCTTGACCTCAAATAGCCGGGAGACGGGCACAGTGAGAACCGTTCCACCGGTACCCACCCGTGGTCGGTGACAGACAGCGGAACCCGGAGGTAACCTCCTGGTTACCTTCCTCGGGACCTAGGTTTGAAACTGCAAGACTTTTTAAATGACGCTGGCCGGACAGGACTTGACTTGAGGTTTGTCGGGGGTAGGGGAAATGGTTGTGCCCTCTGCAAAAGCTGCCATCTAATTTGGGATGGCTCTGTAGAGTAAACGGAGTGGGCAGGAGGGATGCATTGAGCCCCAGCACTTGGGAGAGGCAAGCACAGCTGGGTTTGAGGCCAGCCAGCCTGTTCTCGCCTCCACACGGTGAGTTCCAGGACAGCCAGAGCGATGTACAGAGCTAGGTCTCAAACGTCTCCCTTTGGAGATTTGAGATACTAAATTCTTACACACATATTTACAGTTGTAACTTGACGGCTCCCGTTTTTTAGATGAAAATTCTGTAGGAACTCTCCTTAGAGAGATCTTAATTGACGTTGTCAGGTAACAAAAACTACCACAGTTTTTAAGTACTTACCGGAAAAATTAAATCTCCACTTTCACGTTGACCTTTTAAATTTCCTTTTTGAGTATGCCCCTTAATGGGGACTGTCTTCCTTTTTCTCTTTCTTTCTTTCTTTCTTTCTTTCTTTCTTTCTTTCCTTTCTTTCTCTCAACAGACCATTTTTGAAATATGTATGCTCCTCTACCTTGTTTGTTTTTTTAAAATGTTTGTCTTGTCTTGGGGACATGATATTAAAATCCAGTAATATAATTACGCCTTTTGCAAATATCCAGTCTTGGATCATAAGAGTATGTAGGGAGTTATTAAGCAGGAAATGAAGCTTATGTTGTTTTGTTAGTATCTAACAAAAGTGCAATCAGGTTGAATGCAGTTGAGAATTATCAGTTTATGGCCCGACGCTTCCATATGTAAAAATGAAAGGTAAATGGCTGTGTTTGATGCAGAAGGGAAATGAGTGCAGATGCTAGGAAGGCATGAGGTGGGCAAGGGTGAGGTTGTCCTTCAGAGCAGCACCTCTATGCTTTCAACAGGTTTCACAGGGGACATAGAAGTGATGTTTGGAGACCTAGGCTGGCATGTCCTGAGAAGGATGGACCTGCCCTGAGAGCTTCTCCAGCGTTGGCACAGAGTGAGGCTAGCCTGGGGCAGCATGGGATTACATAGGCTCTCTGGGAATGAGCAGGGAAACAGGTCTCCTAACACACATAATTATATATACATATATTAGTGTGTTCCCCTGCACGAAGGGTTGTTGAATTTTTTTCTTGAATGTTTTTGTTTACTCCATACGCAGCCTAAAGTAATTAATTTCAGTGTTTCTTGTTGTGGGGAGTTCAGAGAAAGGTAGTAACCATGGCCTAATCAAAACCTGAAGACACTAAGTAGGAACCGGCTCCTCTTAGCTCCTGAGTTAAATTTCCCTTCTAGTGAGCTGGTCTTTGTTGAGTGCCCACTGTGTGCTGGTTGCTATGCTGCCTGTGAGGTAAGGTGGAGAGCAGGGTGTGGGCTTAGTATGCAAGTGGAGCCAAGTTCACTGGGAGCTAGATTACAGGTGAGTGAGGGCAGCACAGACAGAGGAGAGTACTTAGCTAAGTGCCTCCTGCCTTGGGCTAAGTGCCTCCCGCCTGGGGCTGAGGGCTTGTTAGACAAGGCTTCCTTCTCACTGGACTGTGTGGCCCTACAATCATTCCTTAAATTCCTTTAGAAAATGCTGTAGATATGGCTCTGGGTTGTAGAGGAACACTTAGAAGTGTTTGTTATTTTGGTTCCTTTAAAAACGCAAAATGGTGTTTAGATTAAGTTTGTGTTCCCGCCCCAGGTGTGGTAGATGTTTACAAGTTGGATTTGGAAAGCTTGATGCAGGTGGCTATGATTTGGTTAGGTGCAGTTGTTCTGGCACCTGTAGCTTGTCTTTGGGATTGTGTGCTGCAGGGATTTATGGGAACTTTTGGCTTAGAGCGTAAAAGGTCTGAAGCCCCGAGATAGTTGGGGTGGTTGTTAGTTAGTTGCTGTCTTTTAGTTAGTGTGATAATTCCTAAAAAGAACAAAGGTTGGAGAGATTCGAACTTAGGACAGCCTAAAAAGAGGCTGTGAAGATGTCTACCTTTCTCTTTTTTCTGTATTAAGGCCACTTGTAAAAGCAGTGAAGATTTCTTTTTTCTCCTTCCCTAAATTGAGGGTAAAAGATTATAGTGTACTCCTACACTGGGTATAGCTACTGCTTGAGCAGAAGCTCATAGGGTTCTTCTGAGGCCTGTTTTTCTAGTTTCTTCTCCTGATAGTACAAAGAGCCCCACACACAGGATGAATGTCTTCCCTGATACTATTTTTTTTACTGGGTCAGGGCCTGTAGATATCCACTGCTTCTGGAAGAGACTACAGTCCCTGAACATATATACACCAACATGGATCACAGAAGCAATACCACGGCATCTGTAATTCAGAGGCGAGAAGGTAGACTTCTTAAACGGACCTTTGACAGCATATAAGACACCTGTGGACTTTGTATAGCAGGAAATAGTGGAAATCCTTAAGGATTTGAGGTGCTAGATATGTAAAATCTGAATCAGTGGAATGTTGATTTTTTTTATTGTTATGATTAATTAGAGCAGGCTGGGTTTAAAACACAGAATTCACAAGGGTATAAATAGCTACAATATTTGAATTATTTAATGGAAATTATCTAGGTATAATGTAATTTTTCAAATAGATTCATATTCATGGAATTGAATTGTTCTGATACAAATAGAATAATCAGGCCAGTTCTTTTCAAAGTATAAGAGCAGCATTTTTGAAGTTAAGAAATAGGAAAAGGAAAGCTAGTTTGCTGCAGACATCCAAGCAGAAACTCATTAGATCCTTCTGTGGCCAGTTTTTCTAGTGTCTTCTTAGCCTAGAAAATGTCTCTGACAGAACTGATCTGCTTTTCTTCCATGGATACCTGCATTGTACACATACTTATGTGTATTGCTATGAAGTATGTATGCATTGGTGTGTTTTCTTTCTGGGTGGAAGGAACAGAAGCTGTGCTAAATGCCTGGTTGTACTGGTCTCCCTTAATTTAACATAAATAAACTCTTTAAAAGCATAATTCAGGGGGATGGAGAGATGGCTCAGTGGTTAAAAGCACTAGCTGCTCTTCCACCATGGATTCACCCACATGGCAGCTTACAGGTCTGTAGCTCCAGCTCCTGGTGATCCAGTACATTCACACAGATACACTTGCGTGCAAAACACCAGTGCACATAAAAATAATAATATAGTTTAAAATTTCATTAAAGTATGTTGGAGGTGGGGGCTGGAGAGATTGTTCAACAGTTAAGACTGTGGCTGCTCTTGCAGAGGGACCATAATTTGGTTCCCAGCGCCCACATCAGGCAGTTGTGGACTGCTTGTAATTACAGTTCCAGGGGATCTGACCCCGTCTGCTAAAATACTGCATTAAATGGCCTTCCTGCTATACTTATAAGATATGAAACATAAATGTTGTATTTAGACTAGTGCCTCTCATCTCATTATGTATATGAAAGTATTCTAAAATGTTTGAAACATGTAGGAAGTAAATTGAGGTAAAACTTTCTAACCCAGAATTCTATTATTCTCAGGCAGTAAATGCTTGAGATCAAGGGTCATACAGTGCCAAGTAAAGATGTTTTAAAAACTCACTATCACCAGCTTCAAGAGACAGTTAAAACGAAGAAGATGGAAAAGATTAGGAAAGATCAGGCAGCAGTTTCAAAGCTCTCTGAACATTCCTCTGAGGACCTTTGTCATCTGCAGCAATGCGTGCAGCTTCCCTGCCTTCGAAAAGGCCTGGCCTCAGAAGACTGAGTATTTTAGAGAAGAAGCACTGCTAAGCTAAGTTACCAGACCTGGTCTCAAGAGACACTAAGTACTTAGAGGGGATGCAGCCACAGTCTGCAGTGTCTGCCTGCACAGGCGTCAGCCTAGGCCACACCTGCTGGAAGCCAGCACTTGAGCTGACAACAGAACTGAGAGCTCATGAAGCAGGTGAATGACTGAGTTTCCTGCAGAAATGGCCATATGGTTTGCCCATACATGTAGTCGTGGATGTCTTTACCTAGAAGCTTCTGAATGGATGTGGAAGAAATTGACTGCTTTGTTCTTTAGTCTGAACTTTTAGGGCTAAAGTTTGGGAGAGAATTGTCAAGATGAATTTACTAACACTCCAAGCTGAAACCCGCTTTTGCAAGGGATCTCTTTGTATATGGGTCACCCATCAGCTGGTGCCACCCACCTTGGGGGATGCTCTTCCCCCTTAGTTGATCATTCCTAGAAATGTCCTCATAGACCCTTCCAGACATGTCTCTTAGTTGGCTCTAGGTCTTATTAGGGGTACAATTGTGATCCCACTTTTCATCTCACATACTCAAGTATAAATCAAGGGATCCCCTCTGTCTAACTCTTTATCCTTTCCAGTTGGATGGTTTCACAGAAATCTCTTGTTTTCAATTCTGATAAAGTGATTTTATATCAGTTATTTTAAAAGCAAATTAAACAGAACTCAACCAGAAAATAAAATACAAAATAAAAACTCTAAGCTGACTTTACTGATTTTATTTTTTTTGCACTTCTGTATTTAAATTCAGTCTTCCAAACCATGACATATTTGCAGTGTTTTTTAAGGGAGAATTGTGGGGAGGGATGCTGAAGCGATGACTCAGCAGTTAAGAGCGCTGGCTGCTCTTCCAGAGGACCTGGGTTTAGTACCAAGCATCCACACGGCAGCTCACAACCACGTGAATCTCCAGTTCTTGAGAATCAGAGGGCACCAGGCATGCATGTGGTCCACAAATGTACATGAAGGTAAAACACTCATACACACACACTAAAAAGAGACTAGGGAAGAACGTCCAGAACTCCCTTCCCAAGCATCGAGGAACCGTGCAGCCTCCTGGGTTGACTCGTCCCCCTGATGTGAAGAGAAGTGGGAGCGAGAGGAGCTGAGGTTTGGGTCACAGCCCACAGAGCAGTGCACTGTGGTCGTGTCAATTTAAGGGAGTGAGTGTAAGCCCACAGGCTGGTGCAATGCCTGCCTTTTAACACCTGGTCCTTGTCTTTTAAGAAAGACTGTCGACTGCTTTGGCATCAGTTGTATAGGGAAAGTAAAAAGCAAATTAGACCTTCCCTTTGTTTCTGCTTCTCACACTGAAGGGGAAAAGTTTCATTATGCATGATAGGAGATGGAGTAGAATTGACGTCTATTTTCCCAGCTTGTGGAATCTGTTGCAGGCCCTGGAACTGATTGGAGAAGGGAGAAACTCCTTTCAAAAGGACAGTGAGTGTTGTTCTGCAGCCTAGACACCAGATACATTGTTCCGACTAAGCATTGGTTTGATCTCTGAGAAAACAGCAGTCACTCCGCAGATATTACTGAGAAGTTCTGTATGTCTACACCAGACCATTCTGGGATCCATGTAAATAGAGCACGAAGTTAACACCTGCACACCTGACTCATCCCTTCAGAGCGCATGCGAGTCACAAAGAGAGTGGCAATCCAGTGTAAGAAAAGATGTGAGAGCCATTGTATTTTATCAGAGGGAAGAAATGGATTGTTTACCTTCTTTCTGTTGCACAGGTTTAATGTTGGGAAAGTATTTGGAAAACAAAAATACAGAGTAAAACTGGTGCCCTTAACTGAGTGTGGTTATGTTGTTAATCCTGTAAAGCCGGGAAACAACACTACAGAGCTAACAGACACCATGTGTGTGCCACTGACAACCTCTTCCCTCTTCTGTCTGATAGGCTGCCAATTCCAGCAGTTGTGTTCCTACCTTCTTAGTTTACCAAGTTCCAGTTCCACCTCTAGGGGACATGTAAGGAAGCCTTCCTATGTAGCCCCTCTTAATGTAGAAGCCTTGAACTCTGCAGGCCAGAACTGTGTGATGTCATAGGTTCCTATCAAAGAGCCTAGCTTTTTTCTCCCATTTTCTTGCTCTTCCTCGTGTATTTTTACATAATAAAACATTAGTGCTTACTGGGTGATGGTGGGGAAGCCATTAATCCCAGCACTTGGGAGGCAGAAGCAGGTAGATCTCTGTGAGTTCAAGGTCAGCCTGCTCTACAGAATGAGTTCCAGAACAGCCAGAGTTACAACAGAGAAACTTTTGGGGGGAAAAAAATTGTTAGTACTCTACTGTTGTTCAACTAAAATAAAATTGCAAACCACAATCTTCTTTTTACTTCTACTTTTTACACAAAAAGGAAAGCCTTTACCATTCCTTCAGCCACCATGGTCTTTCCCTGTGCTGCCCAGATTGTGGTGGAGATAGGGGGCAATCGGCAAGCCTGGACCTCAGTTCAAGCTCTTCTGTGAGTTACCAGTCATCTTTAGGCAGACCACTTCCCTCATACTCCTCATTCATTAAAAGGGGGTTGGGGGAACTTCTGCCTTCTCCCTAGCTCACAGTGTCGAAATAAACAGGGATTCCATGTCCTAGGTGCCTGGCCCAGAAAGGTAATCATCATCTGTCTTTCACTTGGGGGCTATAAGTGCAGATACCACCAAGAAATCCGTATCCTTTAGAGATGTGCACAGTGTGTACAGCAGAGTAAGAAATACCAAGCATCAGCACATGCGTGAAGTACGACCACCTCCCTGTCCCTGCACACCACAGCACTGTTCTGAGCTCAGGAAGCTACTTGAGCATCTGGCTTTCTCCCAGCCTCTCCCTGCTACAAATATTTCCTTCCTTTTTGGACTAAGAACTTACAGTGGTGTGTGGTGGCCAAGGAGTAGAACAGGCCCACTGGCTTCGGTTTTAAAGATGTTAAAGGGATACATGTAAAAGAGATCACACACGTTACACTCTTAGAGCAGCACCTGCAATACAGCAAACACCAGTTAGTTCTTGGTCCTCTTACTAATGAAGGGATAAGCCTCATTTTCTAAGATTCTTCCTGTACACTTCCTTGAAAATAGAACTGTCTCCAGGTGGTGTGGGCATTCACCACTCCCAGTCTGCCTCTCCCTGCCTCATGTTGTGTTTCTGCTTCTGCGCGTGTGTTGGGTGTGCTGCTGTGTCCTGTACTGTGTCAGGGCAGAGGCACAGGTGTTCTGCATTTGTCAAGGCCAGAATGACAAAGAGGGAGGGTCCACAGATACACCTTGCTCTCCACAGCCGGGTGAGCTTCTGGATTGATGCATGGTGGGTTTACAACTCCCTTTTTAAGATGTATTTTTATTTTATGTGTTTTGCCTGCATGTATGTCTCTGCAGTACATGTGTGCAATGCCCTCAGAAGCCAGAAAGAGTGTCAGGTCCCCTTGAAACAGTTGCAGTTGGTTGCAAATTACCATGTAGATGCTGAGAACCAAACCTGGATCCTCTTTGAGAGCAACCATTGCTCTTAAACCCCTGAGCCAGCTGTCCACCCGACCCCACCCCATTTTACTCTAATAGTGTCTTTCTCTGAAATGATCACACGCTTTCATAATTAGAATATTATTTTTAGTTTTACTGAATCCTCACAACACAGCTTGGGGAGAAAAAGCCACTAAATCCATGTGGTTTCACCCACATGATACTTTCTGGGGTCGATACGAGAGTTGAAGGGCCGGTCTGATCTGAAGGCAGCCAGGTGGCACCACCCTCTCCGTCAGCGTGTGCAGGTTCACCCCACACTCGTGGGTGATGCAGCGCAGGCCAGAGACTCATTTTCTTTAGTAATAATAGTAGAGGCTGTCTGTCAGACAGTAGGGCCTCCCACCCAATGGTGGATTCGCCTCTGTGACTTTGACACGTGTCTTAAATAGTCTGTCACTGTCAATGCAGGGATATAATGTCCCAAAATGGCTGACTTTGTCTAAGGCACATAAACTATGGCAAGAAAAATCATTCTACAGGCAGTTACTGTGACAGAACACTAGGGTGACCTCCATTTTACATGAGACCTGTGTCAGGTGGGACCCCCCATAGCTGTGTTAGTGTTCGGTGAAGTCCAGTGCGGTCTGGGGCAATTGGCAGGTCTTGGGTTGGCAGAGAGGTTGGCAAGATGAGCCTACAGAAAGGGCAGCAGGGAGGCTGCCTGTAATTGAAGACATGGGCCACAGTGGTACTGTTTTTTGGACTAGAAAGGAATGTGAAGAAACGAGTTTTTGCATTTCTGTTTTCATTTTTGTAACTTGTTAGGGCCCAGCAAAAAAGAAACAATGTTTTGGAAATGTTTCCTTTCGGGCCTTCTTAGGCACCAATTCCTGCTGTGAAAGCTAGATCAAGAAGGAAGCAAAGCCAGCCTCTGGCGGCATGATCATCATAATGGACCATTTGTAGAACATTTCACATACCGTCCTTTTCTCACTCATCTGACCGACGTTATAACAGCCTTTCGCTGTGCACACAAGAGTGAGTGTGAATCGTGATTCCACTGTTGAGTAGCATTTGGTCTAGCAATTAACGAGTCTCTGATCCGATGTCCCATACGAGATGACATGGCAGTGCACCTGACTGGGCTGCCATGAGCACAGGATGCTCTGGGTGCAAGGCATCTGACAGGTGTAACTGTCACTGCTACTAAAACAAGCAAAGGTAGAGCAGGGGCCATAGTAGTTCAGAGACCGCACCCATTGATGATAGGGAGCCTGACCCTATGGGCTGAGTCCTTTCTGGAAACATCACTAAAATGTTTTCAGAAGACTTTCTATACAGTTGGGAGCTTAAATGTAAGGCCCTGTAACCAGAATAATCCATTTAGAGGCTACTCCTCTGGAAGTGATGGGGTAAGTAATCTGTTACCATAGTAATCTCTGGGATGGGTGTATGCAGGCTACTAAGACTGCCTGCCCTGTGCACGTGTGTGCGTGCGCATGCACACACACACACACACACACACACACACACACGTGGTTATATCCACCACTCCCATTCTACATTTGCCTCCTCTGCCTCTTTTTTTTTTTCTTTTTTTAGAAAAAAGAAAAGATCAGTCCTGAATATATCCCTAATTTTTTCCAAAATTACTCTGCATTTCTCCTTGAATATACAGCATTTAATGGAGAGGCCAGCTGTCAGTCATCATCAAAGTCACTGAGTCTCTGCTGTGTGCTGGGCAGTAAGCCAGGTCTTTGGAGGATCCTCAGCCGATGGGTGAGGCCAGCAAAGAAACATGTCATGGTGGATCAGGAACTGGGGTGGGAGAAGGGAGAATGTGGAAAGAGAAGGTTCCATGGGAAATCTAGGATTTAAAAGGTTTCTGGGCAGACAAGGAGATTCTCTACGAGTGGATGGCAGAGGAAGGCACTTTGTTGCCAAGTGTGTGGTGTATTAATGTAGGTCAGTGTGACCCAGCTTTGGGGGCAGGGACTGTCCCCAAACCCACATAATAGTGAAGGCTGTATGCTTGCCTGTTAGTCAGGAAACCTCTGAGAAACTGGGTTTTTAACAGGCTGTGGGTAGAAGTGAAGACAACACCCTCTGGTCCCTTAATTATGAATATGTAGTTCTCCTCTCCGGGCTCTGCTGACTGTCCCTAAAACTCCCGTCCAAATAGCTTAGACCGTTAATGGCATGCTCTCATCATTAAGGACCATTGCTGTTTCTGTGGCATGTAGATGCTACAGACACACGACATGGGGTCATTTTATACTTGTGAGGTGTTCAGTGGTATACTTATATTAATACAAAGAAACGTGTCGAAGCCATAAATTAGATTAAGTTTCCAATCAGTACAAGCTCCTTGGAGCTGTTAGATACAGTACAGACTATTTTATTTAAGAGAAGGGACAGTTTCAATGAGCTATTGTCATTTATCATCTTCATTTTTTTAGATTTATTTAGGTATATGAGGGTTTTGCCTGTGGTCATGTATGTGCACCATGTGCTCTGGTGTCCACGGGTACAGAAAACCAACTGCTGCAAATTGTCCTCTGGTCTCCACTCTCACACTCCTCATGCAAGTAAATGTTTAATTCTAAAGAGTTAAATAAAATAGTCCTGGCAACATGAATTTGATCTGTAATTTCACATCACATACTCCTGTGGCAAAAAAAAAAAAAAAAAGTCCTACTTTTGGGTTAATGTTGTAAAGGCAGTGGTGTGTCACCACGCTGTGCTGTGACAGAGCCCTCACTTTAAGGTACTGTTGCCTTGGGGTGAGCCATTTAGGAGCCTCTCTCAAGGCCATCGCCTGCACAGACCTGGTCCCGGGCTCAAGGCTGTGCCTGAGAGCGGTTTGACTTAGGGAAGCAGTCAGCTGGAGAACTCAAAGTAAAATTGTGTTAGTCAGCTTTGCCAGCCTGGTGTGAAGGATTAGGAATTGCTCAGGAGGAGGAAACAGTCAGATCTCTGTGAGTTCAAGGTCAGCCAGGGCTATGTAGAGAGACCCTGATTCAAACAAAAACCAAACAAACAAACATCTTAAAAAAAAAAAAAAACAAGAATTGAAATGTAGTGAACCTTGTTCTATTGTGGCAGTTTATATTCACAGAACTTCCCTGCTGTATTTCTAAGGACTGCCCACCAGCTCGGTCTTATAAACATGTCTAGTGTGTAGCTAATTTTAAATCCAGTCACATGTGTACTGTTCAGCTCAGATCCTCATCTGACCACTGCTGCCTCAGGTCTTCCTGACCAGAGGACAGGCGGAGTCCCTGTGCGGGCCGTGGCCACTCACACATCTGCCTGGGATCCTCTCTTTGGGGTCCCAGCAGGCCGCTGGGAGGTAGACCCAGAAGTGAAATGTTTCTAGTGCTTCTAGTCAGCCAGCATCTCCTCGTTTCTCTACTTGTAAAGATTGTGTTGTAAAACATCTTGGCTTGAAATATTTTTTCTGTAACTATAAAAAATATCAGCTAAGATACACAAGTGCAATTTAGATTTTCAAAATTTATTTGAAGCTTACTGGTCTGACTTTAAAAAGAAAAGTGTACACAATAGTTTGCTTGCAGTATCAAAATGAATAAAAACTTAAATTGGGTATGCTAATCTGTAGATGTTGATTTGTTTTGCTTTGTTTTGTTTTTCTTTTCCTTTTTGTGCTGAGGTCTTAGTTTGTTACCCAGCCTGTTTCAAACTCTTGGTCTCAAGTGCTCCCCAACCTCAGCCTCTTGAGTAGCTAGGAGTCCAGGCTCCCCACCTAACCTGACATACTATAAAAATTTTTATAACAATCCGTTCCTCTGTAAATAAATGGTGAGTCATGCACATAATTACCAACAATTGTGAGGGCTAAAATATTTAATATATTAATAATTTCCAAATTCAAACTAAGGCTGCTTGAAATCAGGATTAAATTTCAGATTTTCTATCTGATCATCTCAGAATTATCGTCCTTTGTCAGTGTTTGAGTGTGGAGCGGGGGAAGGCCCAGGGCTGCAGGCCTCCGCACGCTCAGCCCCTCACTTTTGAATGTTTGGGATGCTGAGCCCTTGCGTTTGAGTCACACATACAAGCAGGGTTCTTGTGGTACACTGCGTCTTCATTGTTTTGCTTTCTGTTTGTTTTGTCCACAGGTGTTGACTTTAAAATCAAGACTGTCGAATTAAGAGGGAAGAAAATTAGATTACAGATCTGGTAAGTGACAGTCTTCCCGTCATGCCCTGTGTGTTTAACAGTCCACACGCTTGGCTACTAAAAAGAACCCTGGCCATCTCACCTTCCTACTTCCCGTCGCTCATTTGAAAATCAGATGAACAGCACCCCACACGTCACTGTCCCAGAGCCTGTTTCCCTCTCACAGACGTGTCTCCAGACTGCCATCATTGAAATGATTACTTGCCTTGGACAGGGGATGTAGCTCAGTTCCCTGGCTTGCATCCCCAGCACTGGTGGAGGGAAAAGGCATTTCTTCATGTCTTTACATTCACTGCATGGCATTCTAAAGATCCCAGTATGTTCATAACCATATTGTCAGTGGGAAAAGCACATCACCTGTACACACAGCTCAGGGGCCCTTGAGCTGGTGCAGTATAGGCACATGGGGCAGACATGCTTCTTCCTGCTGGCCTGTGGGTGCTGTGGGACTAGGGCCTCTTCTGCATACCAGAAGGGTACCCAGAAACCCCATCTAAGGAGGGGAGACCCTTTCCCAGCTCTGAGTTGGAACAAGACCAGACCAGCTGTGTTCTAACTACTTGGTGCTTAAATCTTCCTCTTCCCTATTAACGACCCTCAGAAGCCGCCAGAAGTACCTGATGTTGCTAGCCACCTCTGTAGACGACAGGCAGGGGCTGGCCTATGGTGCGTGAGTGGTAGCCCCGGAGCTGTTTGGAGAATGCATTGTGGTTTTTCATCAGCACTGGTGCGACGCACTCAGCTTACTAACTCCTCTTGGCAGGTCGCCCTCAGCTCTGACTGTCTGTCCACCATCTGTGTGTGTTTGCTTTCATCCGCGTTAATTGCTGCCGCATCTGTGGTATCACCGGTCACCTAACGCTTGAATGTTAGTGGCATGTCTCCATCCTTCATCCGTGTCCTTGTCTGGGGCGCAGCTGCCGCCGAGCCAGCCTTGTTCTCCTGAGGTAATCACTTCGTTTGGTCATCTGTGCCTGTGGAACCCACATGCTTTGGGGTTTTATGGTTTTGTTTGTTTTTAACTGTTTTACCTGAATACTTAGATCTAAAAAAAAAAAAGGTATTTCTTACATTGGCCCACAAAGAGGTAACAATCTTTGTTTAGTTCATTGCTGTTCTCATATTACCTCTCATGAACTGGAGAGAGTTCTTAGCGGTTAAGACCACCAGCTGATCTTTAAGATCCTGGGGGTAATTCCCAGCACCCACAGGGTAGCTCACACCTGTCTATAACTCCAGTCCCAGGGGATCCAACACCCTCTTCTGATCTCTTTGGGCAGCAGGCACATACTTAGTACACATGTATACATGCAGGAAAAACACACACATACATAAAATTGCAATGTTCTAACGATGCGCTCCTTAAGAACAGCTTCTAATGGCTTGGGACATGTCTACCTCTGCATGTAGTATCTGTGGCCGCTGTGGTATCCCTGAGAAGGGTAATGTAGCTAATATTAGAATGTGTGTGCAGCTGGTTTGTGTGGGTGGCAGGCAGAATATGTCCTGTGGCTCAAGAGGTGACTCAACAGTTAAGAGCAGCTATTGCTTGCTCTTGGAGAGGACCTGAATTTGGTTCCCGACAACCATGTTGGATGGCTCACTCACAGCTGCCTATAATTCCAGCTCTAGATCTGATACTTTCTGGCCTCCAAGGGCACCCTCACACATACATAATTTAAAATAAAATAATTTTTTTCAGCTATGTCTGAAAGTTCAGGTGCCTCTTGTTGGTTGTGTCTGACCTCCCTACAGTGGCTTTGACTCTGATCAATTCCTGGTTTCTCTTATGGAAGCCTGGCTCCTGTGAGTGGGCAGTATGTATTCAGGGCCACCATGGAGTTCCCAGACCAGTTTTCTCTTAGATGTGAAAGCATTTCTCAGAAACTCCATGCTGCCCTCTTGTAAATCTCTGCAGCTGTTGGCAGACACTGGTAAATATCACTGGGGGAGAGTAGTAGTGTGCGCTGGATTACTGACAAGCTGGTTGCATACATTCTGTCTGGAATATTCCAGTATTCAGTTAGGAAGTATAACTTAATGTTACTTTGCTCCTTGCTGTAAAAAAGTACTAACAGGAGCAGCTCATGGGTAGAATGCTCTGTCTCAGTTCATGGTTTAAGGGGTACAGACTCTCACAGTGAAGAGGGCAAGTGGCAGACATGGCTTGCAGCAGGAGCCAGGGCTGCTTGTTCACATCTCTGCAGCCCAGGAAACAACAGAAGTCAGTGCTCAGCTCTCACCTTCTCCTTGTGCTGCCTTTATCGGTCTGAGAGCCCAGCCGTGTGATGGCGTCACTTGGAGGCGCCACCCATTAGCTGATCCTCTCTGCAGATACTCCCTTATAGATAGGTTAATGTCTGTCATAACCTCTTCCTGAAGGGATTTTCAGACTGAATCTTAGTTCTACAATACGCCAGCTCCTTGATGGATCACATCACACTCAAAATACTTTTTATCTGAAATATTTGATTTAAAAGATGAAAATGAAGCCGGAAGTGGTAGCACACACCTTTAATCCCAGCACTCAGGAGGCAGAGGCAGTGGATCTCTGTGAGTTGGAGGCCAGCCTGGTCTACAGAGTGAGCTCCAGGACAGTCAGGGTTACAGCAGAGAAACCCTGTCTCAAAAAATGAAAAAGAGGAAGAATGAGCCCAACGGTAGAAGTCGTTTGCTCATTTGCCAGTAAAGGGAGTGTTGGGGTCACGGTTCTCTTCTGTTATTTCCTAAACACAGGTCGGGTGCTCTTATCAAAACGCTTGTGACCAGAAGTATTCTGGAATTTGGAATATTTGCATAGATACGATGAATAGCTTGGGTATGGGTCCCACTCTGAACATGAAGCTCCTTTGTTGTACATACACCTGAAGGCTGACTTACACGGTGTCTCTAGTGTGCCTGCATTTCTTAGGTCAGGTGGGTTTCTTTCTGTGTGGCTTCAGCTAGTGCTCAAAGACCTGGGACATTTGGATTTTTAGATTGAGGTCAGCCTCTGCTGTTTGGCAGCTTCAAAGTCCAGGGCAGCCCCCCGTGCTGCTGCTGTTGGGGTGTGTCTTGTGTGTCAGTCCGTCATCAGTGAGGGGCCACAAGGACAGCAGAGTCATTGGGAGCATTTCAGGAGCCAGGTGGCCAAGTTGTGCCGCAGGACAGACCTCTGCTCTCCCTCCCCGGAGCCAACTGGTCTCCAAAGGAGCTTGCTGGAACAAACATATCTCTTCTTGACAGTTTCTGTCTGTAGTCAGTCTAACGAGAATGCTGCACTGAAGAGTTCACACGTTTAAAATCCCGTGTCAGCTGTCTGTCGTCTCTTCACATTACACACTGTTGTTGCCACGTCTTTCAATCCGTTGATTAGGTTTAAAGGAGCACTTTTTTCTCTGCACTTAAGTATTGCTATGTGAATGTACATTTAAAAAAACTTAATGTACCACTGAAATAGAACGTGTCTAGTAGCATGTAGTTTCTTGGATTTGTGGTTGTGTGTGCTTGTATGGGTACGGATGCATACATGCATGCAGCTGCCTGTACAGTCAGAAGCCTGATGCCCTGGAGCTGGGGCTAGCGGCGGCTGTGAGCCACCTGATGTATTGGGAACCAAATCTGGGTCCTCTGCGAGAGCAGCATCCCGTCTGAACTGCTGAGCCGTCTCTCTCAAGGTACTATGTCAAAATGGACCTGAAGCTTTAAAATGTGTCTCCTACCCCGAGATGCACGTAGGGTTGACGTGGTTGATTGGCGGCTACTTCATGTCGGGAGTTTTGTCTCAACGGGCGTTCTTGCTGTTGCCATCAAGTTTCCCTTAGCCCTCTGGGTGGAGCATTACGTGTGAGAATGGGTCCAGGTCCTGCAGCTGGGCACCCTTCAAGTGAATGTGTTAGATGCCAAATAAGAGTTTGTGAACTGGGGCTGCAGACTTGACTCAGACGTCCCGAGCACATGCTGTTCTTTTTTGCTGTTGTTGTTTAGCCTGGGACTCACTATGGAGTTCTGGCTGTCCTAGAACTCAGTATGTAGACCAGGCTTGCCTTGAACTCAAGAGATCTACCTGCCTTTGCCTCTCGAGTACTGAGATTAAAGGCGTGAGCCACTAAGCCTGGCTCCATACTGCTCTTTCTGAGGACCCAGAGTTTGGTTCCCAGCACCAAGGTCTGGAGGCTCACAGTCGGAACTCCACCTGCACGGGGCCTGAAGCCTCTGGTCTCTCAGGCACTGGCACTCGGGCACATGTGCAGGCAGTGTAGACATACACATGCATGTGAATGTTACATTGACAGACCGGGAAAACAGAATTGCGGGAATTTTTTATTTTGTACCAAAAGCAAAGAGAGAAATAATAATAAGATCCCATGCTACTCTAGTAAATGATGACTAAGCTGACAGCAGAAACCCAAATTTTGCAGGGCAAAAAAAAATTTTGCAGTCTCAAAAATTGCTGTCTCCAAAAAAAAAAAAAAAAACAAAATCAAAAAACAAAAGAAAGCAAATTTTCTAGACAGCTTCCTGGAGATGAAGGTGGGGAGTATTAGAATTTTCAGTATCTTCCCAACATGACATAATCATCAACAGATGATTATCTTATTACCAGCTAACTTTCACGTGGGTCCTTTGTGGAGGCTGAGAAGCAGCTCAGCAGCTAACGTCACTTGTTGCTCCTGCAGTGGACCCACGTTGGGTTTGGTTCTAGCACTTACATGGCGGCTGACAACCACCCCTAGCCCCAGTTCCAGGAGGTCTGATGCCTTCTGACCTCCACAAGCACCAGGCACACGCATGGTACATGTACATACATGCAGCAAAACTCTCATACAAATGAAATAAGTCTTTAAAACCTTTAAATAAAGTGGCTCTTTACTGACATACAGTAGATTCTCAGCTAACAACCTATTGAATCAACTTTTCACTTGCCCTGCTGCTCAGTCCTGTGGTTGCACATAATTTAGTATATAGTAACTTTGAGGAGTAGAAAAGAACTCCACCTACATATTTGAGGGGTGCAGAAGAATTGTTCTTAGGATTTTTTTTTTTTTCCTGCCACAAGCATTCAGAATCAGGCACAAAAAGCAGTTTAGAGAGTGGTGCTCAGCAAGGGGTGGAACTGAGTGGTTTTGTAAGTGCTGCGTCTCCCCTTTTATTTTGAAGAGACACATGACCCATGTTTTGATGTTGTGACTTTCCTGTTGCTGGCTTTCCAGTGAAGGGAGGTAGTCTGGGTAACTTGTTGATCTCAGTGAATAATCTGTCTGCATTTATGCGACTAGGTGTTAGTCCATATACAGACACCATGTGTCTCCTAACAGTAAGTCAGCCTTCCCTCCTCCTCCTCCACCTGTGAACTCGCAGAGTATCCCACTTATCCTGTCCCCTGGGAGGAGGTGTAGCATAGTGAGGTTTCACTAGCATGTGGAGTTGGCTGCTTCCATTGTCTGAATCTACTGCTGTTTCCTAGGGACACAGCAGGGCAGGAGAGATTTAACAGCATTACCTCAGCCTATTACAGAAGTGCCAAGGGGATCATATTAGTGTATGACATCACCAAGAAGGAGACGTTTGATGATTTGCCCAAATGGATGAAGATGATTGATAAGGTAGGTGCCATGTTCTCCCGTTGTAAACTCCCAGCTTGTGGGCGTCACCTCGCTGCTCATGAAAGGGAAAAGGGACAGAACGATGAGTGTCTTAGCGGGCTACCTGTCATCTGACCCATACTGAAGCTGAGTTAGAGACGAGGCACAGATGGAGCAGAACTGGCTTCTAACTAATGATCAGGCCTTCATTCTGGTCCAGTAGGCTGTCTGACAAGGCCATACATGCTTTCTATTCATGCTTATTCTGGTTGCTTCCTCAGAGTTGACTAAACAGGAAGAGGTTTTGTGCATGCTCTTTATGTACTTGGTGGTACCCGTGGGCAGGCCAGAGGTCTAGACATCTCCAGCATTATAGATGTCCTTCAGTTCCTCAGTGTGAACAGGAGAAGATTTCTCTCAGCTTAAAATTGAGTCCTTACAGAAATTCCTGTATCTTCATGGTTAACGAGAACTGTGTTTTCCTCTAGGAAATGTGTGTACCAAATGCACCTTTAGAAGACAGAGTAGCTGAGATTGAAATGTGTATATATATATACAAGTGTGTATATATATATATATACACACACACACACATACATATAGTTGACCACAATTTGAGAGGTTTTGTCCCCTTGTGCAATAATTAGATGTTCAATTCCTTATGTTACAAGCACACATGAGATGGGTTTTGTGTAAACTTGTATTTAAACCTGACTGTGTTTTGGATGTCATATAGCTGCTTGAAAGCTCTGGCTTTACTAAGCAAGTTTTCAGTGTGTGACTCTTCACAGTGTGTTAGGGACCAGTTAAGAAGTAGGAGGTGTTGGGCATGGCGGAGCCCTCAGGAGGCAGTGGTGGGTCTCTGAATTTGAGACAAGCCTGGTCTACGTGGAGTTCCAGGCCAGCCACTACATAGAGAAACTCAAGAGCAAAAGAGCAGAGCAGAGACAAGCGTATACCCTCCACTTGCTCTGTACTTGGTTACCCTCATGCCGTGAGAGAGGGTGGCTGTGTATGGAGAAGACCTTAATCTCCAATACACCTCCCATGGGTAAATTTAGGGACATTTATGCAGTAAAGAAGCAGATGGTTGAGGATGTAGGAGAAGGTGATTGGAGGGAATCAGTGGTCTGCTATGTGGCTCTTCATATGCAGTAATGGGGTGTTGACTGGTGAGATATCCTCATGAGACTTTTTCTTAGACCCAAGTCAAGAGTTAGGGGTTTTAAAAAAAAAAAAAAAGCAAAGCTTTTCATAATTCTTGAGCTTACCTATTAGGAGAGACTGGTTAGCTACTGAGTCCAGGCAGCCTCTTGTTTCTTTCTCTCCAGCACAGGGATTACAAATACTCATCCACAGCCAGCTTTTTTTGCATGGTGTTTTGGTTAATTTTCTATTTCTTTGATGAAAGACATGACCAAAGCAACTTATAGAAGGAAGGATTTATGCCTTAGGCTTCTAGAGGGATAAGAGTTCATCACCATCCAAGTGGGCAAAATATGGCGGTAGGTAGGTACAGCAGGCAGTACAGCAGCTGGAGCAGCAGGCAGTACAACAGCCAGAGCAAACAGAGCAGCAGTCAGAGCAGTAGGCTGAGAGCTCACATCTTAAATACCAGCACAGAGTAGAGAATGAACTTGATTGAAATGGTGTGAGTCTTTAAACTCTCAAAGTCACTCCTGTGACATAACTTCTCCAACAAAGCCACATCTCCTAAGCTTTACCAAACAATGCCTCCAACTGGGGAATGGCAGAGCCTGTGGGGGACATCTCATTCAAAACAGACACACACACACACACACACACACACACGACTTATAGAGTTCAGACTGAGGTTCTCACACTTAAGTGGCAAGCATTTCACCAACTGAGCTGCCTCCCTCCATTTAGTCTTTTGGGGCTCACGTTCCCGACACTGATTCAGATCCTGAGAGGTATTTTGAGCAGTATAAGATCCATATCTACAGTTGTAGGCCCATCCTTTAGAATTGCCTAGCAAATGTCTGTGCCCCACAGAGAATCCCTCAGTGTTTAAACCCTTGGAGTTGCTCCTGATGGCATTAGAAAAGGGCAGAACTTACACTGTAGTGGAAACTCTTTGAAAGGGATGTGAGTGAGTGTCTGTTAGGTGTTGGGTGTGTGAATCCCCTGAGTCTGATGCCCTAGCTTATACTGTGCTCCTTCTACCGTTCTTGGTGTAAGAGCTATCCCGTTATGCCAGCCATGAGTCACTGGTAGCGAGCCACCTGTCACCGCTTACCTAGCCTCAGGAGTAGTGTGGCCAGGGCCGTGATCCCCAGATTCCTTCCATGGAGTCTGTTTCAAATGATTTTTTAGACGTACACAAAATGGAATGAATCAAAAGATAGTAACTTTTTTAAAGAGCTCTGTTGTATCTGTACTGTTCTAAAACCTTGCAGGTATGGCTCAAAATTTCTCTGGATTGTAGAGTTAAGGCTAACTTCATTGTAGCATAAAAGTAAGTTTAAAATCTTGGACTGGCTCCGTTTTATCACCACACTCTACCATGAGGACCCCCCATGTCCGTCAGTGTTCTGGAGCAGAGGCTTGCTTCATTCTCCACCCACCTTGTAGAGCTTGGGGCTTTCACAGTTGGTGACCATCTTGAGTACATAGCTTTGCCTGTCGTTTTAACCAGTTCATTGGCAGTCTTAAGAATGGCGTCAGGGCCAAGACCATGGTAGTTCTCGGTGCCTCTCAGACGTTTAGAAAGATGCTGCTTTCTAGAACACTGTCCACCCCAGGAGGTGAGCAGAGATAAGTGAGTGGTGACAAGTTGTGTGAGTTTGCATTTGTCTGTCAGTGTGTGACGTCTTTGAAAACCCCACAGTATGCGTCAGAAGATGCTGAGCTTCTCTTGGTTGGAAACAAGCTGGACTGTGAAGCAGACCGAGAAATCTCCAGGCAGCAAGGAGAAAAGGTATGTGAACGCGGGGCTCCCAGCAGCACCCGGGCTCTGCAGTGTGCTCTCTCAGTGTCCCTGAGCTGTGAGTACAGCGGGTACCGTACAGTAATCACCCAGGTGCCCCTTCTCATTGTTTACTTCAGACTCCTTCTTTGGATTCCTTTGAAGCAGAGGGCAGAAGCACTTCAGTATATACTATATTAGTGTGTAAATTGACATTTTATGTAGAAAAAAATGTTTTTAGGCTGTAAAATTTGCTTCCATGATTTTTTTCTTCTGCCTTGGCTTTTACTAAGGATCCCATCATGGAGAAACAATGAAACTCTCTAAAATGTCAGATCCTTTGTACATTTAGACTCTTACACATCTAATTGGATTTGAAGGTCTCTAGAGATTTTGGTGCACGTATCACTATCTACTTACAGGAATTTGCTGTATATATGAACCTGATGCTTGAGCATAAATGCAGCTTTACAGACCCTGCACTCCCCCTTCCCTTAATGGTGAAGCGCAGAGTCTGTGGTCCTGTCAGAGGCCCAACCTGGCGCACCCACATGGGTCTGAGTTGCACCCCATGGTTAAAACAGGCAATGTCTTCTCAGTTTGCACAGCAGATAACCGGGATGCGGTTCTGTGAAGCCAGCGCCAAGGACAATTTCAACGTTGATGAGATATTTCTGAAGCTTGTTGATGACATTCTGAAAAAGGTAATGAGCAAATGAGTGAATGAGTGAGTGAGTGAGCGAGTGAGTGAGCGAATGAATGAGTGAGTGAGTGAGTGAGCGAATGAGTGAGTGAGTGAGTGAGCAAGTGAGTGAGCGAGCGAATAGAAGCACCTCCTCCACTAGCTTCCGTGGCAGCTGCTGTGCAGTCCTCAGGTTCGATAGTCTGTTTGCTTTGCCTTAAGATAGAATGTTCTAAAGTGACTTACACGGTCTAATGACCGTGAGAAGCTCGGTGTTGCTGAATGGTAGAGCATTTGCCTAGTGCACCTGAGGCCCTGCACTCCTTCCTAGCACTGTGTGATAGAGAGAGCGGGGCTGAAAACGTGGGGTGTAGACAGCGTTTGCCTAGCAGTCTCCAGCACACAGGTACATAAAGTGCTGTATTTGACACTTCTTTAGTGTTTTTCTTCTTTCCCACAATAATTAAGCTTAACATGGAGACCTAGTGCAATGTGCAGCCTTCCTAGTTTAGAGAAAGGCACTGCCACTTGCCTTCCTAAGGCCTTTTGCGCTAGAGGGAGTTCTCAGAGGATGCGGGGCAGCCTCACTGAGCAGCCTCACTGAGCAGCCACTAGTTGATGTTCACCAGAAGGCTGACTGTAGGAACCCTGGCAGTACCACTACTAGATGGCTTACGGTGCTTCGTAAACAGCTGCAGTGTGTTTAAGGACAGCTGTACATGTTCCTTCAGACATCGTTATTTTCCCCACATACTGTTCCTCTGAGTTTCATTGACTCTGCAGTGTTGAACCTTCCAGGTGTGGAGGCTACCTGTTAAGCACTGACTGACTGTGGCCCTGAAGCCCCAGGAAGGCCAAATCATGGAATCTCACAGATGTGACACGATTCACAAGCATCTGATGAAACAGTTATTTATGTGCCTGGCAGGGGCTATTTCCTTCTTTAGATAATGGGCCAGTTTTCACTGATTAATGTGTTAAATTTCTTTCATAGTAGATTCTGTGCAAAGAAATGTTAGTTTTTATCATGCTGCTAGGAATCAAGCCTAGAGTCTTCTCACAATGCTGTGCAAACACTTCTCACCAAGCTACTTCCCAGCCTCTTCCAAATAGCCTTCTAAAACCATATTTCAGGGGCTGGAGAGATGGCTCAGTGGTTAACAACACTGGCTGCTCTTCCGGAGGACCTGAGTTCAATTCCCAGCACACAGTCAGCATTTCACAACCTCTGTAACTCCAGTTCCAGGGAATCCGACGCCTTCCTCTGGCCTCCTAAGGTAATGGGCACAGGGTGCACAGACATATTGCAGGCAAAACAAGCATACACATAAAAATTGTACAATTTAGAACATTCCCTTTTTCTTGCAAGACTAAGGTGTACTCGTGTTCTCTCCTTGTCCTTTAGATGCCTCTTGATATTTTGAGAAACGAATTATCCAATAGCATCCTCTCTCTACAACCAGAGCCTGAGATCCCACCAGAGCTGCCTCCACCTAGACCACATGTTCGATGCTGTTGATTTGCTACTTTGGAGACAGAGTGCAAACAGTTCCTAGAAGGGGAAAACATTCTGTTCTGCACTACAATCATGTGACAATTTCCTTTTGCACTTTGTAACCCAAGTCAGCTATACACTAACTTGTAAATATGCAAATATGCAATCCTGGGTAAGGTTGGGTTATAAGTTACATACTTCCCTTCAGAGTATATTTCCTCATTACCCCAGTGTCTAGTGTATGTACACTGGGAGACGTAGTACTTCTAATATGAAGAATGAGAGAAGAAAGGTATAATATTTGAGTACTATAACATCCTTGTGAATTACACTACAAGGCAGTCCCATAAGAAGAGAGGACCTGGTGCTTTGCTTGCTGTTTCAACGAAAATCTACAAAACTGAAGACTTTTTTGAAAAAGAAGATAAGAATGATGACTGCTTTCTCTTTATTTATGAGGTTTTCCCAACTGTAGCATCTTGAGGTTTGGAGTGTCCCAGCGCAAAGCTTCCTTCACGGCCGCCACTGAGGTTATTTATCAGGTTATATAGTGAGGGGATTTTCCTAGGTGGGGAGCTGAACTGGACTTGGTCCTGTGGCTGCAGAATCTTGAGGGTTCCCCGAGGGCCGTGACCTATGCGTTTCAGAACAACAAAGATTTGACAGAGAAAGGACTGTTGGGTTGGGTTGTAGCTCGGTGTTTGAGCAGCATAATGAGGCCCTGGGTTCGGTCCCCAGCATCACAAGGGAAAATAAAAGGAAATAAGCATAAAGAAGAAGCATTTTTGGAACTATAGAAAAGATTTTAAACTACACTGCTGTCTATACAAATCCTGTTTAAAGGGATTTTAAGAGTTACATTTTACTATATCAAAGAACACACATGCATTTGCCTAAACACTCTGTATCTTTGTAATGGTAAACTTCTCCCCTTGATGGTGAAGCTTATCCCTATTAAGCCTAGACTGTGTTCAAGTTTTCTGTTTTTGGGGGGTGGTTTTTTTTGGTCTGATAAGGAATTTGTGAACTCTATCTTTGGTATATCTTTTATTAAACTGCACTGTTTTGTTTAGTCGAGGTAAATATGTATTTGAATAACTTGGCGTGTCCTGAGTGTTGTGGTATGAGAAGCATCGTGGTCTTTCTACACTAATGAAGTGCAAATAAAATTTTGTATTTATGAATGACAGCTGAATCGCTGCATGCATTTACGCAGTTATAAATTTTATATGTCAGTATTTTTTCACCAGCTCCACATCTTAATCTTTTGAGTGTTTTAGGGAAGAAAAGCATGCCGTGTTCTGCTGTGGAAGACATTCTGGCAGCTTCTGGAAGAGCTCAGCGCGGATCTCCCGCAGTCTAGCCACTCAGTTTCTAAGTCCGTGTGCTCGAAACGGATCAGGTGTCAAAAGTTTTCCAGCAGCGCCCACGGCAGCGCAGCGCCCACAGCAATGCTCACGGCAGCGCAGCGCTCACGGCAGTGCTCACAGCAGCGCTCACAGCAGCACAGTGCTCACGGCAGCGCTCACGGCAGGGCAGTGCTCACGGCAGTGCTCACGGCAGGGCAGTGCTCACGGCAGTGCTCACGGCAGGGCAGCGCTCACGGCAGCACAGTGCTCACGGCAGCGCTCACGGCAGGGCAGTGCTCACGGCAGTGCTCACAGCAGTGCTCACGGCAGGGCAGTGCTCACGGCAGTGCTCACGGCAGGGCAGTGCTCACAGCAGCACAGCGCTCACGGCAGTGCTCACGGCAGGGCAGTGCTCACGGCAGTGCTCACAGCAGTGCTCACGGCAGCGCAGTGCACACGGCAGGGCAGCGCTCACGGCAGTGCTCACGGCAGGGCAGTGCTCACGGCAGCGCACATGGCAGCGCAGCGCTCATTGCTGTCAACAAAACAGTGGGTGAGCAGAATGTGGCTTACAGAAGCAGTGGCTTCTACTCGGTATACTCAGGAGGCTACAGCAGAAGTATTACCATTACCACAAGACCACGGCTAGCCTGGTCTACCTAGCAAGCTCCACGCCAACCAAAGCTACACAGCAAGAACCTGTCTCATAACACAAAAAACAATTTTTAAAGAAAAGTCAGCCCACCATATGCAGTGGGACAATGTAAAAGCCTTGACGTCACCCTAACTGAAAGGAGCGGCTTAGAGAATGATTACTGTATGATTGTGAGGTAGTCGTGCGATTCATAGACAGGACCACGGTTGTCTGGGAGGAGGGGGCAGGGCTAAGAGCCAGGGTTTAATGGGTTAGGGTGGAGTGTGGGTAGGGAGTGAGAGGCTGTGGAGATGGGTGTCAGGGTGGTGACACGCCAGGACTGTGCCCAAAGATGGACCCAAAAATAGTATGGGTGGGGTCGATGCAGTGCAGTCCCGAAAAGGCCTGCCTACAATTAGTCATCCGTTCCCCAGCTCCTTCCTTGCCTCCAAGCCTGGGGGCACTGGGCCTATGATGAAGTCATGGTTGCCAAGCTCTACCTCTTCTGATAAAACCTGATAAGAAACAAAGGAACTTGAGAAGAAGTGAGGGACTTATTTGCCACGTGGGCTCTGATTGTAGAGCTCTCTTAGGGACCCCACTTTAGCATATGGACATCTGGGCTCCTGTCTCTAGTGCTCACCAGGCCCTCCCGCTCTTGCTGCTCCTACCTCCTCAGCAGCCTCTGTACCCTGACCGTGCTCCTCTCGGTCTGAGTACCCTGAGCTGAGAGGCCCCTGGGGCTCTATTCCTAGAGGCACCAACCTGCATTGACTGCAGGTGTGGAACATTTATACCTCAGCAGGTGCCAGGTTGGTGGCACACGCACCTGTAAATAAATCCTACACTCAGGAAGCAGAGGTGAGGAAGTTGGGAGGTCAGAGGCAACCTGAGCTACCTAGTGAGGGCCTGTCTTGAAAAACAAAGCCCAGGGCTGGACAGATAGCTCAGTGGTGAAGAGTGCTTGCTGCTCTTGCAAAGGACTCAGATTTGGTTCCTAACACATCAAGCAGTCCACAACTGCCTTAATTCCAATTCCAGGGGCTCTAGTGCCTTCTGGTCTCTGAGGGTTTCTGTATTCATATGGTACACATAACTCACAGAGGCATATACATACATAGAAATAAGAACAATCTCTGTTCTGTGTGCTTTGCCAGCGTGTGTGTCTGTGCCCTCAGAGGCCAGAAGAGGGGTTCCCATGGAACTGGAACTATAAACAGTTGTGAGCTGCTGTATGGGTGCTGGAAATTGAACCTGGGTCCTCTGGAGGATCACCCAGTGCTCTTAACCACTGCGCCATCTCTCCAGCCCTGATAAATAAAAACAACAGACAAAAACCAAAGTTCAGTGAGATAGTTCAGCTGGTAAAAGTACTTGCCACACAAGCCTGGCCACCTGAGTTTGATCTCCGGAACCACATTAAGGAAGGAGAAAACCCACTGCAGAAAGCTACCCATTGACCTCTACACGCACCCATGAGTGTGTATAATACACAGAAGAATAAGTAAAATAAAAACAAAAGTCTCAATGGGCAAGACACAGAATATCCTAAACCTTGCAAGCTTCATTTCTTTAAAAATTGGAGGAAATTCAAACACAGTTTACCCAATGCTTCTTGTTATTAAAATGCATATTTCATTGTTTCCATTGTATGTTTCACTCCATATCTTATCTCAAGCCTTCTAAGGCAGTAAGAATTTATCTTTTATTAGTGCTGCTTAGTAAAGCTGACCCTTCTTACATGGCTTCTCAGCCCGTTAAGGCCTCAAACTTGCATTGCAATACCCATTAGTTCAGAACATTGTAAAAATCAGAATGAGCTCCGAGACCAGGTCACAGCCTTGTACAAATGTTCTTTTCCTGATTTTGGTCATTGCAGTCTGATCATGTAAGATGCTAACACAAGAGGAGATAGGAATGAGGATGTAGCATCTCGGCATCCTGTTGTCCAATTCCCTACTGGTATAAAATTGTTTTAAATGTTTTTAGCGTTACAGCACTGACAGCTGCAGCTAATTACTGATTGCTGGAATCCTGGCCTTATTACATGAGACTTACAGATATTTATGCTCACAAGTCCTCTGAGCTGGGGTGGTGGTGGGGGCGGTCATCCATTATCCCCATTTCTTGGGAAAATGGAAGCACGTTAGTTAACAATCTGTCAGAAGATTCTGAGATTTCTAAGTAGTCAGTATTTGAACCTACGTAACCTAGTTTTAGAAACCAGACCTTGACCGCTGTAATTCAATGTGCTCATGAAGAGTGAGCTCGAAACTGAGGATGATTCCGGGGGCCCTAGACCCCTGAAGACACCCTGGCATTCAACACACAGACTGCAAGACATGCTCATCCATTGGACTCAGCAATATGGATCAAACCCAGGGCTGTGCATCCACTAGGCTTATTCTACTACTGATGTATGCCCAGCTGACCTTTTATGTCAGTGGTTCTCACCCTCCCTAACACTGGGACCCTTTAATACAGTTCCTCGTGTTGTGGTGACCCCCCAACCATAAAATTTTATTATTTTCATTGCTATTTCATAACTAATATTTTTGAGACAGGGTTTCTTTGTTGTAACTCTGGCTATACTGGAACTCACTCTGTAGACTCTAGGCCAGGCTAGCCTTGAACTCACAGAGATACTCCTGTCTCTGTCTCCCAAGTGCTGGGATTAAAGGCATGTGTCACCACCGCCTGGCCCATAACTAGTTTTTCTGCTGTAAATCATAATGTAGATATCTGATATGCAGATGGTCTTAGGCAACCCCTGTGAAAGGATCACTTGACTCCCGAAGGATTCGAGACTCACAGATTGAGAGCCACTGCTTTATGTCATCATCATTATCATCATCCTCCTCTCCGTGTTTCTTGTTTGGCTTCTGTGGCCCCTAATGTCAGTGTTGTCAGAATGCTCTAGGCATCTCTTTCTCTGCTCCTAAGAAATGGGAGGTTTGTTGGCCTATATCCAGTAGTCATTCCTGGCCTCTTCCATTTTATTCATGTGGCCACATGCTTGTAAAGAGGGCATGCCCTCCTGCAGCCAAGGAGTAACTTCTGGACAGGTATCCAGCAAATGTGAGTTCACGCCTGTGAGGGCTTTATTAAGAGCTGTGTGCTCAGGTGCCTCCCTGGTTCTCAGTTGGTCGTCATCACGGACTGCTTAGACATGCACCAACTGTCCTGAAACTCTCCAGAAACTCTGCCTCTAAACATTGTCAAAATATTAGGAGAATCAGATGATAAAAATGGAGACAATCCCGTGAGCCTCTGGTTTTCTGATTGATGGCTCATACTGTTTTTATCTGGGTCCTCCCCAAGTCAAAAGCTTCCTCTCCACTCCCAGTTATCCATCTGCAGTCCAGTGGTCAGTGCACCCACCCACCCAAACCCGTGATCCAACCTTCACGCTGTTCGTATGACTTCCAGTCTCCAGGGCAGACTCCTGGACTCTGAAGACAGATGCTGCTTTTATGGATTGCAGGTTCACATTTGGCAAGATGGATTCAGTCCAGTCAAAATCTCTACAGGATTCTTTTCGGAAATCAACAAGCTAATTCTGAACTTTATACACGGAGGCAAGCAAGCTAGACCAGTCAATACAGCCTTGCAAAAAAAACGTTGCAGAGTCCCTGTTGCTCTACCTGGTTTCAGTAACTCCATCAGTCTCCACCAGTGAGGGGAAGGGAAAGGGTGAAACAGGATGGAGGAAAGAACGAGCCATCAGGGTGAGACATGAGTAAGGCTAGTCAGTGGAGAAAGGATCATGCGATATGCTTAAAGAGGAACTTCAGCCCGTACCTCTCGGAATAAAAACCTGCCTAGGTTCAGTCCCAGCACCACAAAACAATAAGACAAATACTGAGGGCCTGGGAGGTGACTCTGGTTTAGTAGTGTTTCTTGCTCTTCCGAAGGACCAGAGTTGGGTTTCCAGAACCCACCTTGTCAGGCTGCTCGAAACTGCCTGGGGGTCCAATTCCTCTGCCTCTGTATTCATGGGCATGTACCCATAATTTAAAAGATAATAAATAATTTAAAAGGATTTTAAAGACACAATATTGAGTCAACATCGCATGGTGCTCTGTATTTATAATTTTTATGTTTTATATTTCGGTTCAAAATTAACTCAAAAGAAACCTAATTCAAAATAAACCATAAATATAAATTAACATCTAAAATTCAAATTTCTATTAGAAAATTTCTATCAGAAATCTTTTGGGAAGACCCTAATCCCTTGGAGTCTCCTGAAGTAAGTTACAGAATTAACTTAGAGAGTAATGCAATAGCCAAAGGAACATAGTGGTTAGCCACCAACCAGTCCCTGTTTTCTTGTGAATATTGGTCCCTTTGGCCTCCTTTCTCCTTGTGTCAACCTGTTTTACAAAAGCCAGTAGGAGTACTTAATGATGCCGAAAAACCTGACTGCCAAGACCTGGAGGTGAGCCATGCATTCGAGCGTCTCCATTGGGTCTTTTCACAATGTTCCACCAGACATGAACCAACCCTACCGTCTGCCTGGTGCTTTCTAAGCATAAAGATTGTTCTTGGTCATCTGCACAGCTTGCCCACACCCCAGGCTGCTGCAGTATGAACAGAAGCTTCAAAATCTGCTGTTGAGCTTTATCAAAAAATACACAGTGCAAAGCCTTCATCCCCAGGGAGCTAGGCAGAGAAGCCCCTGGCCAGCTGCCCTAGCATTCTTTGGGGTCTTCTGGTTCCACGCCCTCGCCTGATGTGACACAACCAAGCTCTTCTCCAGTCCACCATTGCCTACAGGAAACTCCTAGGTCCTTGGAGAAGGGATGGTATTGGACACAGGGCACTTCACAGAAAGTGCTTCCTTGGTCCTATCCGGCAGGCTTGCATTTGATGCTTCAGTAATGCAAAGACTCCACGAGGTGGAGGCAGAGCACCGATGTTGCATTGCAAGCATGCTTCTAAATTAGAGTCTCGGCCGTTTTACGCTGTATGTAAAGTGAATCCATAATTAAAACTTATCGTTTGAGTATTACATACAATCAACAATGGGAACATGCGTTTTTATTATGCCTCATATTTTAGCAATAATTGTATCCAATAAATTCTGTTGGAACACAAGGGAAATTTTCTAAATTCAAGACAAAAGATTTTTAGATATAAATAAAATTCTAGAAGTAAACAGTACAATAACAATCTTAAGTGTAATTCTTTGGGCAAAATGTGTTTTTTTTCCTAAGTACTATTTAAGGAAGACAATTGTTTTTGTTTGGTTTTAGGGTGTGTGTGTGGGGGTGGTGGGGTTTCAGGTTTGTTTTGATGCAGGCTCCGGCTCTACACAGCCCAGAAGGGCCTCACATTTCCTTCCTCTCTCCTAAGCCTCCCAAGGGCAGGAATGACAAGTTTGTGTCTGACAATGTCCAAGTCAAACTATATTATTACTAAATCAACCTGGTATTAATTTGCCTTTTTTTTCTTTCATTTCCATTTTCAAATGTGTGTGTGTGATGTGCGTACATGTGTGAGATCACAGGGGGTGCGTGTGCATGTGGGTGAATGCATGCTTATGAAGACCCAAGGCTAATGTGGGGAGCCATTATTCAATGGCTCTTCTACCTTATTCAATAAGGCAGAGTTTCTCAATCAAACCCAGAGTTCACCCATAGGGTAATCTTCCTAGGGAATCCCCCTGTCTTTGCCTTCTGAGGCTGGAATCACAGGCCAGCCACCACACCCCTCAAACATTTACGTGGGTACTGGGAATCCCAACTCCAACCCCTATGCTTGCATGACAAGTGTTTAACCTCTTGGGTCCGTTTACACTATGCATGGCCTACATATGGACTACACTCAGAGGTGTAGTGACCCTAACACTTATGGTCACTCATGGTGACCATAACAGACATCTCAGGAACAGCGAAGGAGAGGAGTGTGCCAGCAAGGAGGATTATGGGTAAGAAAACTCGAGCCACACAGGAGCTGATCCAGAGGCCATTTTCACACAACAACATGAATTGTATGCCAGCATGTCCTTGAGAGGCCAAGGAGCTTATGAAGGAAACTGAACAATCACGTTCCATATGAGGAGCAGAGGGGTTGGGAGTGGGAACCTGTCCTGTGAATTCTGTAAGCATGAAGCCAGGGCCAGCGCACACAGTAGAATTAGGGTCCTGCTGGCACCAGCTAGCAGCAGAGTATTCTCATGGGGCAAGGAAAGGAGTCTAAATGTGTCTCAATTTCTGTTCTGGGAACTTGTAGTTAGGCAGAAAAAGTGCTAGGAGGTGGCCCTGAGTTGGGGTGGGGAGTGGCATACGGGAAGCAGGCTCAATAAGTAAGTGGGTGAGGGGCTCTGTTCACTAGACGTTCCCCTGCCTCAGACCAGTAGCTAATACCAGGGCTCAGGGTCAGACTGCCCTGGAAGTTTTCCGGTGTTCTGTTCTCTTTTGGGAACTGATTGTAGAATCAGGCAGGTTGTTTTCAAAGAGGACATAAATTATGAGTTGTATAGCCTCTGTTTTTCTCAGTGACTCTCCCCAACCCCCAAGAATCACCTAGCCCCTCCCCACCCCTCCCTCTCCCAGCCTCTCCCATTGGCTCCACCCACAGATAAGGTTACTGGGTTTGCACTTCACAAGGGGGAGTGTGTGAAACGTAAAGTCTGTCAGATTGCAGATGTCATAGAATCCACTGTGCTAATAAAACATAACTTCCCCCATTCCATATATGTCTCTTCTAAATCTGAGGAGTTCTTAAGAGTTGACATCATTCTAGTTCTTCATTATGATGAATGTGGCTACACATCAGAACTGACAGAGTTTCCTACAGTATTGGCACCAGTATAAATTCTATGAAAGTACTGTCCATTGTATTATTAAGTTGATGGAATGTAATGTCATTGCAATAATTATTCTGTAACAAAAATAATGGTCAAATAACTAGCTGAATAATTAGATAATTTAAATATTTAAATTTGATCTTATAGTTTGATTTGTCATTTAAATAATTCAATGATTTAAATAATGAAATAAATATAATTATTAGTTTATGCAATTACAATTTATTAACTTGAAGCTGCTTCTCATTTTCATTTTTCCCCCCATTCTAATAAGTGCGTAGTGGCATTTCTGTACTTTTGTTGTAGCTGTTGTTTGTGATGCTGGGGCCTCCTGACGGTTAAGCAAGCACTCTACTAGCGAGCTATAGCCAAGCCATCACTTTGATCTTAGTCTGGTTTTTCCTATTTATTTCTCTATTAAGTCCTTTGCTTTGTCTTACTGATTTGCAGCAGCTCCTGACATATTCTAGATACTCTCCTGAAGTGAGAGTATGAGCTATGAATGTTAACGTGTGATGTGGAACCTGATGTTGCTGTTGATGAGCCTTGAAGAAGATAAACCTCTATTTGGTGGCAGCTGGGGGTGGCAGGGAGAGAGCAGCACATGTCAGCACCATTGCTAAAGTCAATGCCACGTAACATGGGCACAAACTAACTCCACCCAAAGAATGTCAGGCTCTGTGTGGGACATTTGTAGCATTCTGGAGGACGGGTTGTAGAGTGAGCGATTTCTTCAGAGTTTGAGCCTCATGGTTGCTGGGCCTAGCAAGAAAAGCTCCCATATGGTGAAGGACTTGCTGGAAATGAGCTCCCACAACTTGACACTGGGTGGCTGTGTGGTGGCTGTTTGGTCTTCACACTCAGATGAGTTTACAGAGAAGGAAATGGGCCATCCTCCCTCAGAAGTAGGGCTTTGAGGTGAGACAGCAGGGCTCCTGGGTGAGAGCCTCTCTGTGAGGGGTGCTTCCTTATGACCCATGTTGGGCAGCCATCCCAGGACTCCTTGGGAGAGCCAAGGACAGGGCAGTGTCTCTCCGAGTGGCGCCTGTTAGATCTCTCTCCAGGTGGAGGCGAGGACAACTGGGAAGTAGATCACCTGAGCCCCGCGGCACTTTGCACTGGCCCAAGAGAGGGACAAGTACAAACGCCTGCTCCTGCTCCGGAGAGAGCATTTTGTGTCTGGCGTCATTGTGATGATTCGCTTCCACTGGCATTAAACCCATGCCAATGTTCCAAGAAAGATCTGATTTCATAGCGAGAAACTCTCAATGGAAGCGGTATAGAACCCCAAGGACCCCCCTCCCCCCAGTCCTAGATTTGAGACTCTCAGGTGTGCTGCCTGCCGGGGAGCAGCAAGCTGCGGCTTCTCCATCCTAACACAAGCCTGGCTTTGTTATTGCTGAGGTCACTCCTTGCGCTACCCCAGGCTGCCGGCAGGGGGAGCCAGCCTGAGTCTTCTTCCCTTCCTTTCTCTGCGCTCAACATCCAGGTTGCCTGTGCTGTCTCAGACACAGTTTTAAAGTCCTCACCATCCCACAGCCTCAGTTTTAAGGTCCGGGAGCTGGTCCTCTTCAGGTTTTTGTAGTTGCTTTTCCTTGTCTGCACCACTGTTTAATTTGGGGAGCCCACCAGAGATGAGCACTCAGACTCAGTCTATAACCAATCGAAAAGTCTTTCTTCCAGCCAGCTGGGACTGCACTCGGGTGTTTGAGTCCTAAGCGCAGCCCTGAGTGTCCAGAGTGGTTTTTTGTTTCGTTTTGTTTTGTTTTTAGGGAAAAAAACGACATCCTGGCATCTTGCTCATCAGCTTGGGGGGATGGGAGGGCTTCACAGAGACAAGCAGTTTAACACAAGCAAGATAAGCACTTAGCTGAGAGAGCTCTGCGCAAGCAAACTAACAGAACCTGAGATCAGTTAGCTGGGGCATCTCAACCTTGGGTTCCGAGAACAGGGCTGGGAAAACCTAAAATGGACTCAGCAAGAACACGAGATGGAAGAATCTGTGCACTGTCTTGCCATGTCATAATCATCAGTACGATTTATGAATTTATAATTTTTCCTTCGTTATCTAAAAAAAAAAAAAAAAGTTTTACTTCTACCCAAATCTGTCTCTGGGGCCCCTGCAGCAATCCCCCCTTACAAGCCTTCCTGGCCTTTCTCCTCTCAGGTTACCCATCCTCTCTGCCCTGTGACCACGGCAAGTAGCAAGTTCCAGGTGGAGGTGATCAGGATGTGCTGCTGGGACCCGTGCAGCCCAGACAGTCCAGACAGTTGCCTCCCTGTGTTCCGGGAAGGATCCCAGCAGAGCAGCAGAGCCCTCCCCATCTCTTTCCCTCCTTTCCTCCTTCCCTCTGCCCCCCCTTCTTTCTCTCCCTCTCCCTCTCTCTCTCTCCCTCTCTCCCTCTCTCTCTCTCTCCCTCTCTCTCTCCCTCTCTCTCTCTGTATTCTCACTTGCCCTATTAATTCTTTGCACTAGCAAAGTTCATTCCCAGCTGGGGGCTAACATAAAGCCCTGTATTTTCCCACTGGAGAACATAGTCATTTCTCTGCTCCCACAGTAGTTGATTGAAAGTCAAGAATGAACATCTTCAAACAAAATGACAGTCTTCACTTGATCTTGGGTGTCTTCACAAGGAACTGGTTGCAGAGAAGGGAGAAGGACTGAAGAAATTAGAAGGGGAACAACCCAGATAGATCCTACATCGCAGTTGCTAGGGCAGAATTTATTGCTATATCTTGCCGCTCTTTAACCATGATAGCTCATAGGACAGCTTCCTGTGGCTCCCTATGGAAGCTCTGTCTCTAGCACACCTCTGTAGCCAACATGAACACCACAGACACGGCCCCAGTCCTTAAATAGAGCAGTTCGTGACAAAGTCACCGGGACACACACAGTTAAGCTGGTGAAGGGACCACTGTTGTGCCCATACCTACCAAACAGTGCTGACCTGGATGGGTAGTCAGTGGCCTGAACTTGAGATTAGATTCCAGGGTCCAGATGGCATGCCGGCACTTACAATTGTGCAGTTCAATGGTGATCATTGTTTGCCTCCTGAAGTGTCTTTTCTAATGGTGCCGGTGTGAATAACCAAGTTTAAATGGGACTCAGTCTCCCCACAGTTGGTGAGGAACAGAGGTGGCATCTGGAGCTACAGCCCATCTGCCCCTAGGAGATGTATGGTAAAGTGGGTGACCCGGAGCCTTCACAGAGAGGGACCAAGAGACACTCCAGGACAAGAGGCGATTTTCATTTCAACAGTAACTTGCCACGTACTGTGAATCCGGAGGATTCACAGAATTCCCGAGGCCTCGCCTTCTCATCTATGAAATGAGTTTTTGAGGACAAGGACAGAATGTGGTTGTAAAGTTCCTAAGAAAAACAACTGCAGAAAATGTTCCAATTTCACTCATCTGATGCTACAAATAAAGGAACCCATTCCCTGGGAGCCAAGCTGACCCTGAAATCAACCTGCGGAGTAGCCTGGGTCACCCTGGCCTCCAGTTGTCTCCGTTTTTCCTTCCAAAATGACTCAAGTGTTTGAGGAAGGGCAGGATGTGGCTTTGTTGGATTGGCCCTGGAGTGCCGTGAATGCTGGGAGTTCTTTAGGGAATGGCCTCTAGCCTGAGCGCACTTCACCGGACTTTACAGCTCTGAGATCCTGACAGGCCACCAAGTGCTCCTGAGAACTCCCGGGGGAAAGTGTCACTGTTGGGTCTCAAAATAGGTCAAGGGGGCACTGAGACATATGTGTGGCCAGACAAAGCCGTCATTTCCTCAGGTTACATTCGGCACACAAGGGCAGCCAATTAGATGACACTTGGCAGCAGTGAAATACGGCCCGTGGGCCTTTTAAACCAAACAGGCAGTGGCTAGGGGACATCTCCGATTGGTCGGGATCTGAATGCTAGATTAGCTGGTTAAATCCCTGGGGAAAACAAGGGGCTTCTGGAAAAGCGAGGGTAAGTGGGGAACGAAGTGCCATCAGTGCCATTGCCACTAGGGGGCCCCTCAGCCCTAATTGCTAAAAGTTGTCAAGTGCCTTTAAGTGCTAGTTGAGGCAGTCTACAATGTTTACCTCATCGCTTTCCTCGCTGATTTGTTTGCAATGCTGGGGATTAGGCCCAGAGTTTCACACATTCTGGAGCTTTCCTTATTGTAAATCTTGGTTATCTCAGTGGGAAAAGACACTTGCTACGGATTACCTGGTTACCTGAGTTCAATCTTGAAACCCACTTAGAGGAGGAAGAGAACTGACTCCCACAATTTGGCCCCTGCCCCCCCCCCCCCCCCCCCGTGAAAGCAGTGTTAGGAATGGGAACACATACCCATGCAAATGAATAAGCAAATAGATGTCAAATCTTGTTTAGTATTTCCTGCTCTTCGTTTTGATTTAACACTTAACACTCTGTACAAATTTTTTTCATGTTCTACTTCAGCGTTTTGTCCTGTCTTGCTACTTTTCTGTGCTGGGATAAAATGCAGGGCCTCGTACAGGCTAGCCAAGAACGCTAAGGTAAGGTACACCTTCAATCCTGCCAAGTTCTCAAGTTCTGCTTTAAATAGCTCTTAACTCCCCTCCTGAGAGGCCACCACAGACTAGTTTTGCAGGTTTTTTTTGTTTTTGTTTTTTAACAACATGCAAATGGCCTCACCCAGGCACCCTACTGACCTTCTTCAGAACAACCACTGACCGTGTTCTATCAGCTCTGGTGAAGCTGCCTGCTCAGAGCCTAACCTTCCTGTGGACATTAATCAATACCAACATCTAGAAAGAGAAGTCTTAAAAAAACAAAAACACAGGTGCATCTGTGGGCACAGCTCTGCAGCAGAGCACTGTGAAAGGATCTAGACTCCACCCTGGAGTGTTCTGTGTTTTAGTGGAGACTGTGGCACACACAGGTGGGTGGTTTTTTGGCCTTAGCTTCCGGTTCTACATGGCTTCACAGATGATTCTCTTGGATATTGAAAATTCAAACCAAATAAAATTGACTAACCCAGGTTATTATGAAATGTAATTCCTTGCTTTACCAAATTCATTATCGAGTTATTTTCAACAGTAAACGTCTGTGTTTTGTAATATGTGATGTAATTGAATTGAACCAATTTCAAAGACATATTTATCCAGTAAGTCCTGGTCCAAACTTAATTAATGACACAGGATCTACGGCTGCCCTTGATTGGATATGGGCAGAAGATAGCCCGGTAGGAGGAGGGAAATACCCAAACAGGAAGCTTGTAGGCCGGAGATGCCCAGGTGGGAAATACAACAAGATGTGTGCTCACCCCTGATTGGGCCTGATGGAACAGGAACACAGAGCCTCATGGGATCTGCTTTAAAAACCCTCACAAGCTACAGCTTGAGGTCAACATGGGGGAGGGGTCCCAGGAGAGCCTCCACGTGGTTCTGGCCAGCTTCCACCATTACTGGCCAATATTAAAAAGGCTTGTTTAAAATTCAATCAAACTTTGTGGCAATAGTTTTTTTTGTTATTGTTGTTTTGTTTTTCCTACCCATTTGGGATTTGCAATACTCATTATAAGGCAAACTTAATTGGACCATATTTATGTTTTCATTCATCTGTTTATAATTTCTTAGTTTTGTTCTTGTTTGTTTTTAAGGCAGGTTCTCACTGTGTAGCTTTGGTTGGCCTGGAACTCATAGAGAGCCAGCCTCCTGCCTCGGCCTACCAAGTGCTTGCTGTACTTGTTTTTTTGTCTTTTTTATTTAACAATCCTGATTCAGCACAAGAACAGATTTTTGTGAATCAGGCTCTGTGGGCAAAGGTGGGGCCACAGAGGAAGGAACAGGAGAGGAGACAGGAAGTGGACTACTCACATCAATGGTATAATAATTCTTTATACGTACAGAAGTGATAGAGCTTAAACATGTGCACACTGCGAGTTTTAGTAAAGGTTTATTAGTTATGGGGAGGAGGAGGAGGGATGCTAAGTCGGATAGAACACGACCCTGTAGGCAAAGAGAAAGGGGGGGTGAGAGAACAGAGAGAGGGAGACAGGACAATGGGGTGAGAAACCAAGAAGAGGGGGGGCACAGGCAGAGAGTGGGACCCAGGGAGAGAGAGAGACAAAGAGAAAAGAGACAGAGAGAGACAGAGGAAAAGAGGCAGAGAGCAGAGAGGCAAAAGAGGAAGAGTCCGAAGCCCACCAGGTTTATATGGAACTGATGAAGCAGGACACGTATACTGTCTGGGGGCAGGTACAGGGCTCCTCTGGACCTGGCTAGAGAATGGGAGTGTCAGGAGCGTGGGGGCTGGGCAAGCTCTGGGCAAGTCACAAGACATGGGATTCCCCAGCCCGGATTGTGTGTGTTGTAATTAGTTCTTGGACTGTCTTCCTAGTAGATTGGGGTGTGATTGAGGGCAGGAACGTCCTGAGGGTGTCAATGGGTGTCTGAGTGGGTGTTGACAGAAGGCTGATGGCGTCTGCCAAGTAAGGAGGCAGGGAGGGAAACTTTGTTATCAGTGGTGTGACTGTATGGATGAGCACACGGACACATTTAGATCAGCAGTTGACTCAGACTGTCCTGGAAATGCTGTTTTGCCGTAATTCAAAGACAGGCACAGTTCTCACACTCAAATGTCACTATGAGCATCTAGTGTTAATTGCTTGACAGAAGCAAGTTTCTCACCTACGAAAAGACAAATTGCACTGTTGACTTTTTACCTATTAGTACAAATTAAATAAGAAACAGCGGCAGTCAAACTGGGCGTGCATCAGTGGCGTTGATTGGAAAGGATGGGAAACAGGAGGCCAGTCACCGCAGCTGCAAGCTACCTTCGACGCGGATGGAAAGTCAGACTCGTACCAGTTCACAGGGTTACCTCAAGGCTGGTTAGAATTTTCTCCTCCTGCGGTCTCTGTGAATTTTACCAAGGAAAACAGCCCAGCTGTCCCCCAGGAGACTGGCAGAGATTGGAAAACAGTTCTCATTGCTGATTTGCACTTACAGCTGGGCCCCTGACCCGCAAGGACTGCAAGCTAATCGGATCAGATGATGAATGAGGGAGCCGAGGGCCTCAGACCCACCCACCAGTCATGCGATGACTGAGCTCCCCAGGTCCAGTGACTTCTGCCTCTGTGTGGAGCCTGTTTAAGCTGTGAGGCAACATCTCCATCCCCCCACCCCCACCCCCAACGCCGCCAATTCCCAAGAAAGAGGACGAAAAGTGCTTCTGTTTTTAAACTCAGTAACACCCTTCATCGGGACTGAACTGTGCACAGGGCCCTTCGGTTTGTGACTGACAACCTTTGATTTGAACACTTTATTTTTAGCATGTTCTCGTAGATCTTGCAGGGTAGCACTGAATTCGAGACGGGCTAAGATGAAGACAAAGACTCGGGCTCCCAGTTCAGCTTTGTTCATTACAATTTTAAAATGAAGATAGTGTGGCAGGACAATAGGAGTCCCCGCCATTTGTGCCGAGCTGTCTTTATTCCGCGTGTCTGGCAACGACCACGCCTTTCTTTGTCCCACTGTGTGCCAGTTGGTTCCGCGACTGCCGAGGGAGGGCCCCAGCTGTATGCAAAGTGCTGGAGTCCGCAGTGGGGGCCCAGCAGGAGAAGGGTGCTGCGTGCCGTGTTGGATTTCCATATCAATTCTTCTATTCTCTCTTTCGTTTCTTTTCCTTCCCCACGCAGGTTGGCCTCTCCAGCTCTCTACTGAGGATGACCTTGAACTTCTTATCCTCCAGCCTCCACCTCCCAAGCGGTGAGATTGCAGGTTGGGGTCACCACTCCTAGTTCTGGGTGACCTTATTCTCCCGGGAATTTGTCAGAATGGCAGATCCGTTCACGCGGTGTCTGAAGGAAGGACTCCCAGATAGAGGGAGTGTTTTGCCTGCCTGTATGTATGCGTGCTACGTGCCTGTGCTCTGTGTGTAGTGTTTTGCCTGTGCATATATATGTGTGTGAGGGTTTTGCCTGCTCATATGTATGTGTGCTATGTGTGCACCAGGTGCCTTCAGAGGCCAGACAAGTGCTAGGATCACTGGGATTGGAGTTACAGACAGTTGTGAGCCACCACGTGGGTGCTGGGAATCACAACTGGGTCCTCTGGAAGAACAGCCAGTGAGTGCTCTTCACCACTGAGCCACCTCTGCAGCACAGAGCTCACTTTTGTTGTTTGTTTGTTTGAGATAGGGTCAGACTGGCTTTAAACTCTGTATATAGCAGGGGGATGAGCTTGAACTTCTGATTCATCTGCCTCAATCTGGCTTGGCACTGTCCCCACCTCCAGCTGTCCACTTGATTTAGTTACTTTTCTACTGCTGAGGCAAACACCAAATGCAGTTGAGCCAATTCCTGATTTAAAGAACTGTTTCACATCTTATTTCACATCACTGGAGAAACTGGTAAAACTCCCATTCTTCGTATGTAAGTGTGAAACTTCACTCTTTTCTCAATGCAATTCAAGCTGAGAACTCCATCACTAACACCTGCCACATTAATGCTTCACCCGCCAAAGATGATGGTCAATTAGCTGGAGAAAACTCACAGCAGTATACATTTCTTGAGTTCAGAAATGAAAGTCAGGACAGTGTGAGTGAGGTAACCCTTTCCTATCACAGATTACAAATGCCTAAAAGAAAAGACAGTCGAGGAATATATAAAAAATGCCTTTATTGAACTTGATTAGGAAAAAAAAAAAAAAGAGAGAGAAGAAAAAAGAAAGAAAAAGAAAAAAGTCAAAATCTCATCATACGTTTTCAAATTAAAATAGATCATCTCAAGCAGGGCAGTAGTGAGGCACACCTTTAATCCCAGCATTCAGGAGGCAGAGCAGGTAAATCTTTGAGTTCAAAGCCAGCTTGGTCCACGGAGTGAGCTCCACAACAGCCAGAGTTACACAGAGAAACCCTGTCTCAAAAAACAAACAAAAAAAGAAAAGAAAAGAAAGAAAAAGAAAGAAACATTAAAAATTAGTCTTCTCTGCCCAACACTATGAAGTTTGTGTTTGGGACAGGAATTCAACTTCCTTTAGGCCCCCATGTATTTACAACTGTTCTAACCCAGCAGACACACACAGTAAAACCTTGGTTTACACAAAGGCCTTGCAGCATTCTCAGAACTCAGTGAGTTCAGGATTGGACCTTTCTCCTTTCTTTCATTTCTTTGTGCCAATTCTTTTCTAACTAGCCAATTGATCAAGATTGTGAGGTTGGAGTCCAGACAATGGGGAGAAGACACAGCCACCCCCTCCACACAATGAAACTGAGACGTGTCCTGCCAGGGTGTGCTCACTCTTCCGCTTTTCTGAGGAGCGCACCCTCTTGATCAGGGATAAAGTGTTGCCTTGTTGAGATGGCTCAGCCAGAGTGGGGGTCTCTCTGTGACTCCAAAGGCTCCAAACTCATTTCTTTCAGATGTATCCACTGGGGCTGGGTACCCCACAAGCAGTTGTTTTTTAAAGTGACACTTGACATGTTTCTGTGTGAGTCAGACATGAACGGCACACAGCAAGACGTAGGGAAGAGATGGAGACGGCCAGAGATGCGCAGGAGGCTTCGATCAGGACACCTGTGCAGGGCGCTGCAGCTCGCATGGACCTGTCTCCTTTTTCTATAACTGAGTGAGAATGTTTGCATACCATTGAAAAGTAGCTTTTGTTTTTTTTAGAAGTGTTAATCAAAACATTAAGGAAGGGACTGGAGAGATGGCCCGGTGGTTAAGAGTACTGTTCTTGTGTAGAACCCAGGTTGAGTTCCTGGCACCCACACGATGGCTCCTAAGTGTCTGCTGTTAGTCGAAATAGCTCAAGTAAACACTGAGAGAAACATGTGGCCAATTTGAAGCAGTTTATTTCCCATGGGATACATACTGACATGCCGGGGTTGTCCAACTGAAAAAACACAGCAGCCCCAAATGTAGTTGCACCGAGGTTTTTAAGTGAAACAGCAGTCACTAGGGGAATCTCTCCGATTGGTCAGGACCTGAGTATGGGTACTTATTGGATTGGCTCATTAATTCTGACAGGGACCTGAGGGGTTCTCAGGAAAGTGAGAGAGACATGCGGAATGCTCTAATTGGCCAGCAGCTGGCCTCGGGGCTTTCCGAGAATTACTGGGGACTCCTGAAGAACCAAGGTCAGGGCCCACCTGATGGTCCTCTCATCTGCAACTCTAGTTCCAGGGGATCCAATGTCCTCTGACCTCCAAGGGCACTGCATACACATGGTGCGCAAGCACAAATAAAGGCAAAACACCCATATACATTAAAAAATATATATATATTTTAAATTAAGGAGACTGTTGTTTTGCACTGAGTCTCTTGTATAAGGCTAAACTGAAAATCAAAATGGAGTCACTCTTGCTAAAGTTCTCTATCAGGGAACTGAAGCTAAGTGATGAGTCAGTCTTCCGAGAAATCAAGGGGAGGACTAATATTCAAATTTCCTAGCCAGGCGAATGGGCATGAAAGTGATGTTCCCTCTCTTTAATATTTTAAAGACTTCTTTTATTTTTAAATGGTGTTTGTGTCTGTGTGTTGATTTGTGCATGTGTGTGGTGAGACCCTTTGCCAAGAAGCTTTTCGTACTGCACAGCCTTCCTTATGGTTACATGTTGCTTGAACTTCTGGGAACAGCTTGCGGGTCTGTTGGAAAAGATAGTTAGGTGACAGGGGAAGAGTGGGCACCAGTTTGGGTGGCGTTAGGGGAGACAGTGAGCTCCAGAAGCTGATGATAGGGAAGGTAGGCAGAAACAAGGCTCAGATAAAGTGGATAGTGGGGGTTTTAAAAAGTTACATTAGGAATCTTTCTCGGTAACAGTCAACAGCTGGGACAGGAACGGGGAGGGGGGACGGAGTCAAATTAACAGTCATACCAGTTACAACAGGGTTTAAAGCTTAGATACAGAGTTTGGAAATGGCTCTAGCCTTTAAGAAAAGTTACCTTTTAAGAAAACATTTACCTTTTGTCCCCCAAACAAAGAAGGCTTGAAGCCCAGACCCAAAGGACAGAAAACAGCTATCTATAAAAAAAAAACAACTTTCCACATGTGAGTGCAAGAGAATATAGAGGCCAGAGGCTTTGGGTCCCCTGAAGCTATGGTCCTCTGCAAGAACAGTACTTGATCCTAACTGTTAAACCATCCTCTAGCTCAGACTTCCTCTGCTTTAATCCTTAGTGAGAAGTAATGAGAAATTAAGCACACCTGTTGTTTTCCCAGCACACTGTCTCCACTTACAGGGGAAGTAACTTTGAAAGGACCAACTTGCTTTTTCTGCAGTTTGCCTTTGCTTTCTTCACTTCTCCTGTCTATAAGAACAGCCCCTGCTCAGCCCTTCAGACTCTCATTAAGTTTTGTGGAATGAAGTATTGCCTGATTGTGGAAGAGAAAAACAAGACTAACCACCAGATTGTTGTAGTTTTACTCTCTGACAGAGGCCAGAGAGCAAGCAGCTCCTGCTCATCCTCCACAGTGCCCTATACCCCAAGGGCTGGACTGAGTGGCTGTTCAGGTTGGGAAACGGTGGTGTGGTGGTTTGAATGAGAACGACTACCATAGCCTCATTTGTTTGAATGGAAGAATTAGGAGGTGTAGCCTTGTTGGGAGAGGTGTGTCACTGGGGGTGGGCTTTGAGGTTTCAAAAGCCCACAGTTGGCTCTTTCTGTTTCATTCTTGAGAATCAGATGTAAGCTCGCAGCTACTGCTCCAGTGTCATGCCTGCCTGCCAGCCGCCATCCTCCCCATCAAACACCATGGTCATGGACTCTGACCCTCAAAAATGGACAATCCACATATTAAGTCCTTTCCTTTATAGGTTGCATTGGTCATGGTGTTTTGTCTCAGCAGTAGAAAAGTAACTAAATCAAGTGGACAGCTGGAAGTGGGGGACAGTGCCAAGCCAGATTGAGGCAGATGAATCAGAAGTTCAAACTCTGCTATACAGGGTTTAAAGCCAGTCTGACATACTCGAGACCCTATCTCAAACAAACAAACAACAAAAGTGAGCTCTGTGCTGCAGAGGTGGCTCAGTGGTGAAGAGCACTCACTGGCTGTTCTTCCAGAGGACCCAGCTGTGATTCTCATCACCCACGTGGTGGCTCACAACTGTCTGTAACTCCAATCCCAGTGATCCTAGCACTTGTCTGGCCTCTGAAGGTACCTGAAACATACACAGGACACACATATACGTGCAGGCAAAACATTCACACGTGTATCATTTTTTAAGAACGTGACCTTTGTTACCTGAAAATCCAAGAAATATTGGTGAGATTTAAACTCTAACACAAAAGGGAGGGAGGGAGGAAACAGTTTTGAGAGAAGAGAGAAATCAAGGGAGCATGTCTGAACAAAGGCTAAGTTGACTGTGACATTTTTGTAGACAGTCCATGCAAAGTCTTAAAAGCCATTGTCCCTTTAGGGATTATCACCCGTTCTTTGTTCACACATTGCCACAAAACACATGTATCCAGGTGTTTAGATCCCAGCTAGTGATGTGGGTTAGGCCCTGGGGATCAAGGTACAATCTTACACATTCCTGATTTTTTCTGTCACCTTTTTTGTAAAATAAGAACCTTTAATGAAATGGTCACCCTTGTGCAGAGTGTGAAGAGGAACATGTGCTGTTCCCTGGTGTCCTGAGCTTCAGGTCTGTGATGCCACCTGCTCATGAGGCAGAAAGCTGGGATTGTGATTTTGCCAGCCCTGCATCCTGGGATTGCTCAGAAGGGCCCTGCTGTTGAGGATGTACTCCTGATTGCGCTAGCCAGAGACCTCTACCCAAGTCCCTAAACTGATGAATTTTTGGAAAGAAGAATGAGATGGAACAGTGACAAAGATTCTAACTTTAGTTAGGTTCCTGAATGCTTTCTGGACCCTCTCATGGACATTCTTGTAAAATCCAGTTTAACCAAAGAATCCTGCCTTTAGTTTGTTAACTAGCCCTAACCCCAGTGACCGGTCAGGTTCTCAATGTCCACCATCCTCCAAATCTTATCTGACTTTAACCTTTTCTTAGTGAGAATCCTGGTAGGTTGGTTTAGCCAGAGTCACTGCTGCCCTGGCTCTGGCAGTTTGTTGCTCTAACTATAATAAAAGACCTGTAGTAGGTGGGGTTAGGTTATGTCGTCATGGCTCTGCAGGTTCATTAGCGGTGGCTCAGCTGTGTTGAGGGCCTGATGGCAGATGCACTGTGACAGAGTGCAAGTGGGAGGGAAAGACCAAGTGTTCAAAGTCAGGCAGAGAGTGATTGACAAACGGACTTGCTCTTATGACATCTTATTCTTACAAAAGCTTTCTTAATCCCTTCCGGGGCACAGCCCCAGTGAACTAGAGACCTCCCATCATGACCTCAATAAGGACAGTGCCTCCAACACCCAAACAATGCTTTGTTCATTACATAACCATTGCTGCATTACTCACTTTTCTGTTGCTGGGATAAAACACCATGTCCAAGGAAACTTAGGAAGAATGGTTTGCTTTGGGCTTCTGGTTCCAGAAGTTCAGAGTGATGGTGATGGCGCAGAGCTGGTGGCAGGAGGCCGGAGCAGCAGATGAGAGCTCACATCTTGAATCCTAAGCAGGAGGCAGAGGGCACTGGGATGACAGGAGGCTTTTGGAGCCTTAAAGCCTGACCCTCTCACCTTGTGACACACCTCCTCCAACAAGGCCACCCCCTAACCCTTCCCAATTAGTTCCACTGAGAATCAAGTACTCAGACGCATGAGCTTACGGAGGCCATTCTCATCCAAACCACCACACATGTCCATAGCCCGTCAAACCTGATGCTCCCTCCTGGTGGCTTTCCATCCGCTGACCACACCCCCCGCCTCTTGTCTTTTTTCGCTTGCCCAGGCTGTATCTGTAGTTGAACCAAACCTCTCTCCCACACTACACACCTATCACAAGGCGGTCCAAATGAGGTCTTCTTTCTTGTGATTTGACAAGTGTCATCAAATAGTTTTTGTTTTTAGCAGTTCTTCTGTGTCAAGAACCTACTCTGTGATTTGTAATGTCCCCAGTGTCTTATACACATGGTCCCGTGTATGGCAAAGCCCGAGTGGCATGTGGCTGTCACTACCTCCCTTCCAGATGCTTCTTTATGGAGACCGTGCTGGCCATGATCTCCTACTTCTCCTTGGTTGAGGCAGAAGCAGATAATTGGCCCAAGCTAGGCCCATTTCATTTTTTTTCTCCCAGGAGTTTTGGGACACAGGGACTGAGAAAAGGAGCCTGGGAGAGCTGCATAGTCGTATATGCTTATAACTCAGACCTTTACTGCAGACGGCCAAAGCCACCAACAGAAATGGCAGAAGAGAAGTCAGTGTGTCCAGACACAGTTTGCAGGGGGAAGCAAGGCAAGCAAGTCAGAAGACTGATTTCCAGCACAAGGAGACCAGAAATATCGTACTTCTTAGAAGCCATAGAACTGTTTATCCTCAGAACAACCATCTTTCAAATAATAGGAACTCAAGAGACCTTGTGTTCTGGTGTAACAGACGATGTGGCCTAAATCTAATCTGGTACACAATGTAATTTTGTGAGATACGACTCCCAGTGTTCTGCTGGGAAGAATTTAACTTTTTCATTTTTCAGACAGGGTCTCATGAAGCTGGTGGTGGCCTCTATAACTCCTGTCTGGGGAGGAGGACCTTGAACTCCTAGTCTTCCAGACTCCACCTTTCAGGGGCTAGAATTACAGGTCTGTGCCACCACACCCTGCATAAATGACTGTTATGGTTTGTTCTTTTGTTTTTGCAGTGCTGAGAACTGAACTTCAAATTAACATTCTTCATTTAAAAAAATAGATTTAATGATAAGCTGTAATGTGATTAAGACTTGCTGTAGGAAACCTGTCACCCCTTCACCCAGCCAAGCAGCACAAGGTTGATCTGTAACAAACATGCTTCTCCAGTTGCATCTGGTCTCCGTCGCCTAATGCCTGTTTTCCTTTCCTGTATAATGTCCTATTAAGAGTAATTGCATTGCTCTTCCAGAGGGCTTTCTCTTTCCATGAAGAGTCTACTAAACCTCACACTGAAACAGCCTGCAGTGCCGGCTGCTGAGAGCATCAGTCATGCGGTCCCGCTCTGAGGTTGCTATACTGGGGACTTCAGCAGCCTGAACAGTCTTATTAGAAACGCAGATCCTTTTTGTTGCCCAGACTCACTATGGGAAAGTCCTGCAGATGAGCTACTGCAGAACTCGCGCTGCAGACTTATCCTCGATCGCCTGGATTTCTACACTCCGGGTACCAGGTAGAGCTGGCAAGCTCAGTTAAGGACTCGGGTCTCCAGGACGTATGAAGTCACAAAGGATCAATCACAAAGGGTTGTGTGGAAGTGAAGGGGATACTTCTTGCCTGTATTTTTCTTGTTTCAAAGGGCATCATTCTAACAAATGAATTATAATGATGAGGGAAGTTTAGACAGTGACTCAAGGGAAAGCTCATTTGTTTATTGCTTCCACATCAGACTGTAGAGTTATGTTCAGGGAACATAAACAGTTGCTGCTTATCCTGTATCCATGATAACCACAAGCTGCTGACCAGCCCCAGCCTCCCCATTCAGGAGGAAGTTACTGAGGAGGCTAATGACAGTTTTCTCCAGAGGCAACATGTCTAAGCAAGTCAGCAAGATTATGATTTGTTGGTACTTTTCAACCATACAGGTCTCCTACCGACACAATTTCACATTCACAGCAAGAGACTTCAGACCTTGGCAGATCATAAGAGTTATTAGCATCATTCTTAGAATGAGGAGCAGAAAGAAGATGTAGAGATTGCAGGAACACTTAGGAAAAGCCAAAAGCAGACACCTGATTTCCAGATCTGTCCTCACAAGCCTTGCCTACAATTACCAAGACAACATTGACTTCTCTTTTCCTTTCTCCCACAGCAGCAGCCATCTTCCCTGATGTAATAAATAGGGCTTCTTGCTTACAGATAAATGAGGTCCAAAGCTATGGCCAGTCAGTCATCTTTGTGTTCTCAGTGTTCGGCAGAATTTATCTGCTAAATGACTTCGTTAGGACTCTGTGCATGTCTGAGTGGTTAGATACAAATCGCCTGATAAATGTTCCTGACTGCAGACTCTTGTTGAACACACACACACACACACACTCTCACACCCCTTGATGGTAATTTGGTTACCAGGAATTTTGGGAGTGGTTGCATCTGGGTCAAGGGACATGTATCAGGGAATTAGGGTCACCTCTTAAGAGTGTTAGTCTCATTAATAAAATAATTTAAGAATAGTCTCAAATGGAAGGAAGCTCATAGACAATTTATTGCAGTTTAGAAGAAAATCCCCAGGGCAGACAAGCTGTAACTCTCCACAGCCGCCCAGACAGAATGGAGGAGAGAATGAAAAGCAAAACAAAACAAAACAATACGGTTGTGCTGCTGGCATGGAAGTCCACTGCGCAGCAGCAGGCAGCCACGTGGCAAAGAGAGCTTTAGAGGAAGCGGAAGGAAGCTCCATACATTGGGAAGAGCACGGGCAGGTTCTGCCAGTATCTGAAAGAGACAGAGAGAATAAAAGAAACAGGGTAAGTGGTGTTAACAAACCTCACTGCCACCTCAGGGCAGCTTGTAGGAACTGTGTCGGGCTGGGAATTCTGGGAACAAAAAGTACAGTGTCTCCTTGAAGGGGTGAGTATTACACTTGACTCTTTAACATGGCTCAGGGGAGCCAGCCTCCTCCCTGAGGGGTGGTGTCTTGGCCCAGGGACTGACCCCTGCGGCTGGAATGTTAGGTCTCCACCAGAGCTGGAGATTATTCTGTGGGCCTGGAATCTTCCTTTAATAGGCCCTTATCACTGCTCTAATTGCATGTAAATTAAGTCCCTTTTAGAGGCTATGGTGGCTACTTGCGGAAGTCCACTCACTAGAACCGGGCTCCCACAGCCTTCCCCCCAGTAGCACACAATTCTTCCAGAAAGGTGAGCTCATACTTACATGTGGGGGTCATTTCTGAGCTCATCACAATGGTAAAGTAACCTCGAAAATGCAAACTGCCCTTTGCTGGCTCTTCAGGGCAGTTTGCGCACCTTTGGGTTCTCAGCGAACACAGTTTGCACAGGAAATGGGAAATGTCAACATGAGAGAGAGACACTGTTTTCTTAATGATGAAGCCTGCTAGGCTTGGGGACTCAGATTTACATATAAACAGGGTAATTTCGAGAGTAGCTGAGCTGCGAAATTAGGCTGCTGTTGGATGTACTAATTATGATCCTCTGTAATCTTTGTAGGATGTCGGGAAAAGAATCTAGAACTGGAGAAAATGGAAACCCAGGGACATTCAGTGACTTGCCCAAAGGGACCACATGACCACCAGGAATTTGCTCTGTGTTTTAAAAATGCAAAAAAAAAAAATTGCATATGCAATATCTCATTTATTTGGTGGAGGTTTTTGATTTTGTTTTCAGATAGAGTCTCACTATGTAGCCCAGCTAGCCTGGAACTCACAGCGTAGATCAGGCTGTTCTCAGTTTCACAGATATCCTCGCCTGCGTCTACCTTCCAAGTGCTGGGATTAAAGGCGTGCACATCACCACTGCTGGCATAGTGTCTCTTAATTTTCGCTACAGCGCTGGGGGATTTTATTACCGTTATCGCCACATTGGTTACAAAGAAGGGAAGCTACCTAACCACAGAGAGAAATTAAGTTGCAGCTTGCCCAGATTAACTCTGCTGGTGATTGGCAGTCAGCTGAAGCAGGTTAAGAGCTGAGGTGAGCCTGGTTCCAAAAGACATTAGAAGGTCTTTGCTCACAAGAGTTAAGGTCCCTCCCTCTCTCTCTCTCTCTCTCTCTCTCTGTTTCTCTCTCCCTCCCTCCCTCTTCCTCTCTTCCTCTCTTCCTCTCTCACCCCCTCTTCCCCACTGTGTGATGTAGATATCCCACTTCAGGCGGAGCACTCAATGATCACTTACTCTCAGGACTCTGGTTACCAGCTTCCGTATTAACTGCTGATTGCTACAGAGAGAAAATTTCCAGCCAAGATTTAGGGTAGAACTAATCTATTAGTATAAACATAAACATTTAGACGACTTGACAACATGTCCATTTAGCAAGATAACAGCAGCAGGGTCCCTGTTAGGGTCTATGCTCTCCTGAGTGGTGGGCTTTTGACAAGATTTACAGCGGTAGATATGAATTTCCTCCTGGAGAGTGGGCTTCAGGTCCAATCTAAAAGTGGTTGGTTACCCTCATAGCCCGCCTGTCATTATCGCTCCAGTGACTGACAGGTTGGTGTTGTAACACACAGGGCTCACCACTGGGTTAAGACCATTGGTGGCTTTTCTCCCTCAGTGGCCTGCATAGCACTAGCCAGCAGGGAGGAGTTTTCAGGTCAGGTTCCAGCTTGATTTCTCTGTCCTGCAACCAAAGCGTGTTGTGTCTTCCACAATAGGGTCCTACCACCTAGTTCTGCCAAGTGCAATGCGAGCTCATCTTTTTATGCGGGTACTGGGGATTCAAACTCAGGTCCTCGTGCTTGGACTGCAAGTACTCTAACCCTCTGAGCAGCTCCCCATCCCACCACCCTTTTAGACGCTGGGACTGATCCTGAGAACTCACAGGTTATGACACAGTGTTCCGCCACCGAGCTACACCCTAGCCTTGGGTCTTCTAATTTTCAAGTTGGCGAAGAGCATTTACTGTTTGGTTCCCAACATTACACATAAAAGGCCAATTTTTTTTCTTTTCTTTTCCTTTTTCTTCTCTTTTCTTTCTTTTTATAGGCAGAGTCTCACTATATAGCCCTGGCTGGCCCAGAATTTGCTGTGTAGACTGGACTGGCCTCAAGCTTGCAGAGCTCCTTCTGCCTCTGCCTCTGTTTCTGCCTCCAGAGTACTGGAATTAAAGGCATGCGCCACCATGTCCTTAGAGGCTGCATCTATTAAATTGGAAAAAAATAGACATTGTGTAGATTGTAATTAGTGTTCTAGGCGGTTACTGACCAGATTTGCTATTACCAAGGTAGTAACACTGCATCCCACACACAAGTAGCAGTAAAAGTAGTATTAACTCTATAAATTAAGAGCTTAAAAATATACAAATGTCCTTTTTCTCATTTTCCTTTTATTTGAAATTTACAGCAGGTCTAATAGTGATTGCCGTCATGTAGTTTGCCCTTAATTTGAAAATTTTTAAATGTGCAAATTCAGGTTGACACATCTGGAGGGGAATGGTTATATTCTCATGCGGCAAAAATACACGATTTTGTCCTTTATTTTAAAAACATTCTCAGCAACTGGCAACGCGGTTTCCGGATTTATCCTGAAATTTGTATAGCTGTGCCTAAGTTATTTGGGCAGGATAAATATGGAAACTTGTATTCAGCATTCAAATCTTGGTAGGCATTCTCTTTATGCTGACTGAGCATGCTCTGACAGGAACCTCGGTGAGGGCCCTGAGGCTTCAAGGGAGCTTATGCGGGGCGAATTGGGGGGAGGGGGGTTGGCTACTATGAATGAGCTCATCACTACCTCAAGTCTGTGGCACACAGTGCATACTCGACCGAAGGAGGAGGGAGATGACCCTTTAGCCCTTTGGAGCACAGTAGTAAGTTGTAAGAACAGAAAAGCAACATGCAGAAGTCCTCTCTGTCTCTGTCTCTCTGTCTCTCTGTCTCTCTCTCAATTTCTCTCCAGAGTCTCACTATGCGCTGTCACCCTGGCTAGACTTGAACTTCGTATGTGTAGACCAGGTTACTCTTCAGCTCGCAGAGATCTGACAGCCTCTGTCTCCCGAATGCGAATGCTGGGATTGAAGACATGCGAGGCCATGTTCAGCCTGGGGCTTCTGTTTGAAGCGTTTTCCAGTTCCGTCCTCTGGAAGTGTCTTCCTAGGGTCGTGCTCTCAACTGCCATATTCCTCCTTAGATTAAGACACACAAGAACACATAGCTCCAAAATGTCATGAACACGTGATGCCAGAAACATAGGCGAACACGCTTGTGCCTTTTCTACAGTGTCAGAACAACAAGGTCACAAGCTGTGTCAACTTCTTTAGCGGAAACTTACCAAGTAATCTCCATGTTCCTTGCTGTCATTACCACGGGCCATCACAGCTTTATTCTAACCACAGTGAACTCTCAGGTCAAACATCCACGTGTTTATTTATGTTACAGAATGGCTACCAACTGTTAAAGAGGCTCCAGAGTCCAAAAAGGATTTGCTGGAGACAGAGAGATGATACCTATGCAGAAGGAGCTATGAAGGTAGTCAGACATGACTGAACCCAGCTGGACAGCTGCTGGACAGCTCAGTGGTACTGGGTACGGAGTAATGAACTGATGATGATGTCTTAGTTAGGATTTCTATTGCTGCGATAAAACACCATGATCAAAAGCACCTTGGAGAGGAAAAGGTTTATTTATCCATGACTTGCTCGTTCTGCTTTCTTGTAGTATCCAGGACCACCTGCCCAGGGGTGGCTCCACACACAGTGGTCTGGGCTCTTGAAATCAATCATTAATCAAGAAAGTGCCCCAAGGACTTGCCTCCAGGAAATCTCATAGAGATTTTCTCAGTTGAGGTTTGTCTTCTTAGATGACTCTACCTTGTGTCAAGTTCACAAAAATTCCAACCAGGCTAGATGATGCATCTAGCAACAAGGACGAGGCTGGGCAGAAGATGACTGGGCATTCTCTGCCGGTTGATCTCATGATGCACACATCATGGTTGTGATATGATGGCTGGATTGTAACTTGTTTGTAACTATAGTCACCACAGTGCTGTATGTCCTTCTTTAATGAGATCTAGGTGAGGGCATTTTATCCCATATTGATCTGGTGTGTATGGAAAGTTCCCAGGCCTGTCTTTCTGATAAATGGTTTTAATATGTCCACATACCTGTGTGTTTCCCAAGTTCACAGGTGGTACTTTTTTACTTATTTGACACACTAACAGTTTGTGGCTCACGGTTTGTGTCGGACGAGTGGTGACGTCTATATGTACAAATAAGGTGCAGAGTTAATTCTGCCTTCACATTTTGACTCAAAATGGAGCCAACTGCTGCTTTAGAAAATGGAATCATCCAGGGCAAGGAACAGCCTGCAAACATTGTTTCACAGGATATGGAATAATGCATGGGACAGAATTTATAGCAGGTCACTATAGCACAGGACAAGGTAGTAACTTAGATCTAGTCACAGGGAGATCTCAATTCTGTTTAAATACAAACAGGAATGGAACATAGCTTGGTGATGGAGAATATCCCAGCATGCACCAAGCCTTGGATTTGATCCTCAGCACCACAAGGCAAAACAGACAGAGCAAAGATAGGGCTGTGGCAACTCTCTCTGCTCATTAAGATCATGGGGACAGGGACTGAAAATGCTTAAATATGTGACTCGGTAAACTGAATTACCACACATATGTCCATCAATGGCGTCACGAACCCTGGTGATGTGATGTTTGCATCTCTGATGCTTTTGCTACAAACAATGGCTTTCCTGAGGCATCTCATTAAACCATCATGTGATCCAATCACATCGTCTCTACCAACACCTGAGCTTTTGAAGGTGGATCGAGTTATACTTCTTGTTCACCTGATGTTGCATAAGCCTCACCCAGGGCATTCTGGGTGGGCTGACCCTGTCCGTTACGATCTCCTCCAGTGGCTCAAAGGAGCACGAGTGCAAACACAGAAGCTGCTGAGTGGAAGCTGGAAAGTCACAAGGAGGTTCTCTCGTGTCCCAGTAGTCTTTATTTTCCAGCATCTCAGAGAATCCAGTGGCTTCGTCCCTTCTCCAGCCTCTCAGAAAACATTCTCTCAGGGCTGGAGGACAGAAGAAAGCAATTCCCAGCGTTTCGTGGTCAGTCTTTCTGTGGCCCACCAGGTGTGCATGCTGCTACTCCGTAACTCCACTCTCCAGTTGTTTACATTAGGAAATGGCTTCCATGCCTTTTCAATTTTTAATTTGTACAGAACTCATGCTTCCTAAGTGGATCCCAAGTACTCCCCAAAGTCCCGGAATCCTGGTCAACACATAGCCTTCTTTCCTGTGCGTGTTAATTCTAGAACTGCTTCTGCTTGCCCAGCTTGGCACTAACCTTCCCATGAGAGCAAGACATCTCTAGTCATCTGCATGGTAACCATCAGTTTCTCCGTCACTTGCCTTGTCAGCATCCTCTGCCTCTGTGCACCTCGGGAAGAAGGCTCACTAAACCCTAGCAGAGATCCGAGGCAGCTCCGATGGCTAACTGCCTGACGGTCTCACGGGCGTGAACAAGCGGTACATGTGAGAAGACGAAGCAGCTGGAGAGATGTGAACGCCACCACTTCTGTGTCCACAGCCTGGCTGGGATACTTAATCACACCCCAAGCCAGTTTTCCAGAGTTCTCCTGGTTCATCATTCCAATTAACAAATAGTCCTGATACCAGGGACTTAGACAGTGACCCAGAGAAAAACCCATCTATGTGTAGGTAGACTGTGGACCTTCATTCAGGGAACGCGAATAGTTGCTGCTTCCCTTGGGCTCCTGATTATCTAGTTCTGTTAGAAGAATAGCTTTTTCTTCAAAACTATTTTAAAATTACACATATTTATGTGTGTGCTCACTCATGTATGCACCCCCACCCCCCACACAATACTTCCCATCTTGAATGTGAAGGTCAAGGGACAACTCGAGTTAGTCAGTCCTCTCCTTTCGCCATGTGGGTCCGGGGGATCAAATTCTGGTGGTGGAGATCAGAGGTCTTTACCCACTAATCCATCTCACCATGCCCAAATAATTATTTTCTTTGTGCTATGGCTTCTTCATGTGCAAAACTTAGAAAATAACACCTGCAAAACTCACAGCAGGTCCTACTTTCCCTTGGGCAGACTCACAGCAGGTCCTACTTTCCCTTGGGCAGACTTCTTGGCTGCTTCTACCATAGTCACTGAATCCAGTCGCCTGAAGACTTTTGTTTTTCAACTTGCAAATCAAAATACCTACTTCCTACTGTTTCATGGGAAATGAAACCCTAAAGCACCTTCTTTGCCTATACACAAGTTCATATGGGAAGTCGAGCTATTGACTAGCATTATTCAGAGAATCTGGTAGTGGGAAATCACTGGGAACTCCAGCCTTCTACACTATCAATAAATGATATTCATTCACGTTATACCAGATGTTAACGAATATGATTCTAGACATTTATATATATTAGAATTTACTCACACAATAAACTTGTCAGGTGTTATTATTATTTTATAAGCAAGAAAACGAAGACACAGAGAAACATATCCAGTGACACAGTGGGCGATGTTGGAGTCTTCCCCGACCCCCAGCTCTCAGTATGTGATCTGTGGGGGAGCCTGTCATGTGGATTCCACACAGCTTCAGCCACATGGATACACAGACCGCTGGTTTTCCAGGGGCTTAACCCATGCTTAGAATTTATGCTTAGAAAGGCTTGTTCTTACTCTTCTTTCTTTGCTGTGTCAGAATATCCGAGACCAGATAATTTATAAACAAAGACCGTTTGGCTCTAGGAACTGGAGCGTTTTAACAAGCCACTCAGGATGTGTGTTTGCTGCTCTTTGTGATTTTATTTTCACGCTGTGTCCATGGGACCCCCAAGCACAGCATTCCTGTGGTCCCATGAGGCCTAGAGTTCAGAGAGACTCCAACTAATTGGAAGAGAAGGGTGTTGGATCTATGACTGGGTGCTCATTAGGACTTTTGGAGACACTGTCCTCGGAGCTAGAAACTACCTGAGTGTACTGATGGGAACACAGAGATGTGAGTTCCAGGAAACACGGGACCCGGTCACAGGCTTTCCAGCTTGCATGGCTTCCCTGGGTTAGCCAGATCTGCATGCTGCAAATCCTGGCAGCATACTGTAGGAGAGATGGGGCTGCCCATTCATACATGGTTTCTCCTCCTTTCTCTCCACAAAGCTGATGAAAGAGCGTGTCAGTAGGACATGTAAATATCACAAAACAAAATAAAAACTGTTGAGTTTGTTTGGGAGCAATGTTTTCACTGATCTGGTAACAAAATACATGCAGATGCAGAAGATTCAAAATACGGATTGTAATGTCTACGACCCCCAACACGTGAGCTAAATGTCAGTGTCTGTCTATTTAAGAATGAATAACATTGTAGGCATAAGATTCATGATTTTGTTTACCTCTTGATCCAGCCTGGTCCCAGAGTGGCCCTTTGTGATACCGAGACTCTGTGACATAGTTTACACTAGATAAAACACAGAGAGCCAGGCAGGTTCCTGGGGTTCTGAAGGCCTGGGTGGCAGGGGCGACCAGCTCTGGATGCCAGCAGCAGCTTTTCTCTTTTTCACACTAGCTTCCATCTTATGAGACCCCCAAAGGCAGCAGGTACAGTGCTCTCTTTTTTTCCAGCCCCGTAACTCATTATGTCTATATGAAGCTTAGCATCTTAGTATTTGGTGACTAGTCTTCCAATGAATGAGCGTACAAGTGAGTGAGTGTCTTCATGTCTTCTAGCCGAGCTCTATTGGAAAGAGTGAGAAGCGGCCTGTCTTCTCATTGCGGGTGGACATAAAGATGAGTCAACTTGACTCGAGACGGTCTCACCTTGGGGAATGTGCATTAATCATGCAGTGACCATACAGCCTGAGCTGCCCAGGCCAGGTCTGGTTCATGCCTGTTATCCCTGTACTTATGGAGCCATAAATGTTCCCTGGTCTGGATGATAAATTGCACAGACTGAAAACTGCTTCCAGGCAGTAGCTGGGAGATGCCAGATACGGGGTCCCTGAAAGACAGGGGATCACATGAAGACAGCAAACACTCCTTAAAATCCTTTCTGCTCGCAGGTTCTAGGGGGATGATATTTAAACGCAAGTTTATTTTAAAGTTAAAGCTGACTGTATTGGCATACAACTGTAATCCCAGCACTAATGAGGCTGAGGCAGGAGGATGACGAGTGTAACGCCAGCCTGGAGAGACCCTATCTCAACTGTCTCACCTCATGTCCATGAGGAAAATTACATAAAACATGCATGGTTAGCCCTCAATATTCTGACCCAATAAATACATTCCATCATATTAATTTTCTTTATTATACTAGTCATGCATTAAAATCTGTTATCACTTTATTTTTATCTATGTATATGCATGTATCTCTTGGATGCATGCCATGCGTATGAGAAGGTCAGGGGAATTGGAGCCTCCAGAGTTGGAATTGCAGGTGGTTGCAAGCCTCTGGACACGGTGTTGGGAGTAGAAGGCAGGTGCTCTGGAAGAGCAGAGAGAGCCTTCAACCCCAGCCCCAGCTCACGTCATCTCCCAGTCTGATTTGTCTGGGAATGAGCAGCGGTAAAGGTGGCCTGTTACAACTTACCATGGATAATCCCATATTAATAACTAGTACTTGCAAGCCCATCTCTAACATCGGTTTCATAAATCCCCACCTTAATTATCTAGGTGGAGACTCTAAGAGCCTGGAAGACTGAACTATTTTGTGGATAAATAATTGGTCCACACCTTAATTTTTATTAGTAACATTTTTTCAGACAGTAATTTTATGTAGAAATAATAATTAAAATGTATTTTCATATGTGACCCACAGTACTTCATCTCCTGAATTCATCCGGAAGCTTATCTTTGAAAAGATTTATTTATATTTTATGTGTATGATGTTTTTTCCTACATGTATGTCTGTGTACCACATGTGTGCCTGTTACCCCAGAAGAGGGCAAATTGGGTCCCTGGAACAGGAATTACAGATTGCTGTGAACCACCGTGTGGGTGCTGGGAACTGAACCCTGGTTCTCTTCAAGAGCAGCAAGTGCTCTGAACTGCTGAGCCATCTCTCCAACCCCCTGGCAGCTTATTTTATAGGTACCATCTGCTTTGGAACTTTCTATACATTTCGTTTTTCTAGTTTTGCTTTCTCCATTTTATATGTAAAAACGAGCAAGAAAGTTGGCCAGAGTGCAAGAAGAAATGGTTACTGGGGGCTAGAGGGATGGCTCAGTGGTTAAGTATGCCTACAGCTCTTGCAGAGGATCTGCATTAGGGCCCAGGCACTCACACAAGGCAGCTCACACCTGCCAGTGACTCCTCCAGTCCCGGGGACTGGATTTTATCTGACCTCTGGTTGTGTCTGCATTCATGTGGTGCCCATAAACTCATTCAGATACACAAACACACATTTAAAAAAAAATTCTTTTTCGAGACACAGTTTCTCTGTGTATCCCTGACTGTCCTGGAACTTGTACTGTAGACCATGCTGGACTTGAACTCAGAGATCTGCTTGCCTTAGCCTCCTGACTGCTGAGATTAAAGGTGTGTATCACCATAGCCCCCTGTAATAGAAAATTTTTGTTGTTGTTTGAGTGTTCTGTCTGCATGTACACCTGCAAGCCAGGAGAGGGCATCAGATCCCATTATAGATAGATGGTTGTGAGCCACCATGTAGTTCTTGGGAACTGAACTCAGGACCTCTAGAAGAGCAGTCAGTGCTCTTAACAGCTGAGCCATCTCTCCAGCCCCCAATAATAAATGTTGAAAAAAAAAACTGAAAGAATAGCTCCATTTCTTATATGTTCTGTGGTGATGGTGATGGAGGTCAGTCCCTCATGCATGCTGGGAAAGCATGTTACCTGGGAGCTGCACCCCCAATCTTCAATCTTTATTCCTGTTTTGAAGGGCTAGTAACTCTGTAGAAATAGAAATAAGCATTGTCGAATTGCAACAAAAGCAGGCACAAGGCAGCCCGCAGTGCATGGTGGAAATCAAAATGTTCTGCATCAAAAGACTGACAGCACAGCTACACACGGTGTTGACCAGGGAAGGCAGAGAGTTTTCATTACTTTTCCTTATTTAACAACCTTTTTTCCCTGTGCATCAAGCTTAGAGCCCCAGAATAGTGTTTAAATATAATTAAAAAAAATTTAGCACTTAGGTTGCCAGAGGAAAGGAGTCCAAAATTTTAATTCCAAGGTTGGCAAACATGCCAAAGCTTGTCTAAAGGAGTTCTTCAGCCTTTGATGAGAAAAAGCCTCTTAGGATGACCTGGAAGGTATTCTAAATTACACAGGATACCCACTCCCATCCTGACATTTTCCCCTGCCCCCACCCCCGAGGCTGACACTTTGAAATTCCTTTTTGACTGGGGGAGGGGGGGGAAATGTCATCCCCACGTCACCACCAGGGGGCACCCTCCCTGACTCGGCTCCGGTCTGCTTGGCAGAGGCTGTGGTTTTCAGTCAGTCCTGAGGGTGGTCCCCGCCCCCACCTCCGCCTTAGGCATGTCCTTTGCACGAAATGAGAATTATTGTATATGTATTACTCTCGACATATATTTTTAAAAACTAGGCCTGGCGTGGTGGCACACGTTTTTAATCCCAGCACTCGGGAGGCAGGGGCAGCGGCAGGCTGAGAGTTTGAGGTCAACTGTTTTACATTTCAGGCCAGCCAGAGCTATAGAATAGTCAGATCTTGTCTTGGCTGTGCAGGTGGAGGAGCCAAGAGGATTAAAAGGAACACTGCCTGGGGGGAGGGGCATGCCTTAAGGTGACATTTCCCAAACACGATAGACCTTTACACACACAACACACACAAACACACGTACTAAAAACAATAACATACAGCTTTTATGATGCTGTAATGATAATAATAAAAAGAGCAATTCATAATAAATTATGTGTTTCATTGAATAAAATTTATGTATAAACAGAGAAGAAAATACATGACAATTAGAAGCAACTAAACTGTTGAAATGCAGACAAATGCAAGTGTGTTATAAGGACAACACGGGTCCCTCGAGTGGCACTGACTTACCTATGATATGCTCAAAGAGGGAAAAAGCACATGGCTGTAGTCCCAGCTAACTTGAGAAGCTGGGACAGGAGAATTCCATGAGCATAGGAGGGAGGCTAGCCCGGGCCACACAGCAAACCAAGAAAGGAAGAGAAGGAAACAAAAGGAAAGAGAAGGAAAAGAAAGAGAAGCGAAAGGAAGGGATGGGGTGGGTCTAATAATTATAGGCGCAGAAAGCGATTGATGGAGTTTAGACGCAGGAACGCTGGAGAGTTTTGTAGGAAAGGTTTATTAGTTACTTAGTTACGGGTGAGGGTGAGGGACGTTGAGTCAGGTAGAACAGGACCCTGTAGGCAGAGAGAAAGGGAGGAGGGGTGCAGGACAGCGGGGTGAGAGACCAAGGAGAGAAGAGAAGAGGGAGGAAGGGGGGGTTGGGAAGAGAGATAAAGAGATAGGTAGATATAGATAGATAGATAGATAGACAGATAGGGAAGGCATGGCGAGAGGCAGAGAGCACCGGGCAGAGAAAGAGGGAGAGCCGGAAGTCCACTGGGGTTATATGGGACTGATGACACAGTCCTGCTGATGATGCAGGACCTGCACAGGGCTCAGGAAGCGGTACCTGGAGAAAGAGGGCGGGAGTGTCATGAGCGTGGGGGTTGGGCGAGCTCAGGGACGCCCTGGCCAATTTACAACAGTGGGGAGGGCAGGGGAAGGGATAGGGTGGGGGGAGGGCAGGAATAGAAGCAGAAAGGGGAAGGGACAAAGGAAATTTGGGTCAAGTCCACATCAAAGGCCACAGAGAACAGGCAACTTTGGCAGGATTTGGAACCGGGGTTTTCCTGTTATCCGTGCCCTGGCTTCCGTCAGCACATCACACTGCTCTCTGGTAAAGCTATAAACAGTGCTGAGTGCGTGACTTCAAAGACCTTCATGTAAAGTCTCTGCAGAACAAGAAAAGTCCAGGAGTGGGGACTACAAATACACCATGGTTCCCATGCACAGAATCGGTCAGAGATGGAGGAGGGAGCCAGAGCCAAACCCGGGCACTCAGGCAGCGCAGACTGGCAGGTGCAGGAGCAACAGCCTCTGGCTGCCAGGTGATGGAGGATGAAAGGTTTCCAGAAGGTGCAGATCACCGGGGACAGCTTGGGATGCCACTGTGAAGACTGGCCACGCCACGGCTGGAGAGGCCACACTAAGCTGAGAAGGGAGGGTGATGTGCTGCTTTCTCTTCTCCCGGCCCACTCCAGCCTCCTGGCAGAGCCTCCAGGGTCCGATGGGCAAAGCTGCTGGTCACCTTCCAGCTGAGGCTGAGAAAATGTTTACACCCGAGAGCACAGGGCCAAACAGGCACAAGCACACCTTGTTTGTTGTTCTACAGAATATGGAATTTCAGTGTCATTTTAATTACAAACCATTCATCTTTAGACTAATTTGATTTAACGGGAAAAAAAGATCTTTTAAAATCACAGTTGACTTTTATTTCATTCATCCATCCATCCATCCATCCATCCATCCATCCATTTATTTATTTATTTATTTATTTATTTATTTATTTATTTTTATTTATTTATTTATTTATTTATTCATTCATTCATTCATTCATTCATTTATTTATTTATTTATTTATTTATTTAAGACAGGGTTTCTCTGCTGTAACTCTGGCTGTCCTGGAACTCACTCTGTAGTCCAGACTGTCCTCAAACTCACAGAAATCCTACTGCCTCTGCCTCCTGAGTGCTGGGATTAAAGGTGTGCACCACCACCACCAGGCTCACAGTTGACTGACTTTTAAACATCTTGCCCACAAGAGGCAGGTGTGTGTGTGTGTGTTTGTGTGTTTGTATGTATAAAGTGCATTCCAGGATGCACACATAGGGAGACCAATAGCCTACTCCCTTGAGACCAGTAGGACTTTTGTTTCTGCTAGGCTGCCTGTCTAGGGAGCTCCTGGGATCTATGGGGTCCATTCTCTCCAGGGCTGGGGTTACAGGAGAGCACAGGCATGCCAGATGCCAGATTTGAACTCAAGTCCACAGGGTTGCAGAACAAGCATCCTTTTCCAGGGAGCTATTTCACCAACCCAACAAGCACCAGTCTCTGTAAACTCTTAACTCACCAAAAACAGGAAAATAAAGCATTACCTAACACCCCCAGGCCAGGTGCCTAAGTATCTCTGTCATGCTAATGAGGAACATTGTCGTCTGTAAAGAAGGAAGTTGGGAACCGGTCTTGTGGATGCTTTTGGAAGACTAACTGAAACCCTTTTGGACTTTTGCAGGACCGTGTATGGTGACACGGTAGTGCTAAGAGTCCTGGGCATAATTCTTCAGGAATGTGAGGGTGTGCGAGCTCTGGGTTACCGGCAGGGTATTGAAGGGGAACGCTGGAGCGCCCTCTAGTAGACACCGCTGGACAAGCGTGGCTGCAGGGCCCTGTTCTCTTTCCTGGGTCACAAACTAACCTAATGCTTTTCCCTCCAAGTAGTTCAAGGGACACGACCGAGGTCTTACCAGGCATCGCATCAAAGGATATTCATTACGGATTCTATTTGGCGTACTTCACTTTCAGATTTCCAGAAAAGTGATTTGCAAAGTCCAGGCCTGTATGTACCGACCGCAGAGTCGGGGAGGTTTCAACAGGGTCTGAGCTCAAGCTCCAACAAGACTTGTTATTTTCTGGGAGCATGGCTTTCCTGATTTAAAAAATAAAAAAAATCAGTATCTCCCTGCAGCTCCGGACAGTTCCAGCTACGTAGGCCCGTTCTGTCGCTAAGATTGCAGACTTTGGAGTACAGTTTTCCATACCATTTCCAAGTTTGTGCTCTGTGCTACAGCCATCCGCACCCACCTCCCTGCTTGGGGATCTTTCTCAGCAAACGCGATCAATCAGGCTCAGAATCCTTCCCTCCCCGCTCCACAGCCTTAGGTCTAATCCTTGTCCTTCTGCTGTGCTGTGGACTGGCCCCAGCGACACCAGCGCCTCTTTCAGAAAAACCCAGGCTTACCCCTAGTACCTTCTCCTGGTTGCTTCCCGCCCTTCCTCTCAAAGTGCCAAGGCTAGAAGAGGACTAGTTAGGCTTATCCTCGGGGCATTTATTGCCCAACACCCAGAGCCTGGGACGTAAACCACACTCTTGACATCTTGTCGAAAGCATTTTACAGTTGACGGATGCGTCCTCCTATTTGCTCATTCAATCAGACACATCCAGGTAGCTGCGGTATTCCCTAATTCTACAGGCGGGGAAAGAATCCGAGCCCCGGAAGGTCCCGGCACTCCCAGGCGGACGTGTAGACTGAGGGTCCCGCAGACCCAGGTTTGAGTCCCAGCTCAGCCAGGAGTTGAGACCCGCAGCGTCTCTTCCTCGACCGGTTCTCACGCTGAGGACAGATTTCCAATTCGGGATTGTGACCGGGACTGCGCAGCCTGGCGCAGGCCGCCGCACTATAAATGTGAGCTCCCCGTCAGACCCCGAGCCGGCTAGCCGCTTCTCCGGTTTCCACAGCGGCTCCTCCCATTCTGGGCTGCCCGGGCCACGGAGGTGCCAACTGTGGAGCGTCTGGCCGGATCGCGGTACCAGTGATCCGATAAGAAGCTCAGGAGGGAGCGGCGGGGCGCGAACTGAGGAGGGGAGCAGGGTCGGACAGAGGGGGCTGGGGCGGACGGAGAGGGCGCGGGACCCACCGCAGAGCGCCTCCCCACGGCCGCACCGTCAGGGTCCCCACGCGGCCGATGCCGACCCTCGTCCCGCCCCCCAGCCCAGCTTCTCTCCTCCTTAGCTGGCTCGGGGCGGCGGCCGGACACTTCCAAAGGCGAACAGCGGCCCCGGCGGCGAGGGCGCGGGCACCGGCTCCGGCTCCGCCCTCCCCGGCCCCGCCCTCCCGGGCTTGCCGGCGGGAGGCGGGGCGTGCGCGCCGGGCTCGGACGGCGGGGGACGCGCGTGCGAGCGGCTCCTCTCCGCCGGAGCCACCGGGCAGAAGCGGCGCGGCGGCAGCCGAGCCGCACGGACTGGCGGTGGGCGGGGAGCCTGCGCGTGCCGCCGGACAAGTGTCGGTGTGCGAGGCCGCTGCCGCCTCGGAGCGCTGGGACGCACGGCCGCGGGGGATGAGAGCGGCCGCGGCGGCCGAGCCGGGAGCAGCGAGCACGGTCGCCCTGAGCGAGAGAAGACACTGCCCCGGGCCGGCCGAGCGCGGGGGAGGGGACGGCGGGAGCGCCGGGCGCACGCCGGGCGGGGCGGGGGTTCAGTGATGCCCCGGCGCGCGGGGAGGCTGCACGCCGCCGCCGCCCGGAGCATCCGCCGCCCGAGCTGCGGATCGCGGCCGCCGCCCGGGCCATGGAGACGCTGAACGGGCCCGCGGGAGGCGGCGCCCCGGACACTAAGCCGCAGCCGGCCGGCCAGCATCACCGCCACCACCACCTGCACCCGCTGGCGGAGAGGAGGCGGCTGCACCGCGCGCCCTCACCGGCCAGACCCCTCCTCAAGGACCTGCACTCGCGGCCCGCCACGGCCGCCCCCTCCGCGGGTCGAGCCGCGACCCCCGCTGCCCCTCGCTCCCCGAGCCTCTCCGGGAAGGCGCCGCCGTCGCCCGGGGCCCCGGCTGTCTCCGGCCGCCTCTCCCGACGCAGCGGTGGAGTCCCTAGCGCAAAGGACAAGCCGCCGCCGGGCGCCGGAGCCAGGGCTGCGGGCGGCGCCAAGGCCGCCCCGGGGACCAGGAGAGCGGCGCGCGCGGGGCCGGCGGAGCCGCTGTCCCGGGTCGGGAGGCCGGCTGGGGCCGAGCAGCCGCCCGCCGCCGCCAAGGGCCGCAAAGCCAAGCGCGGCCCTGGGACGCCCCCCGCCCGTGCCGTCGGGCCCCCGACCCCCGCCGCCCGGGTCCCTGCCGTGACTCTCTCCGTGACCTCGGTGGCCGGCTCGCGGATCAGCCACACGGACAGCAGCTCTGATCTCTCCGACTGCGCCTCCGAACCCTTGTCTGACGAGCAGCGCCTGCTTCCCGCCGCCAGCAGCGACGCCGAGTCCGGTACCGGGTCCAGTGACCGGGAGCCCCCTCGCGGAGCGCCCACGCCGAGCGGCGGAGCCCGCGGGCCGCCTCCGGGCAGCCCCGAGCCCCCCGCTCTGCTCGCGGCGCCCCCTGCCGCTGGTGCCTGTCCCGCGGGCCGAAGCAGCCCAGGCGGGGGTCCCGCTGGGTCCCCGGGGCCCGATGCTCAGGAGGATGTCGGGGACCGAGCGCTCCCGGAGCGGGCGATTTTCGGGACCCCTAGGGACTCCAGCTTGGGCGACCAGCACCGGCTGTTGGTGGTGGCTGAGGAAGAGGAGCTGCTGAGGGAGATGGAGGAACTGCGCTCGGAGAATGACTACCTCAAGGTGAGGGCCTTTGGGGGTGGCAGGTGTCCTCTGGCTGCTCTGAGGTCTTGCGTGCCCGGTGTCCCGGGGCCCCCTTAACTAAGCCTACCCCTTTTGTTTGCACCTCACTGCTAACCGAATCCACTGGGTTCTGGTAACGTAACCCCAAACTTGTGAGAGGACCTGTAGGTCTGTCTGTTTGTTGTTAGAAGTCTTGTGTATCTTCGTTGGTACCTTTTGGGTGGCCATAAATCGTTTTGAATACACTGACCCCTGCACTGTCACCTGTTGGAGAGGGTTATCTAGGTGCCCAGCTGAGACCCTACTCATGCATTTGTGTGTGTTATGGTTTCCAGGTGCCAGACATACCTGAGAGTCCTGCTGCATGTTCAGAAAGAGCAGGGTAGGGTACGGGGGGGGGGGGGCACACTCGGTCTCCTTTGGGGCATAGTCCTTTTCGTGATAAACAAATTTTAAATTCAGAAGCGGTGCCTTGAACGTGGGGCCCGTGTTCAGGGACAGCACTGTTTTTGTGAGCTGCCCTTTGTAAGTGACTACGAGCAGGTTTTCAAAACCAGCGTCAGGAAAGGACACACCAGCTCTTTCGAAGGAACTGCGGCTTCCCACACTCTGAGCGTTATCCAGTGGGGCCTGCTAGCAGAGATTTTACCTTGTTAACATTGGGATGGATAATCGGACTCCATCTTCTCTACAGGGCTGACCTGCAGAACAGAGGGTTTAGACAACGTTGTGGGAACAGTTAAAGACTGTTGAGGTGATTTGAGAGAAAGCCAATGGTAGCGAAGGTGACTTAATTTGTAACCCTCAGGCTAGTAAATAACTCCAGGAATGGGAATCTTCTCACATCTGTTAAGATCTTGTTGAATGTCCTCCACAGGGCCAGGATGCCCATGCTTCTTCATCTGGTGGGTTTTGTGATTGTTAGCAGGTGGTGGACCTGCCTGAGTGAGGCCCTGTTTTGAGGCTGGGATGGAGCTTCAGGTTTTTAAGGTGATGATAGTGAAATGTAAAATTCAAGGTGGAATTAAAACCTTAACTGTGGGTCCTCTGAACTGAAATCATTTATCAGAAGTTACTCTTGAATCTGGTAGTTAGATTATCTTATGTGAAGCAAGGTAGACAGAAGTGAGAGCTGAGAACTTGGGGATGCTTCCAATAGTGCATTTGCTTTTGTCACTTGGTCTTATGTAACAGATAGCAGAGTGCCTTTCAAAGGTGTGGATAGAAAAGGCAGCTCTGTAGTGTGTGGCTCTCATGAAAGCCGCACTATGCAGACACCCAGCAGACGCAAGGTCCTGCAGGGTGAGAAAGGAGATCCTGGTTCTGCAGCCCCAGCTGTAAGCCTAACCCACAGCCTATGACCACACTAGTTCTGATTAAATCACATGCATCCAAATTAAGACTACTGGGCAACAGAAAATGGAGTTTTCTTTAAAGAAAGAGTGTTTGATCCTTGATCTCAGAGCAGGCAGCTTAGACATCATTTCTAAGCTAATTCTTGGATAACTGCTTATTTGTCTTGCTTACTTAGTTGATTTAAATACATGGTGAGATTCCCAGTGTCTGACCTTGGAGCCTGATACAGTGTCTTTGACATGTCACTGAACCTTCTTATGTTACATGGGTGTTGGGTTTTGTCCCCGTCCTCCACATTTCATCATGCTAGGTACAGAGCGCCCGGCTTGAGCAGATGAGTGAGATCTGTGCTGCTGCTCTGCACCCTCCAAACCCTGCTGTTGTTACGTTTATCACAACTCTGATTCCTGGGGCAGGCTGCTAAGTATCAGGCACTTAACTTGTCCAGGGCTACCTTGACAAACAGTGGCCCTCCTTTCTTTTTGCCTCTTCCAGAGCCTGCATACCAAGCTGCATCCTACTTGCCAGCAAAACTGCTGTTGGCACATACCATGCCCTGCCTCAGAGCCCTTGTACTAGCTTTCCTGGGGAACCTGTTTCCTTCTCAGGTGAAAGGCCCATAGTGAGCATCTCTCACTGGCCTGTGTTGGAAGGGTCGAAGAAATCCCAGTGGTAAGGTTTGATTTGCAAGGAATGTTCGGTTGCTGCTTCCTGGGGAGAACGTGTCCTGGCCATCTGTTTGCTGAGCCTGGGGAGCCCATCAGGGCCTTGGACAGCAGGAGAGAGAATCAGTCAGAGGGGTCTGAAGGCGAGCAGGAAACCAGGATAATCGCCTCTGTACGTATGTCATGTATCTGCGGGGTCCCTCAGAAACTTACAGCAGTTCAGTTTGCAAAAGAATAAGAATCCTAACGGATTTTCCTACAGGTCAGTGAGCCTGCCCACTCGTGTAGAATTGGACTGTGTATCAGTGATCTCATGAGGTCATCCCGTTTTTTGTTTTTTTTTTTTTTTGCACATGGTAACTAGAATGTGCACATTATAAACTTGCTTGCCTTTTGCTTATTGATGTTACACTGGGGTATCTTGCCCATTCCCCCATGGTAGAGGAATGTTACGTGCTTGTTGCACATAACTCCTGAGGTAGCACATAGCACCTGTCTGTTTGGTGCAGATATTTTTATACGTTTTGGAGGGCCGTGACAAAGAATGATACTATCTCCTGAGAGAACTGCTACCATTGCAGTGCAGAACTTTCACAGTTGACCAAAGTGTCTGGAATGTGAAAATAAGGTCAACATTCTTCTGGGAGGATATCTAGTTGGTAAGGAAATTCAGGGACAACTCTCGGTTTAGTACGATTCCTCTCCTCTGCTGTGTGGAGCGCGCAGTCATTCCTGACCCTGTGTCTGGTCTTACATCCAGGGCACTGGGAAATTAGGTGAACAAAGCAGAATGTCTCAGTCCAGGTGGCTAGCTTCTGCATGAGCATACAAGCAGAAATACACTTGGGGTGTCCTTTGACCTCTGATGAACTCACAGATAGCATTCAGAAATGAAAACAAGAATAGTTAGCCAATACTTTGGGTCGTCCTCAAACCCAGACAAATTTGTTAATGCTGAGGACTGACTTCTCCAGCAACTCTAGCTGGTTCCTCCCTGCCTGGCGTTTCGCTCGAGTGCTCTGGGACAATCAGACAAGCGGGGCTGCCCATTGTCAACATATTAATTATGCCCTCCGCGTCTATGGGCCTTTCACGATGGCGTCGCTGAGTTCATTGGCCGGTTTTGAAGATGCTCTCAGCAATCTTGCTTTTTACTGTGATGCGTTCACAACCCGCCCTGGACAGTTGGCACTCCATCCTGATGTCCTACACGGTGACCCAGTGTTAGGATAGGAAGGACTGTTTCTTTCTGCTCTGCTTTCCCGGCTATTTTCTAAGGATCCTTTTTACTAGATGAAATGAGGGCTGCTAACCAGCTCCTTGGGAGGAATGATTTCTTAAGGGTTTAGGTTTTGGGGAAGGGCTTTGGATTGAACACCTGTTTCGTGTGTACTAAGCACAGACTTGGCACTGAGCAATACTCCCAGTCCCTGAGGTTTGGGAAGATTTTTAGTTTCAGGCTAACATGGTTTGTTCCATTTGGCTGGCTGCATGCCAAGTGCTCAGCATGGCCTGAGAGTGGGGTGGTGGTGTGAGCAAGAACTAGCTTCTTAGCAGCTGGAGGGTGAGCTCCTCCTTCCCCTCCCCTCTCCTCCCCTCTCCTTTCTTCCCCTCCCTTCCCTTCCCCTCCCCTCTTTTCCTTGGGGGAGCGTGTTAACATGGATAGTATTCTTTATTCTTTCCCAGCGTTCTGCTTCCCATAGACAGTCTTTATTCAGCTGTGAAAGCACCCCTATGCTAATCTTTGGTGGCAAGATGTTGCGGTCTCAGACAGTAGCCACTCAGCTGCCTGCTGGACTGTCACTTGGTAAACAATAGTAGCAGTCCCTGGGCCTGCTCAGCTACAGCTGGTCCTCTGCACAGAACATTTCCATTGTCCCAAAGGAAATGAGGCGGATTATTCCTATATGACAAAAGGCAGCAGTTTCTGCCTTCGACTCCCCCGAAGAGGAGACTATTGTGACAGTCGCCAAAGGACTGCCGGTGTTCCCACTGGGTGTGTTTCCGAGGAATTACTCAAGTAGGGTCGTTACTGATCTAAGTCTTGGAAGTTCACTTACAAAATGATGAACCTCATTGTGGCGTTTGTACACGTGTATGCCGTTAACCTTTGGTCAGGAGAGACGGAGCTTCGAGTATGATCCTTAGCATGATCCAGAGTGTTGGTTAATTACACCGAGGAATCCTGCACTTGTTGTTTATGGGTAAAAACTGTTGTTGTATTCACTTGCACACATGGCACCCATAGTTCTTGCTATTTGATGTCTACAAAAGGCTTGAGTCGTTATCTGTAGCAAAGGGGAATTGGCAGACAGCCTCACGCAACTTCAAGAATCCGTTTTATATCAAACACTTTTTAAAAATACAGTAAATGGCCAGCGAGGTGTATCAGTGGGTAATGACAGTTGTTGCCAGACCTCAGTCTGATGCCTGCCACCCACCTGGTGGAAGGAGAGAACCCATTTCTGAAAGCTAATTCTCTGACTTCCATATGAATCTGTGGTGTGTATGCACACACCACAACAAATAAATACAATGTAATATTTTTTTTTACAGATCAAAATATGTTATAAAAATGTACTTAGAAAACTAGAGTAGTTTTTCAATGAGATAATGCTAAAAAAACATAAACAAACAAACCGCTGGGTAGTGGTGGCGGTGGCTGCTCACTCCTTTAATCCCAGCACTCAGAGGCAGAGGCAGGCAGATCTCTGTGAGTTCCAGGCCAGCCTGGTCTACAGCGTGAGTTCCAGGACAGACAGAGTTACAACAGAGAAACCCTGTCTCAAAAAACCAAAAACCAAACAACCAACCAACCAACCAACCAAAAACCTATTGATTAAGGACATTTTCCCTGTCATTCCTGTGTGTAAAAGGACATCAGGGTGCTGGAGAGATGTCTCAGCAGTTGGGAGCACCTACTGCTCTTGCAGAGGACCTGGTTTCCACCTCCAGCCCCCACCAGGCAGCTCACCACAGCTTCTAAGGATCTCATGCCTTCTCTCCTCTGCTCTGAGTGTACTTGCACACACGTGGTTCACATAAATCATGCAGGCACATACAGAGAAGTAAAAAAATAATAGTAAATCAAACAGAAAAGAAAGAAATTTGTATGTGTGTGGGAACATCAGAATTTTCCACTTTACTTACTATATGGAAATTATATCTGCCAGTAATGTCACACATTCTGCATTGTTTGATTTTCTTAAAAAATTTAAAAACGGCCATTGTCTTTAAGGTTCAGGAACACACTGTCTTCTGAAATTTAGCATGTCTTCAGTAAGTTAGTGTAATGTAGTGTTAGTTTGAAAAATCACAGTCCAGCATGTCTCTAGTCCAAATAATAGTACCTTTTGTGTTTCAAGTGCCTGCCACCATCTTACGCGGTTAATAATTTGCCTCTGTGCTAACTAACTTTCACTAGACCTGAAGATCACATTTTTCCAGGCTGTGGAAAGAGTTGGAACCCTGACCTCAGTTTACCTTTGAAACAAGGCCAGCTGTGGCAGAAGGCCTATGAACTCTCAATCTCCTGGTTTTGAAATGATCTTCATTTCATCTTTTCATGTTCTCTTGAGCACCAGTTGCTCTCATGGATGCCGATGTCTGCCCTCCTCTACTCTCAGGCTGTAAATGCCAGGCAGCTCTTCTTAGTTTACATGAATGTTGGGCTTTTAAACTACAATTGTAGGTTTGTTACTGTTCATCTACCCTGCTTGTAACAACTAATTTGTATTTACCAGCAGCTTGAGTGTCTGTGTAGCAGACAGCCTTGTTTGCAGTCAGCCTTTCTTTATTGGCTCTGAGACTCAAGATGGATTGCAGGGCCTGACCTTGGTTTAGTTTCTTTGTCTCTAAAAATGGAGGTTTGTTATTTTAGGGTTAGCAGTGCATAATGTATGACGCCTTCTGTTTCAGAAATTTATGAAAATATGAGGTTATAGAAACAGTGATTGAAATGAAAGTAATTCTGGTCTTTCTTGAGTTTCCAGTTCTACCAATGTTGGCGATTATTTGTGACTAAAATAAAAATAAAATGATCTATTTACATATAGCTTGTCCAGTGATTTGGAAGTGTCCACATAAAAATGACTGCCTTCATCTGAAAGGGAATAAGAGGTAGTTTATTCTGGAGCCTCTTTGAGTGATCATGGCCTGAGAGCACAGATTTAGGTTACCCCAAATTCCTTGCTCCAACACGGAGAAAGGTTTCACAGGGTTTTTATAGTTTTATGGAACAAAGCAAGACATATGTCAAGGCGACTTTAAAATCCATTGGTGGGTACACCAGAGAGGGAGGTGTAGTGAAATGAGGGAAGCTTTCCCATGGGCTCAAGATGCTTAGCTGTTGGATTAGTGGAAGCTATCGTTCTGCTAAGTTAATAGCTTTTAGAAGGCTTTTATTATCACGAGGAGTTAGTTCAGCTACAGAGCGGGACAAGGACTGGCTGTGTCAGAAGCTAAAACTAGCTAGAGTAATTAGCTTCTGAACCTACAAAATTCTAATCTCTTTCCAGCACTGAAATTCCATCTGTCCATCCGTCTCTGCAGACACAGACTCCTTCAAGGAGTTTCTGTTCACAGCCAGACACAGCTTCCTTTCAGGAATTTCCGATGGCAGAGGTACAGGTGCATCTACAACGGTTCTTAACTGGTAAGGGTTACTTACTCATCTCTCCAGCATACCCAGCAGTAGAGTGGGCAAGGTCCCCCTGTTGTGATGCGTGAAAATTAGGGAGCATTTTTATATCTGAAAACTGTGTCTTCTATCTTCTGATGTATACAGCATTTTAAGAACAGAAACTTGGCCTTTTTTTTTTTTTTTTTTTTTTTTTTTTTTGAGACTGGATCTCACTCTGTAGACCCTGGCTGGCCTGAGACTCACAGAGATCTACCTACTTCTGCCTCCTGAGTGCTGGGATTAAAGGTGTGGGCCATCACAGCCAGCAGAGTAGTTGAGATTAATATATATTTTCAACATTAACATGGAACATTGTGTAAGAGGATGGGATTTTTATTTGAGTGTTAGAAAGTGGGTTAAGGTTTCTGTGTGTGTGTGTGTGTGTGTGTGTGTGTGTGTACTGCACAAGTGTGTTTAGGCAAGCATACACTTGTGTGTGTGTGCGCACACATGCGTGCTCTCGCACACCTACGGATGCCAGAGGTTGGCAAATGATCTTTACTGTAGTGTTACTATTATTTTGACAGAGTCTCATTACTGAACCTGTATGTAACTCACCAATTTGGGTAGATTGGCTGGCAAGCTAAGCACAGATACCCTGCTGATCAGGTCATTGGGCAGGAGGAAGCTGCAGGGTGGGATTAGGGGCTGGGCTCTTTCAGAGACCACTGTGTGTAGCTGATGTTGGTTGGAACATCATCTTCTGCCTAAGTGCCTACCAGTATTTCCTCACTGGACTGTTCCCTTTACTTCACCTTTATCTAAGATAATCTCGTTTTTAGGACATTTCTTTTCTTTCAGGGTCTTGTCTATCTTGAGGCTCACAGGCTGGGAAGCTTGTTCCTTAGTGCACGGAAATCCCGGCTTTAAGAACGAATCAGGATTAGGGAGGGTGGTGAGAACCCCAAGAGCCCTGGATCAGACTGAATAGCAGGGCCAAAGCAGGCTTTTTAGGGTTGGCAAGTGTGAGGGAGAGTTTCTTATTCTTCTTGAGCCTCACTATTAACTGAACAAAAAAAAAAAACAAAAGAGAGTAATGAGTGCTTCTTACTCTGAAGGCACTTGAGTCACCAGTTATTAAACAAATTCGGAAGGTTTCTAGAATGCTTTCTTTAATGTTCTTCCTAAATCGTTCTCCCTGGAAATATCTCATGATATTTTGCTAGAATATATATTCTCTATGATGCAGCTAGCTACGTTTATTGATTTGGGGGTTTTCTTAGCCAGGACAGCCAAACTGGAGCAAAGCAATGTCACGTTTGTGTCCCATTGTCTCGATGATCTGCTCCTTTCTACATGTGGATGACGTTCCTGTGTACGCATTCCACAAACATTTTTTGAGAGCCCTCTGTGTGCCTTACTGCTCTGGGTAAAAGAGGTCCAGCAGACAAGGTTTCTGGTCTTCAAAGCTTATTTTCAGGAAGGTTGAAATAAATGTGAAAAAAAAAAAAACCCATAAATAATACTAAGTGTTGATAGAAGATGGGGCAAAGGGGTACACACACACCCTGGGGCTGGTCCGGGGCCCTGACCCAGCCACTGAACACATGGGAGGGTGTGGTGTCCTCATTGATCTAGGCAGGAATGTAAGAAAAGCAGGTGAGGCCTACAGCCTCGAGGAGCCCAGATGTCAGTGTGTAGGAAGGGTCGTTGGGTAGGAGTTTAAGAATCGAAGTCCTGAGGGGTTTCGGTAGTGGGTGGAGTCATCTAATTTATACGCTGAAGGTTAGCTCTGCAGGTGGAGAATAGACTGCAGGGATTTGGAGGCCAGCAGGGCAGCCTCGAAAGGATTTATTTATGCCTGGGAGGAGAGTCACCCACCGAGGAGATAAGCGGTTCCTGGAGTGTGCCTCTCTCTCCCCGGGATGGGGTGGGGGGTGGCGGGTAGCAGGTGGGGGAGCAGGAGCCAGGGATGACGCCTCAGTTAAGGAAATGGTTTTATTTGCAATTCTAGAACCAAGCACACCTCATTCCTTAGACTCTAGGGTCCTTTGGGCTGAGGTTGATTTTATAGACAAAGACTGAAGAAAGCAGAAACAAAGAACAAAAAGCAGACTGGATGTTTGAGTGACTCTCCCTGAAAGGCCAGACCAAGGAGACAGAACCATGAAAAATAGCAGATTACTTATCAGGTTACTTCAGGTTACTCTCCTCCCTGTGAAGCACGGGGGAGTGTGTTACCATGGCTTTGAAACTGGCCTGTTTGGGACATTTGGCTATTAGCTCTCCTGGTTTTTCAGAAGGCCACATAACAATACAGTTTTGTTTTGGTGGCATGGGAAAGTTAGTATGATTTCATTTTGTTATTCAGACTGATCTGTGTAGGGACCTAAGTCCAGAGCCCAGTGTAAGACAGTGGACTCTAATTCTTTGTAATATTCTTTGCATTCGGGGAGTGCTCATCTCTATAGTAAAGATAGGAGGTATGGGAAACGTGTATTTGAAATAATGGAAAATGTTTCTCATTACATAGAATCATTTAGTGCTGACATTTGTATTGTGGATAGAACTTGAGAGGCATTTGTAGGCCTTGGGTTCTTCAGAGCAATCAACAGTTATTACCCTACTAAAGTTTATGTCCATGAAGGGGGAAGATCTGTCTGGTTCATCTTTGTGCCTTTGGCTTGAGTTTGAAGGCTTAATTATTTGCAGAGCTGATTTCGCTTCTGGGTATGTAAGAAATGAAGGAGTCATAGTGACTGGGTTTTAGATTTTCAGAAGATTTGAATACTTGGTGATATTATCATCTTATGTGAGAATTCCCAGCGGTCCCTTGCTGTTTTATCCTGAATGGCCACGAGCGGATGGGTGCCTGCACCCATTTGACAGTTACTGTATTGGGCGTGACTTGTGGGTGACTTGCGGATGGAGAGACCTACGCCCTTCTAGGTGGGTCTGGCTCACCTGCAGTGTCTGTATTCCCAGGACGAGCTGGATGAACTCCGTGCAGAGATGGAAGAGATGAGAGACAGCTATCTGGAAGAGGATGGTTACCAGCTGCAGGAGCTCCGCAGAGAGCTGGACCGTGCGAACAAGAACTGCAGAATCCTGCAGTACCGACTCAGGAAGGCCGAGCAGAAAAGCCTGAAAGTGGCAGAGACAGGGCAGGTGGACGGGGAACTTATCAGAAGCCTGGAACAGGACCTGAAGGTGAGTGAGGTCCCTCCACATCCCATTCCTAGGAATCTGAGATGGTAACCCCACACACCCCCACCCACCTACCCAATAAGTACATGTTACTTTCTGCTCCTGCAGAGGACCTGGATTCAACTCCCAGCATCCCCATGGTGGTTCACAAACATCTATAACTCCAGTTCCATAATATACGATGCCTTCTTCTGGTCTCAGTGGGCCCTGGGAATGAACATGGTGTACAGATATCTATGTAGTCAAAAGAGCTCTGCGTGTAAGATAAGAATAAATAAATCTTAAAGAGAGCGAGAAAGAATGGGAGTCACTGATTGAAGTGGGAATGAGAAGAAGTCTTTGGCTCTCCGCCCTTAACCATTCACTGTGTGGACTGTAATGGCCTACTCATCCAGTGATATCTAGAGATGGGTTATGAGAATGTGAAGTCTCGTCCAGCTTTCCTCCTGTCAGGAATAATCTTTGCAGTTCTATCCGTTGCCAACCAATGTGTCAATCAGTGTAAGGAAAGGATGCGCAGTCTCTCACAGTCTTTCCTCACTCGCCTTTAGAAAGTTAGGGAGTTCGGGGCTGGAGAGATGGCTCAGTGGTTAGGATTACCGGCTGCTCTCACAGAGAACCTGGCTTCCATTCCCAGCGCCCACATGGGGGTTCACAGTGTCTACTGCTACAGGGGATCTGGCACTGTCTCCTGGCCTCCGTGGGCACTACACGCAAAACGCGCAAGCAAAACACTCACACACATAAAATAAAATTAAATAAAATAAAAGAAGAAAGTAAAAGTGTTTAATCGCTTTGACTGTTGCAAGGTTTTAAGCACTCTAGGCTACAGAAGGCCTCTTTAAAAACGTGCCGTCTACTTCATACAGAATTGCGATTTCTTTATGTGTGTCGGTTTTAGATTTACTATTGGTTTGTTTGACAGGAAGCATGTGAGTGCAAGAAGAATCGGCATTGTTGCTGATACTCTCTGAGGAAACAGCTCTCTCCAGCTTTGTCACTACGAAAGCCATGTTCTCCTTCATAGTGTAGTTTCATGTTTTAAATTGCACATTGAGTACCTGTACTGCGCAGTTTTTTGTCAACTTGACACAAGCTAGACACATCAGAGAAGAGGAGCGTTCAGGTGGGAAAATGCCTCCAATAAGGTGGCCTACAGGCAAGTCTGTAGGACGTTTTCCTGACTGATGATTGATGTCGGAGGGCCCACCCCATTGTGGGTAAGCCAGTAGGCAGCACTCCTCCATGGCCCCTGCATCAGCTCCTGCCTCCAGGTTCTTGCTTTGAGCTCCTGCCCCGTAATGCGGAAGTGTAAGCGAAATAAAATCTTTCCTTCCCAACTTGCTCTTTGACTCAATCACCGTGTCTTAGCACAGCAATAGAAACCCTAACCCAGACAGTATTTTTTATCCAAAGTGTTTGGATCCGACGGGGGTTCAGATTTTGGATGATTTCAGATGTTGGGTTTTTGGATCAGAGATGCTCCGACTGAATGTCGTGCTTTTCTTCTGTTACCTATAAGTCTGTCACGTATTTCTAGAATTCTTGCTGCTTAATGCTTCTGCCTCTGAGGCCGCCTGAATATTTCCTTTGCATCCCCCCCCCCCCAGATTCATATCCTCATGACTCTCCCGTGTGTCCAACGCAGGTAGCCAAAGATGTGTCTGTCAGATTGCACCACGAACTTGAGACTGTGGAGGAAAAGCGCGCGAAAGCGGAGGACGACAACGACACTCTCCGGCAGCGGATGATCGAGGTGGAGACGTCCAGACAGGCCCTGCAGAACGAGCTGGAGAGGCTGAAGGAGGTAATGCACGACGGCGCTTTCTGGGGTTTGTTAGGAACTCCTCACACCTCGTTTTTGTGCTGGATAGCAGTGTGTGTGTGTGTGTGTGTGTGTGTGTGTGTGTATTCATTGTAGACAAAAAATTAAATCACATAGACACACAGATGAAAAGAAGACTTTGGAACAAAGACTGTAGATTGCTTGCAAAGCCTGGAATATGTACTCTCACTCCTTTTACATAGAAGGCTTTGGGACTCTAGTCTAAATCCATTTATCATTTCTATTCAAATGAGCTGACCATTAATCCCTTCAGTGTACCCAAGTGCAGTGTATTACTACTAGAGTAGAGAGTCAGCAGTAGCTTTCCCCATCCTGAATCTTCTCTTCCAGTAGCTGAGAGTATATTTTATTTGTCTGTCAAAACTTTGTAAACATCTGGGCATGGTGGTTCATGCCTCTAATCCCAGCACTTGGGAGGCTGAGGTAGGTAGATGTCTATAAGTTCAAGGATAGCCTGATCTACATAACCAGCTCCTGGCCATCAAGGCTACCGAGTAAGAATCTGTCTTGAAAGAACAACAAAAAAACCCTCCGTAAATAGATATGCTCACTTGCACACACATAATCAATACATCAGCTGGCCAATATGATTCAAGATATATTTTCTAACGTTACAGAGTGATTATTCTACCAAAGTAGTCTGGAAAAAAATATTTCATTTGCTTATGGCAGCGTAAATCCTGACTTGACTTTAAGAGTGAAGCTGAGTGCTTTCTTGGAGAACACCGTGCATACTGACGAAGTGGAAACGTCCGGGTAAGGCTGGTTCAGCTGGCGTGTGACATGCTGACAGCCTCTTGTAGCAGCTCATGTCTGTTGGCTCTGTTTCTTGTTTCATTCGGCCATTCCTATCCCAGTGTGGTAGTCCAGCACCACACATCATTCAGGCCGGTCCTGAACTCTGGGGCTGAAGACATGAATGTGCACTGCAGTCCCTCAGGGAGCCCAAGGTGTTTGCATAGCAGAACAAACCACAGCAGAGCAATGAGTGTTGCCACCTCTTGTGTCCTTTGTTGTGGAGGGTCTTGGCAGCTCTTGGTATCACTGCATATGAGTATCTGTTATGTGTGTGTACATGTGTTCTATATATGTACAACTGTGTACATATACATGTATACACCTTTGCTCATGGGCATACTGTCTCGGAAAATACTGCTTCTTTATTTCTCATCTGTCCCGTTTTTTGCTAATGTGAATGTGCAATGTGAGCTCCATCGAACAGGTGCAGGGGTTTGTCTGTGGTTCACCATGGGGTTCTTTTGCTTTGATGAGTGCCTGATGCATGCTGGGTGAGGGAACAGACAGAGATGAGGAAACTGCTGTGGCAGTCACAGCTTACTGGTGATGAGGAATCTGATGCTATTGTCTTCACAGTGCAGGAGGTTAGCATCTGAATGCTTACTTTTACCATGAGTAGGGCACGCCTCTTAACTGCTGCCTGGATTCACCCCCAGGCTGGGGGAGTTTGCCCTGTACTCATGAATCATTTGCCGCACTCATTCTGTCTCTGGTAGCTTTTACTGCCTGCTTTTTGGTCTAAGTTTTCTGAAACTGTGATCAGTGTTTTACAGGTCAAGCCCTACCAATGTGCATAGAAAATATGCACTTTGAGCTTGAGCACATAGGCATGCTTTAACTAATTTCTACACGATTCGTAATGTCTAACACAATATAATCACTACATGAATAGTTGTTTTGCTATGTTGTGTAGGGGCTAATGATAAAATCTAGACTATGTAATCAGATTGGCAGCAGTATTTTTTGTGGAATATTTTATATCTCTGGTTGGATGAATCTGCTGTTGTGGAATACATGGGTACAGAAGACTGACTACATACATATTCTAAGGCAGGGAAGTCTGCATATGCCTAACTGGATTTGTGAAAGGAATGAATGATTACTGTTGGCTTTGACATTAAAAGAAAGGCCAGAGGAAGCAGGGGCATCTTGGTGCCCGATGCTGTGTCAGGTAGACATGAGGAGGAAAGTGGAGGGATCAACCCCTCCCTGTGTGGGTTGAAATGATACAGAGGGATTGCTCAGTTGGGATGGAATAAGCATTTCGCCCCTGGAGTTGCAGTAAGGCCTGTGGGACGATATCTTTATCCCAAACTGCTCAAGGATTGTATAACATGCAGGAGTCTCAGGAGAGTTAGACACTGGCAGAAGGTGCTGGACGTAGAGAGTGGCGGAGCCAGGGCGGGTAGGCTCCCTAGGTGGTGGAGGAGAGATTCCCGGGAACTGCTAGTTGTCCCCATAGAAGGATTGTTTTCACAAAAGCTAAGAAATGCGTAGTTGAGTTTGGCTCCGGGTAGCCTTGTTCTTTGTCGTTCACCTCTGACATTTTGTAAATGGATTCCCGATGACCCTGAAATGCAAGGGCTTCTCCTGCTTCTCTCAATAGCAGAGTCCTTGTGTGGAGCCGCCTGGCCTCAGAGGACCCGAGCCGCCCTGCTGTGGTCCTTCAGTGAAGCTGTGGTTTTCATGTTTTCAGGGGCCTGGTAGACCCTGTTTCCCATTACCAGAAGCTTCCTTCTCCTCTCCTAGGGTCCATAGTTTCCTGGGTTTTGATGGCAACCATCACTGTCCCTTGCCCATCTTCAGTGATCTGCCTCCAGCTTTGGACTCTGTTCTGCTTTTTCTATGATAACTGGCTTTGCAAAAATTTTATAACCAGGTGAATGGTTTACAGTAGTTATGGGAGTAGAAGAGCCAGCGGTCTAATGGGTTTGGAATTGCCTTGGGAGCGATGGGTTTGCTTTGGAACCAGACAGACAGAGGTGGTAGGTATATTCCATGTGAATGTATTAAATACTATTGATTCATACATTTGAATTGGTTGGTTTTATGTTACATGAGTTTTAGCCTCTGTCAAAATGGCTTTCTTTCTTCTGTTGTCCTTTACCGATATGTTGGCTAAAGATGGAGGTTGACAATGTGCATTAAAGGCACAGTTCCTAGTCTTTCACTCTCTACATCCCAGAGTTCTGACAGACCGTCTCCCTTTAGCCTGGCTCTTGGTTGTTTGACTTTTTAGCATGACACGGGACCAGTAGTACCTGGCCCTCACTCTTTTTCTCTCTGCCCTCCTTCTCCAACCCAGGATGCGGACTCAAGAGATAGGGAGAGGGTCCTGAAAGGGTGACCCTGGTTGCTTTCTGTGCTTGTGTGTGGTTCCTTGATGCAGGAACTCTTCTCCCTGCTGCAGAGTTCAAGCAGCTGCTCTCCTGAACTCTCATCTCTTCTGGACTCTCCCACAGTTGTCTGAGAACGTGAAAGTGGGTATACATAGCTTAGCTTCCCCATTTCAAAGACGGCTGCCCTTATGCTTTCTTCACTCTATGATAACACCTCCCCCAACTTTTTGAATACAGTTAAATCTAGACACAAATAATAACTGGCCAAATTAGTTGATAATTACATTGGCTAGAGATATGTTATCCCAGTGAGTCAGTACTCTGGAAAGGAGTGTTAAAAGACAAACAGAATGTCAGGTCCCATAGGTTTGTAGTTGTGATTTTGACATTTGGAACAGTTTCCATTTCATAAAATAGAATGAGACCTCCCAGCGGGCCAGGGAGTGCTTTTTGTGGAGCAGGGGCAGGGAGAGAGAAGACGAGGGAGGGAGCCTGACGGGCGGCCTTCAGGTTACTGTCCTGTGAGGAGCCAAGCAGTGGGCATTGTCACATCAGTAGGAACTGGCTTGCTTGTAGGCTTGACTGTTCAGTCTTTCCTGGTTTCTCTGAAGGTCAGATGGATATGTAATTGGAGTGTGGAGCATCTGCTGGAGAATTTTATTGGGGTGCTCTGGCTCGCTGAGCCTACTGCAGGAGCTCGCTTCAAACAAATGGCCTCATATATTTTATTTAACAGAAGTCTCAGGAGCCACTAGAAGCCAGAGGCCTTTTGCAGGCTGCCTTCCAAACCCTAGATGTGATGTCAGTGCCGGGTTGGTGCTTAGAAGATGCGTGATTAGATACAATTCTCGTGTGCTTGAGAGACTGTGGCTACTCCGAGTGGGGGCGGAGATTTTTGTGTGATTCCACTGGAGTGAAGTTGTAAAGCTTCAGCTGTAACCCATGGCAGGGAGCACGTTTTATATAGTCCCTCGGAGTACAAATGTAAAGGTTTTATGAGATCATGTTTCTCCGTCTATGGAGTTTACTGTATTTCCAATCTTGTTCTGTTTGTTTTTAATTGATCTATCGCCCATCAGGGCATTGCTGCAATTTGTAAAGTTTATTCAGTTCATTAATTGTGTTTTTATATATTTTATATTGTATATTTTATAATTTGGTCTTCTTATAATTGTATATTTTAATTTTTCTAGGCCGTGTCAAACCTTTGTTTTATGTACTTTGAAGCTTATTTTAAAATGCAAAAAGATTTAGAACTTTTTGGATAAATTAACCTCTTATCATTTGGCAATGATGTCTTCTAATTTACTGTTTTTTGTTTTTTTGTTTTTTGTTTTGCTAGAATGTCTCAACTTTTCTCATTTTATCATCTCTAATAAAAATTTTTTTTTTTTTTGGCATTTGCCTGGGGTGACTTCTCTGTGGTTCCTTTAGTTTCTGATTTTTCTATATGTTTTAGGTTATTTTTTATGTACCAGAATATAGCTATATTTTTTGAAAGGATATCTGAGAAGCACTCAGACTGATGAATTTAATCCATTTATGTCACCGTGGCTATTAATAGATGTGTAAATTTATTTCAGTTGGTGTGTTTTGTGTTCTTTATTTTTCATGCATCTTTTTTCTTAAATGTTGACTTTTCTTTGAAGTTTTAATTCTCATGTTTTCTCTCTTAGTTGGGACACTATACATTCTACTTCTGTTATTAATTCTTACATATTTCACACACATGTTTGATTCATTTGCAGTTTAAAATTATTCCTAAAAAAAAATTAGGCTGAGGGTTGGTGGCACACACCTTTAATCCCAGCACTTGGGAGGCAGAGGCAGGCTGGTCGCTGAGTTCGAGGCCAGCCTGGTCTACAGGGTGTTCCTTGAAAAAACAAAAAACAAAAACTATCTATCTATAATGCCTGCTTTTCCCCTGAGTATCATACACATCTTTTAAAGAGCTAATCAACTCTTTTCTGTCATTATTTTTATCATTCTAGTTTCATCTTTTAAAAATCACCCTTCTTAGTTGGCTTATTTAATAGCAATGCCTATTTTCACTAATTAGCAAGTTTTCCAATTTGTTCATTTTTTTATTCCCCAAGTTCAGCTAAATAGAAACATTTGTTGGCTGTACTTTATTGAACACATCTTGGCTATATGTTGGGAAGAAGGGTCACAGTGGCCTGACAGACTGTTGCTTAGACTGGGTATGACCATGAGGTTCAGTGGACATCTTCTGAGTAGCAGCTTCAGGGCTTAGCCTGCTGCTCTTGTGTCTCTGCTCGCTGCATGGCTCTGGGTCTGCATCCCACCTCCGTCGCTCCCCTGTCACACTCAGCCCCCACTACGTTCAGGGCTCCGTCCTCCTGGTTTCTGCTGTGTCACACCTTCTCTTTGTCTGGTCCTTGGGCATCTAGTCTTCTAAACTAGGACTTTGTTTGTGTGCCATTTTCTTCAGACTGTCTGACGGTCAGGGAGTCTGCAAGTGTAGACACACAAAAATAATAAATAGCTATTGTCCTTCTACTATAGTGCAGTAAAATATCATCACAGATTCTCCATAGGCAGGGTCTCACACCAGGGCACGCCTTAGGACACTGGCTGTGTTTGGGGTCAGAGCACCAGCCCTGGCTCGAAACCTAGTAAATCCAAATGTGGACATTCTGCACTCAGGGCAGCTGTGAAGGAATCGAGCAGTCTCCAGTTTCAGTTGCTAGTCATGGTTTGCCTTCACGCGTGAATGTGTGTGGGAGTGGGTGGCGGGGAGGCTCCAGTTAAGGTATAAAGAGGGGAAGAGATCTGGTGACTTAAGTGATATCCCAGTTGTGTGTCCTGCTAAGTTAATGGAGTAAAATGGCTTGGAGAGAGGAGGAAGCATTAATGGTGTCTGGTTAAGCCTTTTCCCTTTACTGGAACTTGAGAAGAGGCGGCCTGTGGTATCTGCCTGTCTCTGTCGCTCCCTGTGTCTGTGTGTCTCGGTCTCTGTTGCTGTCTGTCTCTGTTGCTCTCTCTCTGTGTATCTCTGCCTCTCTCTTTCTGTCTTTGTCTCTTTTACTATCTGTGTATATGTCTGTCTGTCTCTCTTGTGTGTGTGTGTGTGTGTGTGTGTGTGTTTGTGTGTGTGTGTATACTTTGTTGGGGCACAGGGTCTGGAGCCTACAGGGAATCCACCTTTTTCTGCTCTGTTCCTGTGAACCTTTTTTCTTTTATCCAGACAACAGGTCAGGTGCTCCCAGCTGGGAAATAAAGCGTTCAGAGACTCAGAGAGAATTAGTAATAGGTACCAGCTGCAGAAAGTCGTGGCATAAATATTTTGAATGCTTAAGCTGGGGTTGGTGGACTGGAAGAGTGTGTGCCCTCAGGTAAGGAGCTGTAAATAGCGATTCACCGCTGTGGAGAGTGGCAGTGGATCACAGGTGGCGGTTCTGGTCTTTGGGAAGTGGTTCTTCTCCAAATCAAGGCAAACTTGCACTAAAGTCTCTGAGGCTAGGAAACGTCTTGCAGCCCCTCCCCAGTACTCTAGTGGGCAGCTCTGCTGGGCCTTGTGCGATGTACAGGCTGGGTTTATTTGCTTTTTCACAGGAACTAAGGCAAGAGACCCGGGAGGAAAAGATGATCAGCACGTTCAAGTATTCAGAATGTTCTGGTTTCTTAGATTATGCTAGTTCATTAAGTTTGGTGGTAAAAGATTTCACTACCACCTTGTTTGGTGTTTGTTATGATAAAGAGGAGGTGGTGAGGAGACCAGGGAAAGGCAGAGGTGACCATACCCTCTGTGTGTGCATCTGAAGGTGTGTGTCTTATCTGTGGGCAAGGCCAGATCTGTACCAGGACCTAAGGTATAGTAGTTGACCTTTTGCAACTCTGACAAAAGGTACATGAAATAATTTACTTTGACTCTTGGATTTAGAGATTCGACCCATGGTCCTTAGAGGCCCTCGATGAAGTGGAAGTGGTAGAGGAGCGTAGGCTGGAGCTAAGCTGCTTGTGTTGTGGAATTGTGTTGAGAAATAGAGACAGAGGCAGGGACTAACGTCCTCTTCAAGGGCACACAAGGTTCTAGCATTTTCCAGGAGCCCCACAGGCTCCCGAGCAGATCTTCAGCAGCACGTTGGCTTTTGTGGGGCTTTTATAGTGTCAGGTCTGTTGAGCATTGAAGCTTGAAAGATTCAGAGGGAGTTGGGCCGATCCTCTCAGGCAAAGCAAAGAAGCCCAGGTGTAGGTAATCTGAGTGGTCCTCCTTCAGTCATGCTGCAGCAAGGGTGGGGGACACAGGACTCCCCTGAGTCCAGCCCTCCCTCCCCTCCTCCTCCCCCATCCTCTTCTTCCTCCCCTCCCCCTCCTCCTCAGCTCTGTTAGCATCTTCATCATTGTAGATAGAAGAGGCTGATCACTGGGGTCAAAACTCCGGGTGAGGGCTCTGGAGCCAGCATCATCAAGGCCGGGTATGCAATAGGCAGATCAGATCTGTCCTCAGGGTATTAGAGAAAAGTGCCTGTACCTTCCTTTGACCCATTGATGCTTCTCTGTATAATTAATTTCTATTTGTAGAAGTACTTACCATGCTGATTCGTCTAATGAGAACATTACAGGAAGAGGAAGGAGGGAAGGCTCTCCCTTCCAAGGGAGTGAGTACGGGCCTCTTACCACCTCACCACCACCACCACCTTGCTCTCCAGTCACGCCTCATCCCTTCTGTCCAGGGCATGACTTGTGCCTTCTGTTCTAGACTGCCCCTCAACCAGCAGTCTTGCGCATTCTTTCAGAGTCCTGGAATTGGCAGCTCCTCGCAGAAGCCTTCTGTAACATTCCAAACTCTGAACAGATGTTTCCATATGACGAAACTATTAAATGATTATTGTGGAAAACTTGAGGAATAAAACTGTAGAAGAGAAAATGTTCAGAGATATTTGACTCTTGACTGGAAACTGGAAATAAATCTATATATATCTCCGTATATAGATATATATTGTATAGTTCTGTAGGCAGAAATGACACAGTACCATTTCACAAATCACATAGTTTATTGTCTTTGAGTTCACAATAAAGAGAAGTAGAATAGGAGACCAGATCCCATGGGGAGGTGGGGGCCACTGGCAAGGCAGGATATGTTAGCATCTTGGCGAGAGAGTTCCAAAAATACCAACGTCTTGTTACCCAATCGGGATGCAGCAGGGCTTCCGGAAGTCCGGTCGCAGTGAGTCCCACCTAACCTGTGGCTTCGCTTCCCAAGGTTTCCATGATTGTGAGCCAACTATGACAAAAAATATAAAACAGGAAACTCCAGAAATAGATAATGCGTGTGCTTTTCTTCCCCCTAGCATGTTGTCTCTTATTATTACTTTGTTAATCTCTTGCTGTGACTAGTTTAAATTAAACTGTCACAGGTATGATGTAGTCACATAGAATCAGAAGGGAATTTCTGAGCGACCCTTCCTTAGCCCGTGCACATGCCATTGGGTATCTTTTTACAAGCGAAGACGACGATGATGTCATTATTCTATTCCTTGAGACTATCTTCATGTGTGTCTCGAAAGCAGTCAGCTATGGACCACATGTGTACAGCTGTGCTTTTTCTCCATACACTCTTTCCTAGCACATTCTTACGTCTCCTAAAACTTTTGGAGTCTCCAAAGGGATTAAGGTATGTTCTTATGAGGGGGCAGATGGCTAGAGTCCTCTGCATTGTATCAGGAGTGTTGGCCAAGGAAACTGCAGGCTTTATCCTCTATCTCTAAGGAACATGGGGAAGGAAAGACCTGTTCAAGGTTATGTCTGGCTGGGGATGTGGTCATGTGGAGAGCTGGTCACCTGTTCTGGCCTGATGTCAGCTTGACACAAGACAAGAGTCATCTGAAAAGAGGCAACCTCTACTGAGAAAATGCTTCCACAAGATCCTGCTATAGGGCATTTTCTTAATAAGTGATTGATGGGGGAGGGCCCAGCTCACTGTAGGTGTGGCCACCCCTGGGCTGGTGGTCCTGTGTTCTATTAGAGATCAGGCTGAGCAAGCCATGGGGTGCAAGCCTGTAAGCAGCACCCCTTCATGGCCTCTGCCTCAGCTCCTGCCTCCAGGTCCCAGCTTTGGGTTCCTGTCCTGACTTCCTTCAGTGATGAACAGTAATATGAGAGTTTAAACCACATAAACCCTTTTCTCCCCAATTTGTTTTTGTGGCCATGTTTCATCACAGCCATAGAAACCCTAACTAAGATACCTACTGCATGGGTCTCTGTGCCATCTCTAACACTGAGGGCCGGAGAGGATAAGCAAAGATCAAGTTATCATCAATAACCAACGATGTGACCAACCATGCCTTGCAGCAAAGCCTTTCTTGACTTTCTAAAGCATAGGGAAGCTCCTGCGGCTCAGGCACTGCAAGCTGCGTGTCCCCCTGAATGCTCCAGGCAGCTTTCCCATCTGGTCATGCCTGAGTCACATCCTTTTATAATAAATGGTTAGACATGAGTGAAGTTTTCCATTGACCCCCATGAATGATACCAGCAGGTAATTGAACCTCGGGTAGTGAGAGTTTCTTATTTTAGGCAAGTTGGGCAGATGCTTAGGTAGCCCGGGATCTGACTTTCGCAGTTGGCACGTAGAGGCCAGGCAGTCTCGCAGATCTCGGAGTTCTCCTTTGATGCTTCCTGGCCCACGTGCCAACACTGAATTTTACTATAGCTTATCCTCCTGGTCCCATTTGGTGTTGGATAATGGATCAATGTTAGAAAACCTCACACGTCTCTCATAAAAGTTTCCTGCTTTGAGTATGAGTCCAGGGAAAGGCAGGCAGTTGGTTTTCCCACTTCACAGGCCATTACGGAGAGCTGTGTGCTGGTTTTTGTAGGAACATGAGTTTTTATTTCTCTGGGATGAACACCATGATTCCTGGATTGTATAGGAGTTGGATGTTAAATTCTGTAAAGAAAGCACCCATAATGGTTGTTCCTATGGTTACCATGCTCCGGCATTCCAGGATCTCATACCCTCACCAGCACAAGCAATGCTGCTTTGAGCCAGGGTTTCACTGTGTAGCCTCGGCTGTCCTAGAACTCACTCTGTAGACCAGGCTGACCTCAAACTCATAGAGGCCTGCCTCTGCCTCCCGAGTGCTGTGACTAAAGGCGTGCGCCACCATGCCCAGCAGACACTGTTAAAATGCGGTTGTTCTTCGAGGTGACATCTCACTGTGGTTCTGATTCGTACATCTCTGTGGCTAATGACTCTGGGCATCTTTTCACACACTTGTTTCCCATCTGAACCTCATTTGGTAAAATGTTTCTTCATGTGTTTCTCTCATTGGATGCCCTGTTTATTTTGCTATTGCATTTTGAGAGTTCTCCATGTGTTCCAGATACTGTCCTTTGTCAAACAACACAGCTCACAGATTCTCCCCATAGTTTGTCTCCTCAGACTCTTTACAGGGTCTTACTCAATCCCAAGCTCTTCATTTCTTGTCTAATGAGGTCCAGTTTACAGATGTCTCCTTTCACGGTCACGATTTTAAGAGATTTAAGAGGTCTGTGCCTAGCTTTAGACGGAAGTTTTCTATGTCCTGCCTCCCCCCATTTTAAGATCCTGTAGTTTCACACTTAGATCCACAATTCATTTGGAGTTACACTTTTTATAAGATATGGATTAGGTTCTGGGCTTTGTTGTTTGCTTGTTTTGTGTTATCTGTACCTATGGCTGTCCAGGTGCCTCAGCACCTCACGTGGGAATGACACCTTTCCTCCAGTTGGATTCCTTTTGTATTTTTGTCAAAAATTAGTTGGTGCTAGGCTTGGTGGTACACACCTTTAATCCCAGTGCTCAGGTGGCAGGGGCAGGTGGAGCTCTGTGAGTTAGAACCTGCCTGGTCTCTATATAGTAAGTTCCAGGCCAGCCTGAGCTCCAAAGTGAAACTTTCCCAAAGAAACTCAACAAAAATTAGCTGAGTTTGTAACGGTTTGCTATCGTGCTTTTACCCTCAGTCTAGGGAAAGGGAAAGGAGAGAAAGAGAGAAAGAAAGAAAGAGAGAAAGAAATCTTCAGCACCCTTTTATGTGGCCTTGATAGAGACAGAGAAAGGAAGAAATCTTCACAGCCCTTTCAGACTGTCCAAAGTGTGGAGAACAGAAGCTGACAATGAGCCAGACTAGCATCTCACTATCCTGGAACCCGGTCTCTCCAACTAATGTTCGTCTTAAGCAATAACCAACAAATCAGCCCAACAACCAACCGTCAACCAACCAACCCCACTTCCCAGGGCTTCAACCCTTATAGACTCTAAGCAGAAGTTCCCAGGAATCCAAGTGACACGCAGTCTAAAGGAGCAAGCTGCATGTGGCAGAAACAGTTGTATGTAACCCAATTATAGGCCCTAACAACGAACAACCCAAGTGAAGCTCCTCATCCACCACACCCGGGATGGGAACAGACACACAGGCCAAACACCATCTCACATTTTTAAAGAAACCAAAAAACAAAACTTCTTCCAAGAGTTCCGCTACATAAGAACGGTTGTGTGGCTCTGTTTTCTAGCGCTCTGCAAAACCCTCGATTCTTCACCTCCGAGCGAGTGCTTTCTCGTTACGTTGTCCAGGCCAGCAATGCGGTGTATCTGATCCCTCACTGGACTTTTGGACCGTCACCTTTGCTTTACGGTATATATACTTGTGGCCCCACCCCTGCCCGACAGGCACTCATTACATATATGTTAAATAAGTAAAGCTTTCTTTAATAAATAAAAAAAAAATCTTTATTTTTGCTCAAGAAGGAGCCACGCCATTATTTAAAAATCTCTGCAAAAAAGATTTCTGATTCTGTAAATGATTACCCCAGGAGAGTTAACTCTACTCCGGGTTAAGTTTGCTTTTTTGACGGTGCCTGTGAGTCATAAAATTTTCATGTTTGGCCAGTGGTAGTTAGAGCTGCCTCTGTGAGATTCCTGAGCATTCGGCCAATCTCAGGCCGGCTCTGTGAGCTGGCGGAGTCACCCGCAGCATCGTGGTGTCCTCAGGCTTCTCAAGGCAATGGCAGTGCCCTTTGCATTGTCTGCATCAGAGCAGTGTGGTTTACCGACTCTCCCTGAGATTTAAGCTCCAGTCACTTCTCCCTTTCCACGCTACCTCTTTACTGAGAATCTTTGATAATAGAGGGTAGCATTTCAGCGTGTTATCTCCCGATCTTTGAGCATCAGAATGGAACTTGTGAATTCTAGCAAAACAGATTTGTTCTAGTTGCTTACAAAAAAAAATTAAAATAATCCAGGCCTGGTGGTGCACACCTTTAACCCCAGCACCGGGAAGGAAGAGGCAGTGGGGTCTTTGTGAGTTTTAGAATAGTCTGGTTAATATAATAGAGTTCGAGGGCAGCCAGGCCTATACAGTGAGAACCTGTCTCAATATATTCCAACCCAGAGACAAGCTTCAAAGAAGGGACATCACATACTTTTCCTCACTGCTGATTCATACAGCTTGGTTATTGTGTTAACGAAGACATTTCATATGGCAATGGGGGCTCTTGGTTGTACTTTCTCTTGGCCCACAGCAGTTTGACTAGGTTGAGGGAGTGTGGGAAGCATGGGGTGCTCATCAGGGGGTTGACATTGGCATGCGGATGGATACTGTAATGTCTTTGGGTGTTGAAATAAGTTGGCTGCCTAGGCAAAACAGAATGGATTTACTAAACACCTGTTTGTGTTTATCATTTAGTTCCGAGCAGCCAGGGCGGACGCTTGTGCTTGTTTCCCATGACACCTGGCTTTATCTCCACTGGTGGGAGGAGTGGGAGAGAGTGGCCTAGCAAAGGCAAGAAGAATGTTTGGGGGATCCTTAAGGGGGTGCTGGGCACTTGGTATTCTTCTAGGAGACAGCCAGAGAACTTCAGCTGTAGTGGTGCCGAAGACAGGCTCTGGGAGATCCGCGTTCATTCATACTAATAGTGTTGCTGTTTTCTCATACATGAGAGAAACAAACTAATTGCTGAAAAAGTCTTCCATGGATTAATTACTTTAAGATATAAGAAATATGAACATTTAAAGGCGCTGTAATTGAATGTCACAGGACCCTGTTTTAATACCCTGACTGACGGAGAGCGCCCACATCCCTGTGGGAGGAGAGCAGGAAGGACCCTTCTCCCCAGTGAACCCTGTCGCTGCTGGGGTGTGACCAGGCTGTTTGCCTTTAAAATTTTGAAACCACACCGAGCATTTCCTGTCTGTTTTCAGGGCTTCAAATGTAGGCATTTTGGTCAAAGATTGGGGTTTATTTGTAAACAAGTGCTGCCCATGTGATCACCCAAGTACTGTGAGGCCCACGTGTCATGGAGCTCCCACGGAAACATCAGGGCAAGTGTGAGGGGGTGGCTGTAGGAGGCATCCATTTTAGCTATCTGCTAGAACAGACTTGCTCAGCCGCCGAGCGCATGACATTCTGGGTGGTGGGAGCTGTCCCATGGGATGTCAGATGCCCGGCAGCACCTCCAGCCTCCTCCCACCAGATGCTCTTGGCACCGCCACAGCTCCAAGTGCGGAACCATCAGAAGCGCCTGCAGATGCTGCGCAGCGTCTTGCGGCAGGGGTGGAGACAGGCTCACCCTCTGTTGAGAGCTGCAGACTTAGGCAAGCGCATGCAAAAGCCAAGCTGTTGTCCGCGTGCGTTTAGCATCAACGGGGTCTCTGGTTCTTTCCTCGAAGGGCGTGTTTGACATGATCGTGGGGCAGGACTGCGGCTGCGAGGCGGCTGAACGGGCTCATCCTTGTGTCCCAGAGCGTGCTTCCATTCTCAGGCTTACGCCCTCTGGTCTCACACCTTGCTCCTCAGCTCTCCTGTGGCATCCAAAGTCCAGTATTTGTGCATCTTCTCAAGGGGGTCACCCTGCTTTTTTTTTTCTTTTTTTTTGGTTTTTAGAAACAGAGTTTCTCCATTGTAACTCTGGCTGTCCTGGTACTCTGTAGACCAGGCTGGCCTCAAACTCACAGATGTCCGCCTGCCTCTGTCTCCCTAGTGCAGGGATTAAATGTGTGTGCCACCATTGTCCAGCTAGCCTGCATTTTTTAATCAGCCATAGGAACAGCAGGTGGCAAACACATTCTCCTCTGCTCTTATCTCTTGCACAGCCTTGTAGGTGCCTATGAAATCATTGGGGTGGAACTTGGAGCTTCGTTGGCACAGTGCTGAGGGACATCCTCGGGCAAGTTGCCTCTTGTAGCATGGGTGTCTCCGGTAGAGAAAGAGCGTTAAATGCCTATGCATATGGAGTCCTTTGGCCCCTTGCTGTTTGGCCCTGGTTGCACATCAGAACCCCTGGGAATCTTTGAAGACTCCTGATAGCCGCACCACACCCAGGCCATAACTTAGGGTCCTTTGAGGTGGGACCTGGCGTTTGTGGCTTTCATAGCTCCCCAAGTGGTTTGAGTAGCAGCAGTGTAATTGTACATCCCCCTCTTTCTAGTTTAAGTGTGTCCCATATGAGGGGGAAGTGCTGAGTTAAGATTCAAGAAGGGTAAAATAAGAGTTGTCCCAAACTAGTGTTTTATGAGGTTAAGGCTTTACTTGGAGTGGCTTGTTTAGACAAATGAGCTCTTTGCATCAAAGTGGAGGCCCAGACATCATAGCTACAATATGTAATTAATCTAGTGAGTTAGTAAGTGCAGTCTTGGGTTTTATGTTTTTATGACTTCAGAAGCTGTAAAGGACAATAACACCATCGCTTTCCTTTCCATTAATTACAAATCAGAGGCCAGATTCTAGTGTATAGGAAGGTGACCTGTGTCTGAAGTTCATCTGAAACTGACACTCATCATATTTGAGTTCACCCCTCTCCACCATCTTGTGTGTCTCCCCGCTCCCCCAGGAGTTCCTGCTGGTTGCATGTGTCCTGTCATTCCTGGTGGAATGTGACAGTACTGGAAGCTGTTACATAGTCAAGAGCTGTCCCCTCTGCCTTCCTCCTTTAAGACATCCCTTCAGGCCAGAGGGCGTGGAACACGCCACACTCTGCAGGCAGAGGCAGGTGGAACTCTATAAGTGCGAACCAGCCTGGTTTAAATAATGAGTTCCAGAATAGCCAGAGCTATGTATGCAAACAGATACTGTCTTTTTTTTTTAAAGCCACTGGATCAGAGCAGCAGAATGCATTTCCTGCATTGGGGAGAGTTAAGGATAGCTGAGCAGCCTAGGTGATCTCAGCACATTTCTGGGAATTCCACTGGAGGGGGGAGAGTGAAAGCAGACGGAGCTGTGGGAGTCCCTGGATCCAGAGCTCCACCACCAGCAGAAAGTTCCCTGAACGCTGGGGTGTGGCTCTCTAAGTGCCTGTCTCAGGGCAACCTGGTGATTTGGGTGGGGCATGCACCCAATTTGAGGAGAAAATTGAACCCAAGGACAAGTAGGACCTTATTCCCAGGACATACAACTGTCAGTGGCAAAGAGGCCCATGCACAGTGAGTAACACTAGGGGATCAAGACACTTTTAAAAATCAAAATGTCTTTCCTTTCCCCAAAGAGAAACTTAGAGAAAATGGGGTTGTTATGTTTGAAGTGAATACATGTGTCTGCTGGTCTGTGTTAAGGCTGCCTGTGTTCAAAGTAAAGAGACAAAGATCAAGAATCCTACAATAGTACATTTAAAAAGGCACGTCATACAAGCAGTCCAGGAATCACAACTCCTGGAGACAAACCATTTTTCCCTGACTTGGCCAGAGATTAGAAGGTCTATCATTAAAATCAAACCGGCAGCCAGGGAAACCATGACAAGCCATTGGCCATGACCTGATTTCAGAGATGTTCAATGTGAGTTTGCTCCTTGAAGTAAGGGAAGCACATCATGCATGTTGAGTTCCCTTGTTTTTAAACCCTAATGTATTTCATACCCGAATACTTCCTCAGTTAGTAACCTGAGGGCGCACCGGGCACAGAACACCCCTAGGGCTTGTGCCGGATCCTTCTTGTCTCTTTGATGAGACCAGAAAGTCCTGGAGCAGGAGGTTCACATACAGGATGGTGGGGCTTACCTTTGCTTTTATTTTACAAATGAGATGGTAAAACAGCCAGTATGCACTAAAAGATTTTTCTGAGTTCATGTGTTAAGGCTCCATTTGGACATTAGAAACGGGATGGGCACGGGAGTTTAAGGCTGTGTTAAGGATGAGGTTTTCAACCTGTGGGTTGCAACGCTTTTAGGGTTTAAACAGCCCTTTCACAGGGGTCGCCTAAGACCACCTGCATATCAGATGTTTGCATTACTATTCAAAACATAATAGCAAAATTACAGTTATGGAGTAACAACTGAAATAATTTTGGGGTTGGGGGTCAGCACAACATGAGAAACTGTTAAAGGGTCGCAGCGTCAGGAAGGTCGAGAACCACCTGTGTTTATTTATTGTTAGGTCTCTCTCTATAGACTTGACTGTCCTGGAACTTACTGCATAGACTAGGCTGGCTTTGAACTCACAGAGTTCCACCCACCTGCTGCTGCCTCCTTGTCCAGCTTGTTCTGTTTTATCTTAATTTCTTAGTGTGCCCAATTTACAAATTAAGCTTTCTTGTAAGTATGTGTAGGAGACAGACGTGTGTGTGACACCCTGAGAGTTCAGGCGTCTGTGTGACGTTGCCGGGATGATCTCGATGTATCCCCTGAAGATCGTGGCTGCCCAGGTCAGGGGAACAAAAGCCTTTTGGGACCTTTCTTCCCTGTGACCTCTGTGGAGAAGGAAGGAGTCACGCTTCTTTCTCAGGGTGGTTAAAGCAACACTGTCTTCTCGTAAAATGCTCGCCGTCTCCTTTCGCCGCATTTGGAGGCAAGTGCTTTAGTCACTGTATAGTAGAGACGTAGCTGGAGGCGCTGGAGATGCCTTTGCAGTAAGGATGTTGCTGCTCTTCCGCAGGAGCCAAATTTAGTTCCCAGCGTCAATATCAGGTGACTCAGAAACGCCTGTAACTCCAACTCCAGGCGGCCTGAGAGCCTCTTCTGGCCTCCTTTGGCTTGTGTATGTATGTATATGTACATATGTACAGCTTGTACCTACATGTGTACGCACACACACAAGTTAAAAATAAATCTTAAGAACAAAATAGCTGTCTGTATAGTGTGCTCTTAACTCGCTTTTATATGTTTTGGTTCCTACTAATTAAAATCCAGTCTTTTGTTTTGTTTTGAGACAGGGTCTCACTAGGTAACTCTGGCTCCTGGAACTCACTCTGTAGATTAGGCTGTCCTCGAACTCACAGAGATCTGCCTCTCTCTGCCTCCCAAGTGCTAGGATCAAAGGTGTGAGCCACCTTGCCCAGCAAAATAATTTTCCTTTTCTTTTCTCTTTCCTTCCCTTCCCTTCCCTTCCCTTCCCTTCCCTTCCCTTCCCTTCCCTTCCCTTCCCTTCCCTTCCCTTCCCTTCCCTTCCCCTTTTCCCTCCCTCCCTTCTTTCCTTCCTTCCTTCCTTCCTCCCTCCCTCCTTTTCGAAGACAAGGTTTCTCTGTGTAGCCCTGGCTATTCTGGAACTCTTTCTGTAGACCAGGCTGGCCTCAAATTCAGAGCTCCTCCTTTTGCCTCTCCCTTTTGAGTACTGAGATTAAAGGCTTGTGCCACCACACCTCATGCCAGTCATTTTTTTTTCTTTTAAAACGAAACAAAGCAATATTTTATTATTTTTTAAACTTTGAGATTTCTGACCTCATCTTGTATTCTTTTTAAAACCAACATAATGTTCAGATATTTATGGTGTGTGATATGACTTGATATGTTTCTATAATGGAAAATTAGCATTTCCATCTCCTGAAATGCTGCCATTTCCATGTGCTGGGAACCTTTAAACTCTAGTTACAGCTCTCGTGATGTGTTCAGCTCTTGAGAATCAGCTTGAGCTTGGAGAGCTTCTTGAGGATGAGATAATGGCTCAGTATTGGCTTTATTTGCACTTAACAGCCCGGAGACACAAGCAGGTTGCTGATTGATTATTTTACCACTCTTATCAGTCAGATACCCAGGGCCTGGGGAGATTAAGAACTGGAGTCTTGGATAATTGATTTAGGAAGTGGTAGAGCTGCAGGAAGCAGGCTTCCTTAGGGCAGGGACCTTAGGCCTTTTCTGTTCTTATCTCCTGTAGTTGCTCTTCTGTTTAGTGAATTGAAAGTGAACATTAAACCAGATTCTTTGCCTCTTAGAGTTTCTCACTACTGATCCGAATCATTTCTGGAAACAACCCTAAACTCTCCTTTTACAGAAGAATTAGGTGGCAGGGCCAAGAATTTCTTAAGCCCTAGGAGAATGTCCAGTGTGCTGCACAGTTTGATGCTTGCAGAGGTTATGGTAGACATTTTGAAGTGGATGAGTGCTGGAGTTTGAGGTTGATGAAGTCAGAGGTGTGGTCTACAGGACCCTGGCTAGTTACAATGGTGTTAATTAACCCATAGTAATAGCATCTGGTTGTCCCTTCCCAGCCCTCCATGGAGAATTACTGAGGACACTGTTCTCATCAACGTCCTTTATTTCGGCTTCTGCTTTCCCTAACTTCAAGTTCCTTAGAATAGTAAGTACCCTTGATTCCGTTGTTGACACTCTAACTGTTAAAGGATGAGTTGCTACTGGGTTCAGTAATAGAAGGAACTGGATGCTTCCCCAGGCCAAAAATTCCATGGATAGCCACAGCAAATTGTGCAGTTAGGAACATGATTGCTGGATGGGGAAAATAAATGGAATAAGAGCTGAAGAGAAATTGCAACTGAGCGGCAAGCTACGCACACACAGAGCAGGAAGGACGAGAGGGAAAAGACAAAAACCAGAAGCGATTTACTTTGGTGCCAAAGTTACGCAGACACATGGACCAGTAATGGCTATGGTTGGAGTATGACGTGCTTGCTGTTGAGACTTTATTTCTCAGTGAGCTTGGTGGCCGTCCAGGAACTCATCAAATCAAGTTAATGGAGAGTTAAATGGTTTTGGGAACAAGCTGGCTTGGGGCAGCTGGAGGCCAGGGCTGTGTTCTCTTGGCTTGGTGGAGCTCTGCATTGGGCATGCTCTGTCAGGTGAAATGGAGGCAGTGAGGTCTCAGGGAAGCTGCTGAGAGGCAGTGTGGGATCTTTAGAGATTCTGATGCAGTACAGAAATCCTTGCTACTAGACTGAATCTGTCAGCTTGTCCGCAGTGGCTGATGCCACCAGGGGTGGCACCTTGGACTTTGTTATTTTTTTATTGTAATCATGGAAAATCTCAAATGTATACAGTATTGGAGAGAACAGCACAATGAACTTGCCCTACAGCCCAGCCCAGCAGTCTTCAACAATGCCATTCTTGTCTGTCTCTCCATTTATCATCCTCCCACCCTGTATGTTGACTTTTAGAAAGCAAACGTCAGATATGCACACAAGCGATTAGTACATTTGAATACCACGCCGAAGGGTTCGTAACAATTCATATAGTTTTCCTTTAATGCTGCTCACACAGGTTGTTTATTTTTGAGTAAGCAAAGCTATGGAGTCATTAGTGCAGATTCCTTTTATGGCGCACTCCTGTCAGCTGAAGGTTCGTTTCTGAAAACGCTCGAGAATGAACCTTCTAGATGCTGGGTGCACAGCAGTTGCTCTACCTTTGAGTTTGTTGATTTGTTTCCCTTGGCCTCACGCCCTCCATGTTCAGTCCACGTGGCAACACCTATCACAATGACCAGTCTTCTAGGAACGGACGCAGTGATTCACTGGGTGACTGTGCCACAGTTCCGTCCGTCTGTCTCCTGATGGACGTGAGACTTGCCCCACATCTTTGTACTAGGAACATCGATACACAAAATAGTCCCACTGCAGTTTTTTTTGGCGTCTGTCTAGAGGTAGAATTGCTGGATTCTATGGTAACTTTACTTTTAATTTTTGGAGGAAGTGTGGTAATGTTTTCCACAATGGCTGTACCTTTTACATTGTGACTAGGGATGTACCAAGCTAATTTCTCCAAAGCTCTGACTAAACTTTGAATTTTTTTTTTTTTTTTGAGGCAGTGTGAGCTCAGAGATACCTCTGCCTCTGCCTCCTAAGTGCTGGAGTTAAAGGCATGTACGACCTCACCTGGGCTTTTTTTTTTGAATAAATTTGATGGTTGCTGTTTTTGTGACTGTGAAGGTCTCTTGACATCTTGTGCTGTGTGTGCCTATTGACCATTTTCTTATCTTTGAACAAATATCCATTCAAGCTGTTGACATGCACTGTCTTCTTAGGTAATAGCATCATTTTTTTTACACTGGTTGTAATAGCTTATGTGTTTTCAGGAATTTTATTTTGTACCCATTACAAGCCTTCAGTGGTTAGACTTTAATTTTTGCCTTCTGCTGAGTAGCGTGATTCATGCTCATGGTTTAAGTTTGCATTTGGCTTCTGAAATCAGAGCACCTTTTCTTGTATTCGTATATAACTGTATTCATACTGTGTGTGTGTGTGGCCTAGAACTTGCTACGTAGACCAAGCTGACCTCAAACTCGCGGAGACTACGTGATTCTGCGGGAATAAAAGCATGTGCCATCATGCCAAACTCATCTCATTTTGTTTTTTTAAATTGAGATATCCTTATGAACATGGTCAAGGTGTTACCGACATCACTGCATATGCTGGGAATTGTGTTCTTCCTGAGTGTGCCTTTTCCCTGTTCTGTGGCACTTTGAAGAATGAAGACTTAAATTATATCATGCTTAAATTTATGAGCTTCATCTTCACACTATATGCTCCAAGCTCAAGAACACATTCTAATGTAATTGGATGTCTGACTCACACAATTAAGTTCTTGAATCAAATGGGATTTATCTTCATGGTCAATATGAGCAGAGTGCTTGCTTCATTTCGCCTGTGTGGATTTCTGGGCCATTCGCTCATCGTGTCTTAGAGGAATGGGCTGGGCCCTAGAGTTATCAGGATTTTTTTTAAAGCATGAATGACTGCCACAAAGGATAAATATTCTTTATATTCACAGGGACTGCATCATCTGTGGCTTTTGTAGTTGAAACTCTTAGCACAATTCAGAGCCAGTGGCTGACATTCTTGGGCCCATATCTGGCCACTTTGGCTTTTATTATGGGCTGTGACATGTTTGTGTTCTGGAGAAATAGGGAGAGGTGGTTGGTGAGTTTGCTGTAGGTTCTGAAGTTGTGTCCTGAGTGGTGCTGTGCATAGCCAAGTGTGACAGCATTGCTCTCTTTACCTGACATCTTCTCTCATGTGCTGGCAGAAGATTCCACTCACCAGTGTCATCGGCTGCAAGGCTTAGGGGTGACAGGGAATGAAGAAATGACAGACAGATGGACAGACACACGTGTAAGAGCTGGGACCTGGTGGACCTCACAGGCCTTCCCTGGTGTGCTCTGTAAGTGCTGCCCTCTCCACAGTGTGGGCCCTGTGACTTGAACAGACTACAAAGCTGGCGGCTTAGACACTCATTATTTCATAGTTCTGGGGACTAGGAGCCTGGGACCAAGGTGGCCCCGAGGCCATGCTCACGGAAGGCTCTAGAGTCTAGAAGGCGCTACAGAAGGTCTACACCCTTTTCTCCGCTTCTGCCTGTGCTAGCATCCCAGGTGTCCTGCCATAGCTGCATCGCCCTCTGTGTGACGCTGAGCCTTGTCCCTCTGTGTATCCCTGTCATCACATAGCCTCTGTGTGTGTGTGTACGTGCGAACATGCGCCTGTCTGCCTGCCTGTCTCTCTGCCTGTCCTCCTGCCTGCTTGCCTGGCTCCCCTCTGCTTCTGAGGATCTTAACCACAGTAGATCAAGCTCACCGTCCTCCAGCCTCATCTTAACTTGATTATATCATCGAGGCCCTTTTTCTGAATAAGGTTAAATTCACTGCTGTCAGGGCTTGAACCTATCTTCTTGGGGTCGCAGGTCAGCTCGCAATACTGAGGTAGGCAGAGAAATCGAATCGTGAGCCAGCCCTTGTCCTCACGGGACCCGATAGGACATACAGCACGCAAGCACGGAGTTAGTAGCCTGTGTTGAATGTTTATTTTTGACTGCTCCTCTTGGTAGCACTTTCTTTGCAGTGATCTTTCCTCCTAACCCCCAGCCCCTCCCCACAGTAGAAGGCCCGAGCAGCGTGCCCACCCCTGGGCCCGGAGGGCTTTGAGGAGCTGATTGGTCCTTCCTGTCACTTCTGAGTTGTTCTGGCAGGGCCACTGATCCTCCCACTCTAGGTCTTCAGGCTTAACCTTGGCTACTTCTCCTTGGAAGATAACCCAGCACCCAGTCAGCTCCACACAGAGCTCCTTGGTTCCTCCTCGTCTCTCCTTCTCTCTGTCCCCGTAGAGCTAAGACTCCCAGGACCTCCCGTGGCCGACCTCTGCCTCAGTGTCTCCTCTCCTGTAAGTTCTGCACAAAGCTTCCCCATGAGCCTTCTGCAGCAGCGTCCCCCCCCCCCCAGTCATGACCAGATCTCACAGCCCCTGGGAACTTGCACCTCTCCACCTCTTCGGTCCTGTTCCCAAGAACCGAGTGATTCACTTGGCCATTTGCCAGGTACCCCCAGGTACCCTGTGCATGCTTTCTTGGGGTGCACCCCACGGGGTTTGATCCATGTGTGTGCCTTCTTCCTTGCCATCTACCTGATGAAGCTCCCAGTTCCTTGAGGAACACAGCTGGAAGGGGGAGGGGCTCTCTTGCGGGAGCTCTTTTCGTCCTTATCTGATTAACAGTCTTGATATCCCTACTAGAAAGACAGCTCTGTGAAGGAAGGCAGGGTCTCACTAATTTTTCTCTCCATCACAGTGACTTCTTACTTAACCTGCAGTAGAAATGTAGCAGGGATGTATCGGATGCATGGATGAGCACAGGCATGATTGGACGAGTGAGTACTTGCATGCAAGCTGACTAGCTGAGACCACGAGGAAGATGGGAGCATCCCCACACCAGCAGGCTATGGGCTTGCTCCACACAGCTGAGAACGTAGGACACGCACCGTGTCGCCTGTGATTAGCTGTCGGTTCTACCCCAGGAGGTTGGCCAAGAAGTGTTTTTAGAATAATAAACACTTCTACTTCAATTTAGGGTAAAAAAATCCCCCCCCTCTTGTTTTCTGCTTGTTTTTTTAATTATTTTTTTTTAATTTTTTTATTGTTGTTGTTGATGGTGAGATATTTTATGAATCCCTATTTGGAGAAAATATTAAACAAAAATCCCATTAGACTTAAAGAAAGCAATAGCTATAACTAAGAAAACAAAAATAGTTAGTGGAAATAGACGTATAACTAAGGAGGAACAGAAATCCAGAGGACCAGAAAACTAGACAGTCACATTTAAAAATGTTTTTATTTGTTTATTTCGTCCTTGTGCCATGGTCAGGTGTGGAGGCCAGAGGACAGAACTCTAGGAGTCAATTCTCTCCTTCTACCGTGTGGGTTCTGGGCCTTGAACTCAAGTTGTCTGAACTAGCAGCAAGCACTTTTACTCACTAAGCCATCTTTCCAGCCCCTGAAGTTTCAGACAGAAAAGAAGGTACAAGATGTGTGGGGGGGGTTATTGTTATTCTTCAGAATTGCTTTTTACATTAGTTCAGGGGGACTTGCACTGTTTTTCGAAGTGTTGAAGGGTTCAAGTGAGACTCCAGTGAAGGAAGCCTCCTGGTAGGTAAAATGGGTCCCGCAGGGCATCCTTCTATCCTCTAGCCAAGTGGTTGCCAACTGCACTGGGATCCTTATCACCGTCCGACTGTTACATCTTTTCCAAGGGGTTTCTCACGCGTACGAACAGATGAGGTCCTTTGATGGCATCGGCAGCTCCCGATGCTGCCCTGCAAGTGAACACATGCCATCTTCACTCTGAGTTCTGTTACATACAGAGGCCCGCACTTGTCCCAGTTGACCTCATGAGACAGTTGGCCACTTACTGTATTTGTTTGGCAGCTTTCAGCTACTCAGCAGTGTTTTCAGCTCCTGGGGTGTTCTTCCTTGTGAAGCACCTCCACATTCATTTCATGATGACATGGATGAGCAGACAGAGAATCAGATGCACCACAGGGCACCTGGATCAGCTGGCTGCCTTGGGTCTCAGTAATGCTGTTAGACCTGTTTTGGAGAGGCCTTACTACTCAGAAGAGTAAGTAAGAAGTAAGTAAGAAGAGTCTTCTGGCCTGGGGGTGTAAACCATGAGGCATTGCAGCAAGGGGTACAGGATGTAGAATGGTCAGAGGTGAGCCAGAGGGAGGCTGTACAGGCTGCGGGCAAGACCCTCATGTCCTGCGTGGGTTGTTGGATGCAATGGGCTCCAGCAGAGTTGTGGAGGAGCATGGCGTGATTTAGTGTATTGTGGAAGAGAATGGACGTTGGAACAAAGTGGAGAGAGAGAGGCTCTTTAGGAGGCTACAGCAAAGATCCATGTGGGAAGAAAACAGAACTAGCAAGGGTGTTTCTGATAGTACAGAGGGCACGGCCACCCATTCGACACTCGGCAGGGCAGCATCTCCCGCTCAGAGCGGTGCTGCATCACCGTGAGTAGTACCCAGGGCATGAGCTTGGCATTGCTTAGACAGAAGTTCTGGTCTGTCATTTTGTAGCTAGGTGGCTGTGGACAAGTGGCTTAATGACCCGGACTTAAGCATCTAGAGCTGCAGAGTAGGGATGTTAGTATCCCCTCCTGAGTCTGTTACTCAATCTTCATGAGCTAACGCTTTGTTCTGAGCGATGCATCTCTATGAAGACAACCCTGAGGTGGTACTACTTGGAATTTGTATCCGTGACTCCATAGAGGGGAATAGTAAAGCCAATGTTAGCGTGGTGGCAATGGCATTTTATGTCCCCTGTGTGACTGCTAGAACAGAGTGTTGGGAAGAGCCCAGACCCAAGCCTGCCTTCTATAGGGGTGTACCTACTGTTTTCTCTGTATCCCTAGCTTCTCAAAGAGCAGGACATCTAGTACCAAGGCAGTAGATCTAGGCTGTCACCTGGCTGGCTGGATGTGCCAAAGCATGAAATGTCCATCTTTAGACCAGGTTGAAGGAGGGAGGAAGTATTGGATACTGTGGACTCTTCTTCCAAGTTACATGCTCCAACCTCAAGTTTCTGCATCCAGAAGAAAGGGGCCTTGAAAATGTTTTCTGGACCTACAGGGCTATTACATACTTCTAGTGCACTGCAGTGACCCACCTGACTCCAGGGGGCCTGTCTTAAGAAAGCACTTTATCTTCATGACAGTGAAGTGGCTTGCAGTAAAACAAGTTTCCTTTGGGGGTCACGAGAAGGTCCCTGCTGGCTCTGCTGGATCAGAGCCTGCAGAGTTCTCTGTTTATGTGTTGGTAAGTTGCTAGTGAGCAGTGTAGCACCGGGGTGGGGCAGACGCTTTTACACTGCCCTGTGGCAGGTCACTGTGCCAAGTCACTGCTGCCCTCATGTGCCCTGAAGATGAAGAAGACTAGGTCCGTAGACGCACTAGGCACAGGCATGTGACTGCACCTGCTCTCCGCCCCATGACTGTCCACCAGCACTGGGTCTGTGCCTGTCTGGATTTTATGGAGAAGAAAGTTTATACAGAAAAAAAAGATTCAGACTGTTGTTTGGATATAGCTCGTGTGGGTTCTGTCATAAAAGGCCCCAGGAGGGAACTGTGCCAAGTTATGGGTTCCATGTTTTAAATTTTACAGGCAAAGACGTTAAACGCGCTTCTTCTAGCGACCACCCAGGAATGTAACATGATATTTTATCCATGCTTTTGGGGCTGTCACTAACATCGCTACTACCGTTCTGAGCTAGGCTCAATCACGGTCATGTAAAATTTTCCCGAATAGAAACCTGAATTCTCTGCAATGATTTTTGATTGGGAAACTGCATTTGACATCTATTTCTTATATGCCAGTAACCTTAAAGGAATCACTGTATTGTTGGAGCCTCTAGCCTTGAACCTTTTGACCATGGAGGAAGCCTGAAATGAACTCTGGCAAAATTAGAATCCCAGTGACCCGGTGCAGAGCCAGGCTGATGGGCAATTTGCATGATGTGCCTGAAAGAAGAGAGGTTGTGTTCAGTGCTGGGGCTCGAGTGTGTGTTGCAGTAGAAGTGACTCGTTGTCGGTCATCATGGCAGGCTGAAATAAAAATACTCAGAGTTGGACAGAGAGCCCACACGACTCCCTTTGAATGTATCTCACAAATGTGGATGTAGTGTTTATGATCCACTTAGACCAGAAACTGGAGGAAAGCCAGCGTGGTGGCACCTTGAAAGGAGGCTGTCCGTGAGTGTGTCTGTGAGTGTGTCCGTGAGTGTGTCCGTGAGTGTGTCAGCAGAAGGGAGTGGGCAGCGGAGCAGACCTACTGCTCTTCAGCATCGTGAGGGTACCAGTCTGGGGAGAAGTGATCTTCAGGGGTGGGGTGGGGGGCACACTGAATACGAGGTAAGAGTAAATAAACATTGTCACCTGTGCTAAGTGAGCGCATTAAACAGTTGAATTTTTTGTGCGTTTTTTTCATGTTTGATTTGGAAGAAAGCTTAAGAAAGGACTGGCAGAGGAAGGTACGTGAAACAGAAAGTTAAAGAATAGTAAAAATGTTTCCAGCCTTAGTATGTAGAGGCGTCTCAGTGCCTAAGAGCACTTAAGAGGACCCAGGTTTCCAGCACCCACATGGTGGCTTGCAGCTGTCTGCAGCTCCAGATCTAAAGGATCCAAGGCCTTCTGCCCTCCACAGGCACCAGGCTCACATCACATGTACATGCTGCACATCTCCACACCCATGAAAAACGCTATTGCACATTTTAAATTGTAAATTTTATTTTGCAGACACACAAGTTTCTTGGGGTAACCATTCAACAAAATTGCCTTGCTGCCGTCTCAACTGTTAATCCTAGTGGAAGGATACTGAAAATACAGTCACAGATAAGAACTAGAAGTGATGTTGGACGTGTAGTGATGCTGGGCGCGTGGTGATGCTGGGCGCGTAGTGATGCTGGGCGCGTAGTGATGTTGGATATGTAGTGATGCTGGATATGTAGTGATGCTGGGCGCGTAGTGATGCTGGGCGCTTAGTGATGCTGGACACGTAGTGATGTTGGACGCGTAGTGATGCTGGATGCGTAGTGATGCTGGGCGCGTAGTGATGTTGGATATGTAGTGGTGCTGGGCGCGTAGTGGTGCTGGTCGCGTAGTGGTGCTGGGCGCGTAGTGGTGCTGGGCGCGTAGTGGTGCTGGGCGCGTAGTGATGTTGGACATGTAGTGATGTTGGATATGTTGGATACTGGATATGTAGCCTACTCTGAGCAGATGAGAGGCTCAGAGTTAGGAGGTGTAAGTCCAGTGCTATGAAGAGCAGTGTGAGAAGCCAGAAGATGAGGTAGGAACAGCCACATCACCATTTCTAACATGGCTACCTTGAGCTGGACTGTAGAAAGAGAGGGTTTCAGCCCCTGTGCATCTGAAACCAGGTTTTAATCCCAACCCCAGCTTTTACTTCTGACTTCCACAGAAGCCCAGGAGCCCGTAAGAGTGGGTGGGAGTAGAATGAATAAGCCAGTGCGTTGCCTGGCTGAGCCTATGCGTGTTCAGAGGTCTTCGTGCACACTTGTAACTGGGTAACAAGGGCACGACATGGGAAAGACAGTTTTCATAAGATGACAATCGCTTTTTAAAATGTCACACGCTAGGTAAATCCCATTTAAAAGCATGTGGGCTTTTTGTTTTGTTCTGTTTTTGTTTTTATAATCTAGTTGTTTCTCTTTGACTTGTTTGTAAAGTCTAATTTTTTTTTCAAAGACTTATTTTCATTATTTTTGTTTGCATGTATGTATGTGTGAATGTGTGTCACATGTGTCATGCCTGTGGAGACCAAAACAGTGTCAGATTCCCTGGAGCTGGAGCTGGAGTTATAAGCTCTTGTGAGCTGCCCACTGTGGGCGCTGGCAGTGGAACCCAACTGTGTCCTCTGGAAGGGTAGTGTGCACACTTAACTGCTGAGCAATGGATGGCTCAGCCCCTTAAAGCCATTTTTAAAAATTGGAATAAATCATTATTTAAATAAAGCTATTGGCATTTGGAATTAGATTTTAGCCTGCTTATAGCCTTAAAAGCGAGCTTGCTGCTTCTCTCTGGATACAGAAGAAGGCATGAGACTTCCGGGTTGGAGACAAAGGATTTTTCATCCCGCAGGACCCACCAGACAGCTCCCCCTCCATCCCACATCCAGGGGTAGGACCTGATGGGCCCAGGTGGATGCTGTGTCTGCAGTGGGTTGGTGTCTCAGCTGAGAAAATGGAGCATGGGGATTGTCTTCTAGCCACTGTTTGTACTCAGCAGTGCTCAGCACACCTGTTCTTTGTCACAGAGGAATGCATTGCTTCTTCCATCGAGGGTTCATGCAAACATTCCTGAGAAACGGTCCCAATGAAGAGTGGTCCTTTCCTTGGGTTCATGGCACACACAGCAGGATTTATAAGCCTGTGAACGTCACAGGGCCTTCCGAATGCTCTAATATATATATATTTATCTATATATAAATAATAAATCTGGGAATGTGTTGTGAATTGTGATTAATGCAAAGTCATTTCACAGCATGTTACTTGGTTATAGTTTTTAAATTTCTAAAGTGTGCTAATTCTTATCTCAAACTATTACCATTGCTGATGCTTTCTATATACCTACCTGACAAGTACCTGCTTCCAGATATTTCTCGTCCATTTTCATGATCTCTCCTTTACTCTCAGCCAATCATCTTTATAAAGCAATGTTTACATGCATACTCGATGCTGTTGTGAATATAGAAGGCATAAATGGTTCAGTCTTTGACCTTGGCTTTGTTACAGTGAACGAATGAACCAGCTCATGTGAAACAGCTCATGTGTTTTATAACGAAACACTGGCGATGTCTGAGAGAAAAAGGAACTGGATCGTCTCATAGGATTTCTATGGAGAATGGTTACACACCTTTTCCTTCTTCTGTATTACTGTAGCCACACCCACCTATACTATAGGGGCTATACAGTATACCTGAGTCACCCTTTCCCACTTCTCTGCCTTGTGTGCTCTCTTATGTCTATTTCTTGTCTTCTTTGTTTCTTTGAGGTGTAAGGTAGAGGAGTGTTTATGGGAAGAGAGCTATTCAGGCTTGGTGGTGGGAAGGAAATTACAGTAGAATAATACATCTGAAAGTCTCTCTTTGATCCATTTTGCATTACAGCATCAAAGAAGAGACTCCCTGGTGTGAGCAGCCTAGCCCTCCCCAACTGCTGTGGGTGGGGACTTAGTCACCACAAATCGCCTTGGAGCCCCTGGGAAACTTGTCTGTGAAGATGGCGCAGTACTTGTATAGCTGGTGTGTCATACCTGCCCAAGGCTACCATGCTGCGGTTGCTCCTCAGCCCCACTCTGGAGTTAGGTGGCAACTTCTGCATTTAGGGGGTTTCACCAAGGGACTTGTTTGAAGTTACACACGTAACAAGACAGGAGGTTCTGATGCTGAGCTTGCAGTTGAGTTTCTCTTCTGGGTCTGCTTGCTGTGGTTACATTTGAGGTGAAAATGGCCACAGGAGTACAGAACAGTGCTAGTCCTTGATCCACTCTGAGTACAGAACACAGCATCAGTTCTTGATCTGCTCTCTGTAAGTGAGGAGGGACTGTGAGGTCCCTTCCCAGCCTTGGAACTTGCACGTTACACGGGCAGCTGCCTCTCCTGCCAAGAACACTTTAAAGACAATCACATCCCCCTCGCCCACTCTCACTGGAACTGACCTTGTCCCAGAAAGCTATCCTGAGCTAATGTAGCTCTGATACTTCCAGGACATCTCTGGGGGCTCCGGGTTAGCCTGACCCATTTAGTGACAGATCACAACTATTTGAAATGTCTAAGCCATCTTTTAAAGACAAACCCTCATCTTCCTCGAGAGCACACAGCCCTGCACAGAGCAGGGTTGTGCTTCTGGATGCTGTGGCGTGAGTGATAACACGGCTCTCACAGGATCGTCTTCATGTACTCGTTCGGTCAGCATGAGAATGCACGCAGTGGGGCAGCAGCTCTCTCCTGCACAGCTGGTGCCTGTGCTTTGGCACGGAGTACTGGGGTCATTGTGAGGTTTTGGGTTAACTGGAGGTCGCCGTGATGTATAGCCATTGCTGTTTCTACTGCAGGACAAACTGAGAACTTAGTCTTAGCTGATCATGAACGGAGAATGCTCTCCAGCAAAGGCAAGGGATTGAAATGTCTGTGCAGGTGGGTCTTCAGCAATATTGAATTATAGAAGCAAACATATTTTAGGGAGACAGGAAATATTTACAGCCTTTGCAAGGGAGGAAGAAAAGCAAAAATTGAGAGCATGTCTTTGTCACATTAGGTGGTAGTATTCTGCTTGTCTAGCATCCAGGTGTTGTCAGCTTTCAACATCTGTGGTGTTGTCAGAAATTCTGAGTATTTAAAAAAAAACTCACTTAATTTCTGAAGAACCATATGTAGTGAATCCTAAGACATACATTCAGTGGGATATATTCCCACCTCAGAGACCCCTTCTACAGGATGGTGGCTAGCTTTCACCCATTTCTAATGGCTGTGGTTGTCCAGTGTCCTGTCCTCTAATGATTTGACATTAACAGGGCACATAGAAGGCACTGCTGACTCCCTGATTATGAGAGAGGGTAACAGAGTTAGCACCATGCAGAGTACCCACCAACAGGGTACTATTGGGAGCCTCAGATACAAGGAAAAAGTTGACCTATATTCTACAGATTCCACTAAAATACGAAAAAAAGCAAAACCAAGTTCAATGGCTTTTCTGAAAGAGTGGGTAGGAGTTAGGAGTACCGATTGAGCATTCATAAACCCAAAGTCCAAAATCCTTCATAATTCAAAACTTTTTGAGCACTTTCATGACATCACAAATGGGAAATTCCACACCCAAATTTTGTATTCAAAATTATTTTTAAAGCACCGTATAAACTTCCTTCAGTCTTTCTGTGTAGTGCATACATGAATTTTGTATTTTGATTTTGGTCCTCCGAGATACTTCATTTTATATGTGCTAATGTTCTAATATCTGGGCACGGGGCTGGGGGGCAACTCTGAACTCTGACCCCCAGCACTGTGGAAAGAGTATTCGCACTGCTTTGGTCCTGCGAGGTGAACCTAACTACGAGCAGCTGCAGCCTTCCTCCTGTCTTAGCTGCAAACTTCCAAGAGTCTGGAGTGCCATTGCCTTCTACAGCGGCGGGCTTTATTTTCTGTTTTACATTTTAGCTTCAGCAAAGGAAAGTTTAACGTCTCTCGCCCTTGAGCAGTGGTTCTCAACCTGTGGGTCACGACCCATCTGGAGGTCGAATGACCTTTTCACAGGGTTCGCCTAAGATCATCTACATATCAGACACTTCTATTATGATTCATAACAGTAGCAAAATTACAGTTACGATGTAGCAATGAAAATAGTTTTATGGTGGGGGGGTCACCACAGCATGAGGAACTGTATTAAAGGGTCGCGGCATTAGGAAGGTTGGAAACCACTGACCTTGACGGTGCTGGGTCAGTGAACTATCCCTGTAGGAACTAAAGCTCACTTTGCAATAAGAAAGATCCCCTAATACATGAATAGGAAATGCAGGGCAGAAACAGAAGAGGTGGCTGGAGGCAGGAGGTCTGTGGAGGGGAGAAAGGCAGACTATTTTCTGCCCACTGACCCTAGGTCAGAAGCCTTGAGGAAGTCTGGATACACAGAGGACATCAGACAGGAAGGAGGTGTTGTGTCTCTGCCTAACCTGGGTCTTTTCACAGAAGCACATCGGCAGCAAACACGCAGCTGTTTCCAGAAGCACAAACATAGAAGAGGCCATTTGTGTCTCTGAAGGTTTCTTTGTTTGCTTAGGAAGAACCTCTCCTGATGGGATGGTTGATAAAATTTTCTAGACCTTGAAATGCAGTAGCATTTTGCTGTGGTAATAGAATATTCTTTCTTTTGAAGAAGATGAGTCTTCCTTTAACTGGCTTTCAGACCAGGCATTTGGTTAAAAGGGTTTTAAAAGCTTGCTCATTCACTTTTTATGCGTATAAGATAAAAGCTCTCAGGCTGCTCTTTGGGGAGAGTTTGTGACAGAGTTCATTGGCCCCCTTCTCTGCATGGTGCCCAGTGCACCACTGTGAGGTTTTCCCCACTTACCCAGCTAGTATGACTCACCCCATTTTTTTTTCTGGGGAAAAATAATCTGAAGTTTTCTTGTTCTGTAGGTCATTTATACATTGTTCCTTTAACCATAGGACTCGGGGTGATTGAAGATGATGATAAATCTTTCAGGTTGATCCGGTGCTGTTGAGACTTCCTGAAACCTGCTCATGTTTATGCATGTCTAGGTCATCAGGTGTTGTGATCAGACAGTAGGTAGGAACAGTGAATTGGGAACAAAGGACCTGTACAGTTTGCTGGTACCCAGGAACCAGACAACAGATTTTCAAAGTAGAGTTGAGAGAACAGACTATACCAATCTTCTAAAAATTATCTCCCTTTCTCCTTCCAGTTTTTACAGTCTAGGACAGTCACTCATTGCCAAGGAACAGAAAGGGGAAAGACGAAAAGGGGTGCTGATTGGGACGTAGGGGAAAGTAAACAACCATTAGCAGTTTTTAAGTTGTGAATGGAGATCATTTGTAGTAGATTAACCTCTGTAGCTTACATTTACAAGTTAATGCTTGCTCTTCTCAAAGCAGAAGAAAACTATGCAGCACTGTCAACACGTTTCCCAAGGCTCAGTTCTTTCTGTTCTAAGCCCTTAGTGGGTTTTCAGCCTTATGCCCATCAGATTAGGGAGGTATTCAGAAGAGTCCTGCGTCAGGTTGAGCTGAACACCTGCTCTTTGCAGGTGAAGAGTTGCTTGTATCACCTTCGTATGGTCAGGACCATATACACTTAAACCTTTCTCTCCATCATTAATTCAGGGTGAGAGCGCTTCCCCAGAGGGCACTCTGAAACCCTGCCTGTAGGACAATTGAAGAGGTCCTCATTTGTTATCAGTAGTATGAAAACAGTCTCACAAGAAGAAAACATTTCAAAAGGCAGAGTCCCATAATGAGGCCCTTATTTAAGGTCGAGCTGCCTGCCCAAGCAGGGGACTTTGGAAAGGCATGTAATTGGCACACATTTCTAGAGAAAGTACAATGGTCATGAATGGCTGATTGTTGTGAAAATAGGCTTTCTGTTTCTACCAGTATCTCAGGAAACTTTAGACCTTGGCCTATGGCTACCAGAGCTCGAAGAAGGTATATCACAAGACTGGCACACAGGAGTGACTGACAGAAAGATCACAGGCTTGGGATGCATGTGCTCTTAGGACCTTGGGACCCTAAGGTGGAGCTAGTGCTGGGCTGTACTGTAGACCGAGGCTTCCATCCTTGACCTGTGGAGTCCTTCCTCCATTCCTAAACATAGATCATGTGAAGCGCCTCTGGTTGTAAAAGGAATGCATAGCCCCCAGCTTGCCCTCGTTGGAGGCCCCCAGATATCCAAGTCACAGCACATTCTCTCATCATATACCTTTCTGGAGTGTGGGCTGACCTACCCGTTCCTCTAGATCTCGAGTCCTGTCAGCACAGGACTAGCCATCCTGCAGGGCCTTGGGTTTGTCTTCCCCTAGAGTTCCCGTCTATGAGAGGCTGTGTGGGGCTTCCAAGAAGGGTCAGGTCCAAATCTGTGAGGCAGCTAATCCACTTTCTGTGCTTTGACTCATGAAGTAAGGGTACTATCTACTCCCATGTGTCAGGAGATATCTTGATTCTAAAATGTCTGTAGTGGAGTAAGTGACTAGTCACAGTGGAAGCCGTATGTTCACCAGCTTCCTGCCATTATGCATGACAGTCCTGTGGCGTATACTGTTTGTTCTCCGCTTCCTGCTAGCCCCCTTAAAACCAAACGTTCTCAGTTAACTCAGGGGTCAAGGGAGCACATGCTAGAACTGTGCTAGGAAGAGAAGGTGAGACTCTAGATTTTTCCTGTTTTAGGACCCTGTTTTCTTACCTCCATTTTTTCCAACTTCTTCTATGCTCGTCCTTTTTCCTTCCCATATTTCCATGAGACAGTGTTATGTGTGTATGGTGTGTGCATGTAAAACAGCAGTTTAAGACACTACAGAAGGTACTTTCTCGAATGTAAAACTTGTGCTTCCAACAAATCTTAAGATTTTATAACTCTGAATGATCAAAATTCAAAATACTCCCACTAGTAGTGTGTGTGTGTGTGTGTGTGTGTGTGTGTGTAAATTTTAGAAATACCCTCTCATGAATAAGGGAGAAGTGATTTAATTAAAAACAGCACACCTGCAGTGCTTATCAGACTAGACAGATTTGAAGTATCAGTAGAGGAGGTTTAAGAAAATAAAAATTATACCAAAAGCATATAATCACATTAAAAAAAAAAATAGGGCCATCGGAGAAAACCCTTGCTAAAGTGTAGGTCTGTTTAAAAGCTGCCTTCACCACGTTTATAAACAGTGTGAGTCTGCTTGGGTGCGTACGTTACAGATTGAAAACAGAGCTGGCTAATCTTAGCCGTGCAGCCATAAAAGGAGAGAGAGTGTAATATATAGCTTCACACACAGGACAAGTGCAGTAAATCATGAGGGTCCATTGTGACACCCCAAACTAAGCCTTCACATCCATATGAGAGTTGTGGGTGTGCCTTTCAAACTCTTAAAATAGAGTGATCTGGATGTAATTATTATAGTAAATATACACAATGCACAGTTGTCATTTCAGCTCTTATTAAGTGTATAATTCGGTGGCGTTGCTCTTAGTGCTAGGCAGCCCTCACCTGGAGAGGTATCAATACCTCTTAAGCTATGGTTAGTTTACTCATCTGGTCCACCATTGGCCAGTGGTAAGCCTGCTCTCTTCTCTGTCTCCGTGAATTTGTATCTTCCAGGTCTAGTGTATTAGTAGAATCATACAGTATTTGTCCATGTTTCTGTCTTGTTTATTTCACCTAGCACGATGTTTTCAAAGGTAGTTCACATGTCAGAATTGCTTTCTTCTTTCTGTCTAGTAAGTACATTGTAGGTCTGAACCACGTTTTGGTTATCCACCCCTCTTTTGACAGACACTCGGGTTACAATCACCATTTGGTTGCTGCAAACAGTGTGATTGGAACATTGGTGTATTATTATCTGTTTGAGTCCCCAATAATCAGTGTTTTAAAAGTTTCTATGGGTTGGGATTTTAGGGAGAATGTGTAAGGACACATGGTTTTGTGTTCCCCATCCCCATGGGTAACAATGTCCACATCTCCTCAAGGGCTGCGCAGCACAGAACGTAAACCTCAGCCAGAGAAGTAGCCATATTGCAGGTGCATAAGTGAGTGGCATTGGAAGTAGATGGGGAGCAGTGAATGGTGGTGAATTCAGAAGACTCATGACTGCTTAGGGTGCTGAGAATAAGGGCTGGCTGCTCAGCCAACAATGAGATATTTATTCCTTCCCACTTAGGCTTAGGAAGCATCGTGAAAGGGGAGCAGAGGGAATGTAAAAGCTCAAAGATAGGGAGAAAGGCTACAAAATGCCATCTATAACCATTGCAGTCGTAAACACAGCAGCAGCTACACCGGGCCTGCACGCGGCTGCCCTGTCGACAGTCAGTCGTGGACGGGGGCCACTGTTTATGGGGCCCTACCTCTTCCCCGCTGGACTAGATCAATTCTTGGAGAGGGGAGTCAATATATTAAGTTGCAAACCCACTTGTGAGCCCTCCAGGCTCCAATGGATAGTTCCAACCCCATGGTCGCATATGACAGCCCTATTTAAACTCAATGGATTACAAAACAGAACAGAAAACTGACTATAGGAGAGAGCTTGTTAGGGAGAACAGTAGGTTTGATAGGGGCGAGAGGGAGATAAGAGAGGGTGGTGTTGAGAAAGATTGGAACGCATAGTGTGCATGAAATTATCAATGAACAAATTTAATTCATAGTAAAAGTAACATGGATGGGGGCTGCGGAGACGGTTCAGTGGTGAGAGTACTTGTGGCACAAACACGAGGACCTGAGTTCAGATCCCCAGCACACATGTAAAAAGCTGATGTGACCCGCAGCCTCAGCATGGTAGGGGGTGGAGACAAGGGGGATCACTGGCCCTTGCTGGCTGTCAGCCAAGCTCCAGTTTCAGCAGGAGACCTTGTTGCAAGGGAATAAGGTAGAAAGTGATAGACCAGGTCACCTGACATCCTCTCCTGGCCTCTGCACAAGCACATGGGTGCTCACTCCTTCTCCCCCAAACCACCCCCTCCGTTAATAAAAAGGTAGACATGTCACCGTCGCTTCCCCAACCCATCCTGCTACTCAGTAGATCAGGATTGATTGAAATGAGCCACAGTAAGGTGATACCCCTAGTGCAGAGGCCTTCTAGATGTAGTCCAGATAATCGAGTCTTCCGTAGGCTGTGGGAGAGGAGAAGGAAGAAAGGATGATGTGTCAAGCCTGGGAGATGTGCATGTGGAGCTACGAGAGAAGAATTAGCGATGACAGAAGACAGATATCCTTGAGATTGGAGAGCGGGCCTCCAGGGGCCCGAAAATTGAGAGAACTGGTAGTAATGATGGTGGCCAGAATGGAGACACTGGTTGTGGGAAGAAGTGTCACTCACGAGTGACAAGAAAGCGCAGGACCTAGCATCTCCGGAGACATCATGAGAAAATGGAGAGAGGAAAGCAGTTCCTACCTAGGTTTCTGCATTCTGCCCGTGTCTCAGTCTCTCTTCTTTCTCTCCCTTGTTTATTTCATTCTTCATTGTTTTGGGGGTACCTAGAATGTCTATGTTCTGAAGCCTGAAGAGACTTTCCAGCTATGCAAAGAAGTCCTCCCCGCTGGGATACTCACCCACAGCTCCGTTCATTCACGATTCTCTTATTTAGAACAAAACAGAAGATGTTCCTACCGAGTGAAAGGGCCAGTCTTGTTAAGGAGTCTCAGCTGCTCCTGTCTGATTGTCACTTTTGAGGAAGAAAAAGTGGAAATCAGAAAACAATCAGGGGATTGGACTGAAAGGAATTGGTCAAAATACCCAAGAGAGCAGCAGGGTCATGGGAGGGGTATTTTGGGGCAGATGCAGGCAGACTGGCTATGGCTGTCCCATGGGGACACCCCAGGCCTGAAGCTCCACAAGTGTCAGCTTTCTTGCTCATTTTATTTTAATATGAAGAAAAGCCTGGAAGCCACAAAAGAGGAAACTTCTCCCAATGGTAGTTAGGATCGGTCTGTGGGGAGAGAGCACCGTTGCGACTCGTATGCTAGTGGTTTGACACATCCGTAAATCGTGTGTGAAACCGTTGCTCTCATTGGCTCTTGACTGCACGTAGCAGCATTCTGCAGTCTGACCTAGATAACTCCCTCCGTGACGGACGCGATGCCTTCTTATTGTGGGAAAGTCTTTCTGTTAAAATCTCTGCTACGAGTACAAGCAGGCGAACATAGTAGGGCATTTTTCCAACAAGACATCGTGTGAACCACGAGGCACTGCTAGGGCTCTAAGTTGTCCAGAAAGAACATCGAGAGACCCGCAGAGTTGGAGCTCGCCCCCACATACACGTTCCTGTACAGAACGGAAAACCTTTTCTCCTGAACATTGAGTTTCTCCTAGGGAGAAGAAAGCCAGAGTGATCCGCAGTGGCTCTTTTTCTGTGCTTATTTATTTATTTATTTTTGATTGGCACTTATAATTTTAGCCAAGAAAAGATGTAATTGCTTCTCACCTAAGTTTTGCTTATTGTGGATGTCACTATTAAGCACACTGCTGCACTCCATCCCTGCAGGAACCCTTTGTCTAAGGCACCTATCACTGCTATTTGCTTGTTTTTGTTTTGAAGAGTCTCACTGTGGAACCCTGGCTGGGTAGAGTGGTTCCAGAACTCACGATATAGACAAGGCTAACCTTGAACTCACAGAGTTAACCATGCCTCTACCTCCAGTGTGCTGGGATTAAAGCCACTTGCCACCACACTCAGCGCCAGTCATTACTGCCATTCCCAATTATAAATAAGGAAGTGGTGATTTGAATGAGAGCAACTTCCATAGGCTCATGTATTTTGAATACTTGGTCGCCAGTGATGGAACTGTTTGGGAAGGGTTAGGAGGTGTGGCTTAGCTGGAGGAGGTCTGTCACTGGGGGTGCGCCTTGATGCTTCAAGAGCCCATGCTATTTTCCAACTAGTTCCCCCTGACTTGTTGTCTAAGATGTGAGCTCTCAGCACCACGCCTGCCTGCTTGCTGCCATGCTTCTTGCCATGATGATCAAGGGTTCTAATCCTCTGGAACTGTAAGCCCCAACAAATTCTTCTATAAGTTGCCTTAGTCGTGGTCCCCCTACAGCAGTGGAGAAGCTGCTTATAGATTTGATGTCATTTAGAAGCCCCCAAATAAGACTGTACAAGGAACAGACCTACCTGCCCCACCCCCATAGACACCAACCCAGGCTCAGCTCAGGATTGCTACAGCCCCGTGCTTGAGCAGGAGTGCACACAGAATGGTTTCTGGTGAGGCTGCTTCTGTCCCCTCTTGTGAGTTGGTCCAGCTTGCTCCAGCCTCAGCAAGGCACCTGCAGGCTGGAGCTTGCTTAGCGCTGCCGGCTGCTAGAAGGATGCTTTCCAGGCTCTGTTGTGCATTAGAGGCTAGTGCCTTGGGTTTCCCAAGTGCGAGTATAGCTAATAATGGTGGCTCAAATCATGGCTCTCTTGATTAGTTGTTGAGGGGCTGCACTGGAAACATTCGGGCTGGCAACTGACCGTGATTTTTAGTTGTGTGCTGTTCTGTGTCATTAGTACAATGCAGTAGTGGAAATGTTGGTGGCTGGGCATCAGGCTGCCTACCCAGGGCACTCTGCCCTGGAGATGATAGAACTGCCTTCTTTCACTTTTCAGCACAGGAAGTTGAGGTTGTTTGTGTGTCTCTGAAGAACACCGCTCCCAGCTCAGCCCTTCCTCATCAAGATAGCTGAGGGCAAGCCTCTGCATCCCTCTGTATGTTCTGCTCTCTGCCCATCTTTAGCCCCAAGGGCAGGTATTGAAGATCTTGAAGCCCTCTGCTCCCAGGTTACCTTTCACGGGGCACAGGTTTGTTCCTAGCTCTTCTGCCGCATCAAAGCTGCACAGCGGTTTCCAGGGCAGTGGTTCTCCACCTGTGGATCGTAACCCCTTGGGGAGGGTCGAATGATCCTTTCACAGGTCACCTGTGACCATCAGCATATCAGATATGTACATTACAATTCATCACAGTAGCAACATTATATTAATGAAGCAGCAACAAAAATAATTTTATGGTTATGGGGTCAGCACGACGTGAGGAACTGCGTTAAAGGGTCGCAGCGTTAGGAAGGCTGAGAGCATTGTTCTAGGGCCTTCTCTCGCATCCTACCCCTCCCCTGTAGCCCAGGTGCTTACTGCCTTTGCCTGAGTGAATCACTTATAATTCTTAGGACTCATGGAGGCAAATGGAGCGCAGAGAAAGCTTCTGGTCTGTAAGAATCATAAACCATGCATGGGGCAAGCTCTTCCCCACCCCCACTTCCCACATGTCATTTGGGATGCTTGGAGGAAAGGATCCAGGCAGCCACTGTCTGGAGACAAGAATTACTGGAGATTTGCCCTTGGAACTGGATGGCTTTACCAAATGGTGCCAGTGTTGGAGCAGCGTAGTCAATGATTAACGGAACCAGGCGGTGACGCAAGATAACAGGGATCCTAGGCAGATCCAGGTCAGTAAGTCAGATGCCATTGTGCTTCGCCTAGTAGAGAGCCTCCAGAAAGGAAGCCCCGAACATGGGAAGGTAGTTAGAGAGTTGGAGTTGTTTGCTAGCCCCAAGTGTCCGTTGGACCCCATGTTGCCCTCTGTGCAAAGATGTACTGGAGGAGCAGGGCGCACAGAGCTAGCTAATCCTGCCGGAGGTGAATCCTCTGTTTAATTTTCTGTTGACTTCTATGTGGTGTGTGCTCAGGGCCCCCCATCTCCCCCATCACTGGAGGGCGGGAGGACAGAGGTTTATTAATTAGGGTGTTGAATGTTTGATTCCGCTAACCTGATTTGGAAGAATACTATAGCTCATTCTTGACTAAAGTGCTTTGACTCATGAGCTTTATCAGCTTTGAAGTGTTGCAAAAATGATGTGCATGCAGTAGACGTTGTCACTGGGATTCTGGGTTTTGATCTTTTCCTGTACCAGGGATATCTGATGCAGATTACTACCCTCTTATACCATGCTGGACAGCAGCTCTCGTCAGCTGCAGGTACGGGCGAAGTCACCATTACCCTCTGTGCTGTGCTGCTCGACTATGCCATTTGGTAGAGGAAATGTATTAAAGCATTTTTAAAAGAATATTTTCTATTTACAAAGAGTTTATGAGGATATAATCCCATGTGCTTCAAAGAACATCTATTAATTTTGACTTTTAAATGGAATTTGAAAAAAAATCTATAGTCACTCATAATTCTGTTGACAAATAGCTATTGGCTTTTTAATTAATTTCTAAAAACATGCATGCATGTCTGTGCACCATGTGTGTGCCTGGTCCCACAGAGGTCAGAAGGCATCAGATCCCCCGGGACTAGAGTTACTGATGGTCGTGTCCAGCTGTGTGGGTGCTGGGAATTGAACCAGTATCTTCTGGAAAAGCAACAAGTACTCTTAACTGCTGAACCAGCTGTCCAGACCCCCTGTGTTAGTATTTTAAAAGCATACGAGCATCCGAACATTTTCAAGACAAAAATACTTAGTCCTGTTAAGATTCTATGTGGTTTTTATTCTACATTGAAAATAATTTCCCATGTCCTTAAATGTTTTTGATAATCATTTTAATGGCTGTGCAATATTATGTTAACTGTTTTCAGTGACATTGAGAACTTACACACCTAATGTCTTCCTCCTATCTTATTATGAACACTTTCAAGCATTTATTAAACCTAACTGTATAGTGAACACCTGTATTCCCCTCACTTACATTATGCACTACCATTTTGGCCCACTTGGTTTATCTCATCTGTTCATCTGCCCTTACATCCTACTTTTTGGTGAATTTGAAAACAAATTACAGACCTTCCCCTAAATAGACGCTGTTAACTAGAGCTGTTCTCCTTTACTGAAATGCACAGATCTTGGATTTTTTGCTCACTGAGTTTGATGAGTGAAGGCTGTGATTATCACAGCATACTGGGTTATATGGGATGGTACCTTTGATGGTTAATATTGACGGTCAGGATCTCAGAATCTAAAATCACCTATGAGACAAGCCGTGGACACATCTGCGAGGGACTCTTCAGATTAGGTTAGCCTCTGGCTTTACCTGAGAGGGATCATTTTGATTAGGCTAAGTGAAGTGAACAAAGGAAGTTCAGACCTTTTCCTTCCTGCTGGCTTGGCCTTAGTCTGCAGAAGCTCTCATAGTGAGTAGCTGAGCTTTTCTCGTTTCCCGCTTCCTGACTGGATACAGTGTAACCACAGTCACTTTAAACTACTGCTGGCCATGACTTCAGTACCATGATGGAGCCAAAATAAACCTACCCTTCCTTAAATTGCTTTTGTAAAGGATTTGTATCTCAGCTACAAGACACTAATTACAGTGCTACCCTAAGTCAAATTAGAGCATTGTGGTAGATCACTATAAAACACAACCAAATGTAGCTCACAACTTCATGTAAATCTGTGTTGTGTTTGAAAATTAAGTGAAAACAATACATGCTTCTAATCACAATGCATTGAAAAAAAATGATCCATGAAGTTTCTCTTTTAATTGTTTTAATTATATCTGTTCATGTAATATTTCAACTTTTGTTTTTGAAAGTGTTTTTCTTTTTATTTTATTAGCCTAGGAAATAATTTTCCTTTGTCTTTGAACTGGGTTATTTCCCTCTTATGAATCAGAGGGAAGACAGAGGCAGATTCTTTTGAGGTGTGTTGTTTTTTTTTTTTTTTTTTGTTTGTTTGTTTGTTTGTTTGAGACTGGGTCTCCTTATGTAGCCCAGGATGGCTTATATCTTCGTCCCCTTCCTCACCCTCCAGAGTTCTGGGAGTGCTTAGCAAATGCCACCACACCCAGTTCCTTGCAGAGGCAGATTGTGCTAAAAAAGATACAGCTTTATTTTCAGGCAGTTGGCTTGTTTTTTCCAACTTTTATCACCATACAAGGACTACTTATCCAACCCCTATGAAAGGAGTCAATCAGGGCTTCTGATATGCAGATTCTGATCGGATATTTCATACAGTGCTTGGAGACTTGGCTGCCCACATGACTGTGTGCTCATTCAGAGTTGGGATTCTTAGAGTTGGGGGTAGGGTTCTTTGCTTTGGATGAATCATCATTATGGTTTTTATAGTGACCATATAGTTTCTTGCTTTTCTTTGTGTATAATAATTTACTGTAATTGCCTTCAATTTATTTTATATTATTCGCTAGTACGTTTCAGAGCAATTTCCCAATAACTAGGTTTCAAGATACATTCTATAGGGTTTGAAATGAACTATTCAACCAGCTCATAGAACAGAGCAGTGAGTTCTGTTCCCCAAGGTTGCATGTGTTCTTCCTTGCCATTGTAACTGAGTTCCCTGGAGGAAAGTTGCATTTAATAGTTTAATGCTCTTACTGGGGCTTCTGTCACTGGGCCTTCTGGCCTTGGGCATTGTGGCTTTTCACATGCTATTGACCTTGTTAGTCATCTTTCCCCTATTCAGGTCTTGGCCAGTGGGAATCAGCTCCTATTACTATATTTTTCTTCAACCAGTATGTCTTAGTATAATTTCCCTTGTTGACTTTGTGGTATTCTTGCCTGCTCGTGACAGTTTTTCTGACTGACTTTTCCAAATAAGGATGTGTGCTGTCTGCAGCTCAGATCTTTCAGAAACCCCCAGAGCGCCAACAAGTGCTTCTTCACAGCTGTACATGAGGTGCCTGGAGATCGGGCGGCTTGTAGCCATTCCTATAATAGTTCTCTGGGCTCTTTGGCTAAAGGAAGGCAAGTCATTTTGGAAGTGAGAAAACTTGCTAGTCAGGGACTCAGAAGATAAAAAAGAAAAAAATGTTTTCTTACTATCATCCTCAGCAGATAAATTCATATTAGTATAACACTGGATTATGTTGTGTTAGGGTGTTTGATTTAAAAGATTTCTGTTTAAGTTGCTGACTTGAGTTTCATAAAAATTTTTTTTTTTGATGAATTTGCTTTTAGGATTAAATTAGAATTTCCAACCACTTCTGCAATGGCCCTAAATATACTTCTGGCTTTTTGGTTTTTTTTTTTGCTATTTTTACTCCATGTCCATGTCAAGTGGTATTCTTAGCATTGACAATCATAAAATCAAAATATTGATCAACTATGAAAAATGTTGAAGATGTTTTACATCCTGTGCTGCCAAATATTCAGCCAAGATGTCATTCATTTTGGAAAAGTAAACAAGCACTTGCACCTCATTAGCATGCAAATCTTTAATAGGTGGAAAAATCCTATGTGTAACAAAGTTGTTTTTAGATAAATTTCCTTGTGATTTATTTACCAGTAAGTGTTTTATAGACATGTTTCTGTTTCGCTATATGCTTGAAATCACGTGAAGATTTGCTAGGCACAAAGATATCAGGAAGAAAAGCTTCAAGAAGCCCTGGCATAAACAACAGATCTGCCTTTCTCTCAGTTCTGGAGGCTGTAGAGTCCAAGTCAGAGAGCTAGCATGGCTGCCCAAGGCTCCTTGACCTTGCAGAGGCTGCCTCCCAGGAAGGAACACAGTGGGCTCGCTGGTGTCCCTTTCTCTTAGTATGATATCAGTCCCATTATGGTAGCTCCACCCTCAAGACTTCTCTAGACCTCGTCACCTCCCCTAGACCATCTCGCCCCACACCATCACATTGGATCTTCGAGGCTTCAGCATATGAACTGTGAGGAGATGAGCATTCAGTCCACAGCAGATGTGTAAAGGAAGGGTTAGCATGGCGCCCGAGGTAAGTGTCTAAGATAGGGTCACCCTTGTCCTTTTGACAGCACCTAGGAAAGGAAATTCTTTGGTACTGCAACTGTGAAGTCTCCACTGAACAGAAGATGGGGTTGTATGTCTTGGGCCCCTGCAGTGTAACTGTCTTCCTAAGAGCTGTTAGGGGGTCAGGCTGTTCTGTGGTTTGAATGAGAACTGTTCCCCATTGGCTGAGGTATTTGAGCACTTGCTTCTCAGTTGTTGGTGCTGTTTGGGGAGGCTATGTAACCTTTGGGTGGTGGCTTTGCTGGAGAACGTACATTACTGGGGGCAGGCTTTGAGGGTTTCTCACCTCACCCCATCTCTCTCTCTCTCTCTCTCTCTCTCTCTCTCTCAAACACACACACACACACACACACACACACACACACACACTCACTTCCTCTGCTTCCTCTGTGTGGGTGGAAATGTAACCAGCCAGCTTCTTGTTCCAGCCAGCAACTTTATGGACTCTAGCCCTCTGGAACTATAAGCCAAAATAAACTCTAAGTTATTTTGGTCATGATAATTTGTCACAGTAACGAAGTAACACAGCGAAGTAGCTAATACAGGTGACAAGAAGGAAAACGCGGTAACCCTAACCCCGGGACACACTGAATGAAGGAGGGACTGGTCACAGCCTTCTCTCACATCTCCTAGACTGGAAGGAGAACTAATCTTTTTAACTGTATCCCTAAAAGGAGTGTACACTTGTATCTCCTTCTGTGATGGTTAGCTTTAATCATCAACGCAACATAACCTAGAATTACAGGAGAAAATTCTCAGTGAGGGATTGTCCACACTGGGTTGGCCCATGGGAGATTGTCCTGGTTAAATTAATTGATTCACAATAACCCAGCCCAGTTTTCATTTCCTAGGCAGGGGAGGAGTTGAGCTGAGCACAAACAAGCAAGTGAGCGCGTTTCACTGTCAAACACTGAGCGTTTGAGGTTCCTGCCTCGACTTCCCACAAGGATGGACTGGAATTGTGAACTGAAGCGAAACCCTTTCTCCTCTAAGATTCTTTTTGTTGGGGTATTTTATCACAGGAACAGAAATGGAACTAGAGCACACTCATGACTCCATCTGATATTGTTTCTGGGTGTGCCAAAAGATTCAACAGCAACAAGAGCTTCCTAAATAATTAGGGTCTGCACTACTTCTGGAGCCACCAGCCTGCTTCTGCATCCGGCTCCCTACGCGGACTCAAATTACAACATCCTCCTTTTTACTTCCCTCCACTTACTAACAATTCTCATTTTAAGCTTTAGCTCAGCCTCTGAAACACTGTGTTAGCAAGTGACCCTGCCAGTTCTTCTGAAATTACTTGAAAGAAATTGGCTACAAATAGGAAGTCTTGATAATGGGTATGAAAGTCCAAATAGTCGAGCCGGCAAGATGGCTCAGCAGACAGAGGCGCTTGCTGCCAAGCCTGAGGACCTGAGTTCAACTCCCAGAACCCACGTGGGGAAAGGAGCGAACTGACTCCCACAAGCTGTTCTCTGACCGCCACATATGTGCCATGGCATGCACACACCCCAATAAATAATTAATAAAGAAAGCCAAATAATTGCCTGACTTTATATACAGTAAGCACAAAATGCAAAGGTGTCAGGTAGATTCGTTTTGGATTCACAAACTTTGGTTTTTGGTTTTTTGTTTTAATAGAAATGTAAAGTTGACTTGCTGGCAAGTGGCCAGACTGAAAGGAGTACCCAAATCCCAGTCTTGTCTTCCACTTACTCGGTACCCACATTACCCTTTCTTTTCATTGTTCTTGGAAGATACTTGGATTGTGGAGTCATGCACAGGAATAAACTAGGCATGAAAACGCCATGCGACCCCGTCCCACCCCCAGGCTCTCCTCTGCAGAGACTCCTGGGCCCCAGCACTTCATGTTGGACCAGACTCAGGAGGGAACTTTTGCTGAAAGCAGTCATCACTCACAGTGGCTTGTCTCCATGGCTTGGTACCTGCAGTGATAGTGTGGAACCTGGGCTTTTTCTCCAATGGGATTTCACATGTGTATGAAATACCCGAAGGACCAGGGTCAAACACTACCTATTTGCAGGATGAGACCCCAAGGATCGGTGAATAAATTGCTGCTGCAAACCTCTGTAAGATGGCAGAGATGGTCCCTTTTTTCTGTTGCTTTTTTAAGTATATATTTTAACTCCCTAACCTTTTCTCCGTACTTATTTAGATACTGGATTTTGACCCAGGGTCTCACATACACTGTGCACATGTACTACCACTTTGCAGGACCCTCAGCCTCTTGTCACTTTAAAGACAGTGACATACACTGTAGATAACGCGGGTCAGACTGTGAAAAGCCATCAAAGAGAATGAAAGCTGCCTGTAATTCTGTCACCTCAAAATGTTCACCAACATTGCGATGTGTTTTCCTTCAACCCGCTTTCCTGGATCACGCCTGTAATACATTGACATTTATATTTTAACTCTTTCAAGATTACAAAACACATGTGAACTTTCCTTTGGCACATTGTGTGCATTTCCTGTATTCTCTCATACTTTTCAAAAGTATCATTGCATCTGAAGACCAGTGTAGCAGTTGCCTCTAGCTAATAGCCTGTATGGTATACTGGTGGTGTGCCCTTGAATAGATTTTAATATTCCTAACCCCAAACATTAAAAAGATTAAAAAATAGAGAAGGAAAAAAAAGTGACTATGAGAAGACGTGTATGTTAGCTTGCTTGGCTTAATCACTCCGCTCGCCCATACGTGTATCAAGACATCATCCTGTGCATACTAAATATGCATGGCAAAAAGCTGTGGCGCCTCCATAGTGCACATTTTCTTGGAAAATGTGCTGTGTGTGAGGAGCATTTTGACTGTGCATTTCCCCATCTGTTCTCAGGGGCCATCTCCAGAGGTAAATTATTGTATCAGGACATTTCCCTGGAGGCAGAGCCCGGCTTCCCACTTCCATTGTTCTTGATGAACATCTTCTCTTGGTGGGTACTTCCTTACACCAGGTGCTCTGCTTTCGTTCAATCTGTAAGTATCCAAGCAGGGAAAAACAAAAACAAAAACAAAACACAACCCTTGTTTTAGTTGTGTGTCACAGATGAACCTTCCTTCCTTCCTTCCTTCCTTCCTTCCTTCCTTCCTTCCTTCCTTCCTTCCTTCCTTCCTTCCTTCCTTCCTTCCTCTCCCCACTCTTTCTTTCTTGACAGGGTCTTTCTACATAGCTCTGGCTGTCCTAGAACTCACTATGTAGACCAGGTTGATCTTACACTTACACAGATCCCCCCTACCTCTGCCTCCTGAGTGCTAGGATTAAAGGTATGCACCACCATGCCCACCTTGAGAAAAAAATATTGTTATTTGCCTTTTTATACTGTAAGTGTATATATAAAAACATTGGAATCTAACCAACTTAGCAGTCTTTGCCCTAGATGTTTCTGCTTCTGTTTTTGTGTTGTGCCTTAAGAAGTAAAAGCTCATTTTTTTTCTTACCTTCTTTCTTTAATTTTATATACCAACTCAGTTCTTTAGTTCATGTGAGATTTACTTTTATATGTAATACAGATATCACCTTTTTGTTTAATGCTTCTTTACCTCGAGATTCTCATACAACCGTTCTACGAACGTATTCAGCCAGCCCATTGTTTCTTCATTGGTTTACAATGTTTCCTATATAGATTGCAAAAGTTTCATATTCCCTCAATGCTGTTTCTAAGCTTTCTGTTTTGTCTCATTAGTCTGTGAAAGCTTGTTGTAGCACAAAGCCATTGTATTGTATTTTTTGTATCTACTAGTGTAACCCTGTCATCGTTTTCCTTTTCAATGTATCTGTGCCTATTTTCACCAATTTCTTGCTCTTGATTTAGCTTTTTGCCAAAGGCTGGGAGGTAAATGCTCTCAGCTTTGCAGGCGATGGTGGTTTGCCACCAGTGCTTAGCTCTGCTCTTGCTATGCAGAGCATCCGGGAAGAAGGGAGACTGTAGCCATAGGGCATTTGTAAACCAGGCCAGGCTTAATTCAGCCTCACAGCTCTAGCTTGCCAACCCCTGTTCTAGGTGAATTCTAGAATCACTTTGTTAAGTCTTTAAAAATGTCACTCACACATAAAAAAGTACACCATGTTGTAGACACACACACACACAAGCATGTTGCCTATTATAGACACATTACATATTATTCCCATACATATCACATAGTAAAGGGACATTGTCTTTATGAAGAAAGGTAATGACTCTAACAAAGTCTTCCCACTGGGCAGCATCGCTCAGTACTGTTTGTTGATCACCAGTATTTCATGCTTGCTTCACTGTGGGTTCTGCAGACTTCTGGTGAACGTTAAGCTTTGTAGGGGCTTTTCTCTCTAGTTGTTATTATGAATTCAGTCTTTGTCACCACTCTCATGACTCCCACAGGACTGGAGGAGTCCACTCATAGATTCCCTGCTCATAGCAGGCCTCACCCTGAATGTGATCCTCACCTTCTAGCACCCAGTGGTTCTGCATCAGAGTTCTAAGGAAAGTTGGCCTTAAGAGCCTCTGGCCTCTGCTTCCAGCTTTCATTTTACATCTCCATATTTCATTCTCTTCTGGTGCACACAGCGTCTGTGCTGTTATTAGAAGGCTGTGGTGAAGCTTGGAGTCACTCGAGGTGGCTGACCTTGGCTCGCAGATGCAGTTTCCCACTAGTGTAGACCTGCATTTCTATTGCTTGTGTTAAAGCCGAGGGGATGGGGGCCCTCCATGCTGCTCTTTTGTAATTCTCCAAGGGAGAATCACTAGCAGCTTTGGTCTCAGTTTTCTCATTGAAATAAACCAACCCCTTAACTGCAGGGTGAGGACAAGAAACCTTGGAAAGCCTACTATGGGAAAACGAGTTCCAGCCTTAAGGCAGGCTTCCCTTGAGCTGCTGGAGGACACTGCTTCACTTCGTAGTTTGACTCTGCCTTTTCTAAAAAAAAAACTACAAAAGGAAACAAAGCCAACTCTGTACTGGCATTTAGAGAACATGCCTCAACCCTGTTGGCTAGTTTTTTTATGCCTTTGTTGGTCTCGTTTACTTTTTTCTTCCCTAGGTCTCCAGCCTCCTAGAGGCTAGAGATAGCCAGACTTATAATTGTTTAACCTAAAGTCTGTACAGTGAGCACAAGGCCTGGCTCTCAGAGAGGGAGGCACTTCAAGTGTGAACTGTGCTGAGTTAAGAGCTCAGCTTGCTTCTTAAAGGGACCTGAGTGACAAGCAGAGGTGCCTCCTTCCTGAACTATGGCGCTGCTGGAACAAAGGGGCAGAGCTGCAGAGGGTCCAGGAGTACCTGGGAGGGCACCTCAACATCTGAGCTGAGCGAGGGAGGGAAGAGAAAGGTTCAGAAGAATCTCTAATGGTCTGAAGGGATACAGATGCTGGCCAGTTGTGCTCCACCCTACCTCCCACCCTACCTCTCCAATTACTCACTCCCAGCTTTCTTTAGAACGAATGGAATCTTCTCAGACAGTAAGGCTCCAAATCTCTTCCCATCCCTGCAGGATGCTGCTCTTCCTCCAGTCTGTTTTGTCTTTATGCTTTAGCTTAGCAAGAGCAGCTCCAGGTCCCTCTTCATCTGTCCCAGGCACCCCCTGGTTTGTGTTTCACACATGCACGCAGCAGACCAAGGTCTCCTGTAATGTCACTAATTGGCCCTAATGGGATGTATTTACCGGGGCTCTGCGTCCACACAGTCAACCAACTGCACGTTGAAAACATTTGAAAAAAAAATTGTATGTGTATAGAGCACAAATAGCCTTTTTCTTATCACTACCTAAACAATATAGTATAGTATTGTTTTCATAGTATAAATATAGTATTTATATTATTTACTTTATATTAGATATTATAAATAATTTAGTGATGATTCAGAGTATGTATATGCAAGGATGTTCACAGCTTATATGCCAGTATTACATTATTTTATTTAAGAGACTTAGGCATCCATGGCATTTGGTATCTGCAGGATCCAGAAAGAGGTCTCTTCCAGGGACTGAGAGGGGACTATATGGAACCTAGGCAGGCCCATGACTTAGTGAAGGACACAGCCAAAGCCATTTTGTAAGAATAACTTAGGAGCTTTATGAGATCCTTAAGATGCTGCTTTAACTGTGTGTGGGGTTACCAATAACAGTCTAGCTCATGTTTTCTCTGTAAATAAGAGCATTCCGAATACAAGAAGTAATTCGAATAGTAGCTAGTAAAAATGTGTAATTAGGAAGTAAGCCAATTCCAGAGCTACTTTGTATCTGTTTCTGGAACTTCTGTGTTCTGTGTTTGCCTCCTCTGTACTGATAATTCATCCAAGCCACCTTCCTTTTGCATTAAACAGAGAAACTGAGGAATACATTCCCAGATACAGTAATTAGAATATGAAGTAGCTTAGTACTCAGAGACTCATCAAACGTGCAACCTCATTTAATGCTAACTGAGCTGGGTTTTGATTTATCTCTAGAATCAAGAAGTAGCTCCATCAGTAGGAATCAGTGTCAGCTGTCAGCTGACCCCTCAGTAACAAAGCATCACTTTGACCTTTTTCAGAGTTCCCTGAAGAGAAGAGGCAGTCGAGAAATATACAAAGAGAAGAAAACTGTTAACCAGGTAAGCTGAAGTTTTCATTCCAAAGTTATATTCCCAACAAGGAAACCACTCCATTCTGAATTTTCTCTTTGCCTTGAAGACACTAAAATAAATATCACCTACCAAAACATAAGAATTCACTCAGACCTTCAGAGTGAACATTTTCTTACCAAATCCACTGCTCCTTCCTTTCGCCTCTCATTCTGATGACCTGCAATTTCTTTAGGAAAGAGAACAAAATGGCATTGTGTGAAACTGTAGTAAGTGTAGGCCGGGGATCCGGTGGCTCACCTAACTGCCAGAAGGTGTAGTGGCCTCTACAGTCATTCACATAGGGAAATAATACAGCCACTGAGTGGTTAGGTCATTTATATGCCGTTGTTTTGTGAATGCGTGTGTTTTAAGTATGTAGCTGAACCATGCCTTACACTGGCTTACTGGACAGTAAAACATTCCAGGAGGAAAACTGAAAAAGTTCAGCCCTCTTTTGCATACAGGGATGGATGTATTCTTCTTTTTTGCAGCTGTCTTGATAGATTCCTTTTCTCTTTTTAAAAGTGCTTTTAGTACTAGGTGTTTGAAGAGAGCAAAGGTGGTGTTGGTGTGTAGTCTCAGCAGACTCTTAGTAGCAAGTAGTAGTTAGAGAGATGCAATGAGTCAGTTTAACTAGAGGGCTAGAAGGACCTGTGCGCACACTGTCCCTCATGACCCCCGCGTATTAGTTACCTTCCTGTTGCTGTGGTGAGAACACTATGAACAAGGCAACATATAGAAGGAAGCTTATTTGGGCTTATGGTTCCAGGAGGTTAGGGGTCCCTCCCATCACGGTAGGGGAGCATAGCATTCAGCAGGCATGGCTGCTGGAGCAGCAAGCTGAGAGCTCTCATCTTGAACCACAGGAAGCAGAGAGATCAAACCTGGGATGACTGGAGGCTTTTCAACCTCAAAGTCTGCCCCCAGTGATGTACTTCCTCCAGCAAGGCCACGCTTCCTAAGTGCCACCAAGCCGTGTCACCAACTCACAACCAAGAGTTCAAATGCTGGAGACTCTGGGGGCCATCTCATTCAAACCAACACACCTTGGTTCCTGTGTCCTCCAGAAATTCAGTGTCATTTAAAGACTCAGCCCAAGGCTAATTTCTCTTTCACCCCCACTAGTTCCCCCAAATCTCATTTTGGAATCCAGTGATCACAAGGAATCAAAGGCATGCCGCTGCTGGTTGCTTCTAGTATCCTAGGGGTTTAGAGTATGTTTGTAGTTCCCCTACTCTTGCCCAGAAAGAGTGCAGTTATTGACCGATGAAGAGGTTGGGTATCCCAGGCCAGGCGCAGGAGCTGTTGCTTCTTGAGTGTGCACAAGCGACCCATGCTGTATGGAGTTGCCACCCCAAAGCCTGCAGTATGGTTGAGAAAGGAGTTTCTGTTCAGCAGACTGGTGGAAAGGAACGCCCTGGGAACTGCAGGTCGGCCACCAAAGCCCAAAGGAAGCCGGCACCAAGGCGCAAGGTAGGCACATGGGCAGTTGGCTGCTGGGGTGCTGGCTAGATGGCAGACTTGCAAGCCAAAGAATATATACCAGCAGTGATATGTTTCTGTTGCTTGACAAGCCTTTCAGCTGGTGGTGCTGGTGCTGGTCCCTGTGTCTCTGACCCCATGCCATGCTTGCCTTTTCTGCTGGGTTCGACCTTGTGCCTTTTCACACTGTTTCTGGAGCTATCCGTGGGCTCTTGAAACTTGAGCTTGGTACTCCCAAGTTTAGGATTCGGCTAGATCCCTCCCCTACAGTCTTGGCAGAGATTTCAAGAAGTCTTTGGTTACCAGTTAACATATAGCTGCCATCTGTTTGAGACGAACTTGTCTCAGTAGGAGTCGACTCCTCCTCAGAACAGGCTGAGCTCAGCTTCCCTTGGGTAGACGGACCCCTCTCTCATATGGGCCTCACAGAGTAGTGGGTCCCGCTTCAGCTGCGTGACATCGGAGAGGGAGACCCGCTCCTTCACTTACTTCCTTCATTTACCTGGCTTCAAGGTTCTCATATTCCCTCCCCCTCCCTCCATCTCTCTCCCCCTTCTCCCCCCCTTTCCTCTTGCTTCAGTTCTGGTGGCAGGCCTTGTAGTGTGCATGGGTGTTGGTAGAAACGACAGCATGCTTCCTCACGTGTCAGAATGCCTGCTGTATGTGTAGTTTCTTTCTTCAAGGAGAAGAAGATGGGGCAATGATGAATCTCCAGGTGATCTGTAGCTTGGACACTCTTTCAGCCACATTGTGGAATCACCGCCATAACCATCCTTGGTTTAGGCTTCAGGAGATGGGGAGAACTTTGCTGGTGATTTGTAGGAGGTGATAGATGGAGGAGATCATTGTGTCAGGTGATGAAAAACACCTGGGAGCTTCAGAGACTCAGCCTTCAGAGATCCCCCTTCCCCAATTACTTAGTTCACCTTGGCCCCAGGAAAGATTGCTGAAAGACCCTGATCTAGGATCCTGTTTCCAGACGGTTGCTTCCAGAACCCAAGACCTCACATGGGTTACACCATGTGTCCCTGCATCTCTTGGTCTGACTCACTTGAGTCTCAGGCTGGAGGCGGGCAGAGGATAGAACAGAGCATGTCTGAGGTTGAAGGACATTGATGTCAGTAGTCTCTGCTGCAGGGTGTGACTGCCTCAGTGGTGGTGATGGGATCATTTAGGCAATTTGGGTCAATGGGCACAGTCTGGTCACCCAGTTAAGGATAGACTGAGGTCCTCTCTCGTCCAGTTCCTGCATTTAACTCCCAAATTAATTTGGTTAGAAAGTATTTACAATCTGTCTTCCTTGATAAATATTGTAGCTTCCTCTAAACTCCATTTCTTCATGTGAACAGCAGAGACCTATCAGTGTATGTGGATTCTGTGCACACCTTTGCCTAACAGGAAGCTGAGGAAGTGCTTCTCATGGTTCCATGTTAGAATGTTCTGAGAAACAGGGATGTTTAAAAACATATGCCGATCATAGCTGCTCAGAAAATTTAATAGACAGTGAAGGAAGAATGGAAGGAGCAAGGGAAGGAGCAGACGTGCTTTTGTTAGTGCCAAGGTCAAGCACAGTGTGTGTGTCCTCACAACCTGTGCAAAGACCTATCTGAGAAAGAAATCACAAATCCCATAATCGGTAAACCCATTTGCCTCATGGTTAAGGCATGGTGATGCACGCCTTTAATCCCAGCATGTAGAAGTATGTCTTTGAGTTTGAGGCCAGCTTGGTCTCTACATGCTGTGTAGCCAGGACTACACAGAGGGGGGAAAAAACAGGAAAAGAAACAGGGCCAGCAGGCTTACTTCTCGTTAGTCATGGAACCCTCTTCTTCGGTCTGCTTAACCAAAACTAGATCCTTAGGGTGGAAATTCTCAGAACTTGAAGACTGTGACACTCTCCATAGTGCACAAAAGTGTATGTTGGGGAAGAGATCCCAGAGGACGGTGATGGGAGTATCTCATGTGACTCACGTGAGCGCATTCACAGGTACACAGGCTCCATCACATGAGTGCACTCACAGGTACACAGGCTCCATCACAGGTACACAGGCTCCATCACATGAGCGCACTCACAGGGTACACAGGCTCCATCACATGAGTGCACTCACAGGTTCAGAGGCTCCATCACATGAGTGCACTCACAGGTACACAGGCTCCATCACGTGAGCGCACTCACAGGTACACAGGCTCCATCACATGAGTGCACTCACAGGTTCAGAGGCTCCATCACATGAGTGCACTCACAGGTACACAGGCTCCATCACGTGAGCGCACTCACAGGGTACACAGGCTCCATCATGTGAGCGCACTCACAGGTACACAGGCTCCATTATGTGAGTGCACTCACAGGTACACAGGCTCCATTATGTGAGTGCACTCACAGGTACACAGGCTCCATCACGTGAGTGCACTCACAGGTACACAGGCTCCATTATGTGAGTGCACTCACAGGTACACAGGCTCCATTATGTGAGTGCACTCACAGGTACACAGGCTCCATTATGTGAGTGCACTCACAGGTACACAGGCTCCATCACGTGAGTGCACTCACAGGTACACAGGCTCCATTATGTGAGTGCACTCACAGGTACACAGGCTCCATCACGTGAGTGCACTCACAGGTACACAGGCTCCATCACATGAGTGCACTCACAGGTACACAGGCTCCATCACGTGAGCGCACTCACAGGCACACAGGCTCCAGAGGATACTCTGCACATCATGCATTCTATATCTGGTCATAGACTTCTTCTGAGTCCTTCAGTTCTCCTCAGTTCTCCTTCAGTGAGTTCGTGGTCAGGGAGAAGAGGGCAAGTGACAAAGCTGGAAGCACCAAGTGAACAGTTTCTGTATCTTGCTACCAGATGGCTTTGTGCTGCCAGAATGCGGCAGAGCATAGTTCTCTGAGCTCGAGACCTCCATCAGTTCTCCTGGATGGAACACAAGCGTCAGTCGTGCACGGAGGACTGACTGACATCATGGGGTTGCTGGCCTGGGCAGCATCAGTTCAGCAAGTCTCAACTGGTATCAGTACTTCCTCCATGTGATGGGATAGTCTTTGCAGGCATCCCCCGACCCCATCGATCTTTTGGAGTTTATGGGGCCAAACAGGACTGCTCTGTGAAATTCATTGTTCTTTGTTTTGTTTGAGACAAGGTTTCTCTGTTGTAACTCTGGCTGTCCTGGAACTATCTTTTTAGACCAGGCTGACCTCGCACTCACAGAGATCCACCTGCCTCTTCTTCCCAAGTGCTGGGATGAAAGACGTGTGGTACCACCACCCTGCTGAAATTCATTGTTCTTATGTAGTGAACACAAACAGTAAAACAGTTTCATAAGAGGGTAGTACAGACTGCTTCAAGGCCTCAGCCAGGCAGCAGGACCATGGGTCGCAGTTCCTGCCTTGGGAGCCATCTGAGTTCTCTGGAATTCTGCTGAGAACCACTTCTCAGGTTCGCAAACACTTGCTTTGGTCTCTGTGTTTAATTTCCTGACGTGTCACAGCATCTGGAACAGAGGCCCGGAACAAATGGCCCTAAAGTGGCTCCTGGGTGGCAAGGAGCCCAGGCGTCTTTGCGTGTGGCAGCCAGAATGTACTGGGCATCAGCACTTGTTCCTGTGTGGCACCTCAGCTTTCAGAGCCCCCCGATGCCCACCGTCTCCCATTCCGTCATCATGTCTTTCCTAGTGCCTTAAGGAAGGCGAGATGCCAAGAGAGACGTTGAATTACCCTTCCTCATGTCACTGGACAAGCCAGGCTCCAACTTAGAGTTGTTCAACCTCCCTGTCTTGGTGGATCTTCTGGGTTATCAGACATATGAGGGGTTTGCAGTGGCCACAGGGTACATACAGCCTGTTAGTTTTACCACCAGGCTTTGATGAGGGATTGCGGTGGCTCTCTGAGCACTGGGGTCAGATCCACAGTCACCAGGCGCTACCGTGTTATTGATGGATGTTGGACTTCATTTAACTTTCTACTTCATATATGACTTGTGTGCTGATTTCTCTGTGTATCATTTCCCCCAAACTAACTATTCAGTTTCTTGACAATGGGTCGTTCCAGGGCAGCCCCTGCAAAGGCTCTGGAGTTCCCTGCTGTTTTGTCACGGGTTCTTTCTCTGCACAAGCCAACAGCACCAATAGAAGAAGAATGGTGTGTGTGTGTGTGTGTGTGTGTGTGTGTGTGTGTGTGTGTGTGTGTGTGTGTTGGGGGTGAGGTGTGAGGGTTCATAAAAACACACATTTGGTATTTTCAGATAACCCTCCCTCGGGCTATTCTTGCCTGGCAGGATGACAGCGCCGATCTGAAGTGCCAGCTTCAGTTTGCCAAAGAGGAAGCTTCCCTGATGCGCAAAAAGATGGCCAAGCTGGGGCGGGAGAAGGATGAGTTGGAGCAGGAATTGCAGAAGTACAAGTCCCTTTATGGTGATGTGGACAGTCCCCTCCCAACAGGGGAGGCTGGTGGGCCCCCCAGCACCAGGGAGGCGGAGCTGAAGCTGCGGCTGAAGTTGGTGGAGGAGGAAGCCAACATCTTGGGCCGGAAGATTGTGGAACTGGAGGTGGAAAACCGTGGCCTCAAAGCAGAAATGGAGGACATGCGGATTCAACATGAGCGGGAGGGAACAGGCCGGGACCACGTGCCAAGCATTCCTACCTCACCCTTCGGGGACTCGCTGGAGTCCTCCACAGAGCTCCGTCGGCACCTACAGTTTGTAGAGGAAGAAGCCGAGCTGCTGAGGAGATCCATATCTGAGATTGAAGACCACAATCGGCAGTTGACTCATGAGCTGAGCAAGTTCAAGTTCGAGCCTCACCAGGAGTCAGGGTGGCTCACGGACAGCGTGTGTAAGGGCCCCGGGGCCAGTGCGCCCCTGCAGGAGGAGCTGAAGTCAGCCAGGCTGCAGATCGATGAGCTGAGCGGGAAGGTGCTGAAGCTGCAGTATGAGAACCGGCTGCTGCTATCGAGCGTCCAGAGGTGTGACCTTGCTGCACACCCGGGGCTGCGCGCCCCGAGCCCCCGAGACAGCGACGCCGAGAGCGATGCAGGCAAGAAAGAAAGCGATGGGGAGGAGGGCCGCCTGCTGCAACCCAGGAGAGAAGGCCCAGTCGGTGGGGAGAGTGACTCAGAGGACCTGTTCGAGAAGACCTCGGGCTTCGGGAGCGGGAAGCCCTCCGAGGCTAGCGAGCCGGGCCCGGCAGAGCTGAGGGCCCGGGAAGCCAGAGAGTGCCTGGTGAGCATGAGGCAGGAGGCGCAGCGGCTCGAGCGCACCGTGGAGCGCCTCATCACCGACACTGACGGCTTCCTCCGTGCCTCGGGCCGCTCGCCTGGCATCCAGAGCGAAGGTGAGGGTAGCCAGAGTGAACCCCACTTGTTGGAGACTATCAACACGAGGATGAAGGCTTTTAGGAAAGAGCTGCAGGCCTTCCTGGAGCAGATGACCCGGGTTGGGGATGGCTTATCACCCTTATCCCACCTTTCTGAGTCGTCCAGCTTCCTCTCCACCGTGACCTCCGTGTCCCGGGACTCCCCCATCGGGACTCTGGGGAAGGAGCTGGGCCCAGACTTGCAGGTAAGGGGGCTCCTGGCTTCGCCTCCCTACTCCGCCTTGTTCTTCCTCCTTCTGGCTGCCATTGCTGCTCTGGGGCTCTCGCTGCTCACGGCTGCTTGGTTTTGATCTCAGGCCTGCATTGCACTAAAGGCCCTGTGTCAGCCAAATCCTTTCTCTTGGTTGGCTTCGGTTTTTTTTTTGTTTTGTTTGTTTGTTTTTGTTTTTTAAGTTCCTTTTTATTTCCTTGCTCCTCCCCCTATCCTCCTCTACTTTAATAGCACCAGTGCTCATGGTTTAGGGGCCTTTCATGACAAGGCTAAACCAAGTGGAGGCTCTAGGGACCGATGCAGCCTTCCCTTGCACCTTCCATGGTGTCTCAGCCAATCAGCCACCCTGATGAAGAAGCTGTGAGGAGTTTAAGACAAAATACCAACTTCACAGTCAGGACACTTAGTAACAAGCGCCCGACTCCCTCTGGGTTTATCACCAGAGGGACAAGAGCAGTTCTGAGAAGTCTCAGGCATCCCAGGCCCACCTACTCCCTCTGGAAGATAAACCAGGATGGGGGAGAGGAGCCGGTTCTGAGAAGGCTGGTTCTGATGGAAAATCCTGCTGCCACTCCCGCCGCCTCCCTCACTGCCCAGGGTGAGGGCCAAGGGGAGCAGCCGTGCAAGGACCGCTTTCCCAGGCTTCGCCCCGGGTGCATGGCCCAGCTGCCGCCCCAGACTGTGTGGCTTTGTCTGCTCAACCCACAAGTAAGGAAGGCAGAGCCTGTTCTCCATGTCCTTCATGGGTAGTGTGCCTGTGTCCCCATTGCATGTGTCTTGTAACCAGCGTTACGCATAGCCACCCTTCACCCCGCTTTCGGTGTTAGCTCATCCTTTTGCTCATGCTCCTTTTCTTTCGGTTTTGTTCTTCACTCTCTTAAGTGTTTAAGTTGATTTTTTGTTCATGCCTTCTCCGTCTGGTAGTTTTTCCATTGTCCACTCATATTTGTTTTATACCCTTCACCCCCTCCACCCCTTACCCATCTCTTCGTCTTTTGTTTCTCATCTGAAAATTAAAAACAAAACAAAATCAATCCCCTTCATGCACCTCACAGTCCAAGCTGAGAGAGCAGCTGGAGTGGCAATTCAGTCGGGATCACGGGGACGAGCGCGAAGGTCTGCGCCTCCGAGCCGCCCGGGAGCTGCACAGGCGTGCTGATGGGGAATCCGGGAGCCACGGGCTGGGAGGCCAGAGCTGTTTCAACCTAGAGGTAAGTGAGCTGCCAGGCTCACTGCTCGTCTCCTCCAACCTCCCAACCCCCTTCTCATTGTGTGGCTTGTGGAATGCATTTTCTTACCTGTGGCAAGACCCTTAGGGCCATAGAGGATGCAGAGCCCAGTAGAGGTCTCCAGGATCAACATCCTTGCTCTGAGGATGGGGAATCACATATAGTTGCAAGTGGATGACCTGTAACTCATGACCTGTAACCTGTCAGGTGGAGTGATGGCCGGCTGCAGCTCCTCTCACCCCACAAACACTAGTAGACCTGTGGGTGCCTGGAGGTGTGGTAAGACACGCTGAGCTGACATTTGAACATTCGATCCCACAGCAGAGAAAGCAGGATGGAAACCAGGAAGGGTCTTTACTGGTCCCGAGGAAGCTCCTAGGGGTTCCTTTTTCAGTTCTTCATTGCTTGTGTTGTATGTAGGAGCTGCCCTCATTGTGGCTGGGAATACTCTTCTAGGCTGTTGGCGGGATCAGGGATGTCTTTGCACCTGAGCCTTCCTCAGCCTTTCCCACCACCATGGCAAACCAGATGCAGAGTTGAAGTTGCCTGCACAGGTGCCTCTGCTGTTGAAAAGTGAACCGTGCTCCTGTACAGGAGGGGCTTCTGAGACACCAGTAACTCCCAGTACAGAATGGACTTCCTGAGGAGTGAGTCCCGGCTAGCACCCTGTTGGGTAGTGGGGAGTATGTCAGGGTGAGGTGGAGCATCCAGAGCAACAGGTTCTCCATTTGCAAAGGACCAGAGCTTCTGAGGCATTGAAGATTCTGTGTCATTTCTGTGAAGCTGATAACATGAAGCTTTGAGGCATGGGAGTGGCTCCCACATGGCTGGGCTGAGGGAGAGGTTCAGATAGTAGTAGCTGAAAGCAAGCAAGCTTACTGGTGGTCAGCCCCAGGAAGACATTTTTCCCAACTTTCGATGAATGTTGCACCACTAATCTATTCCTGTCAGGGACATTTTGAGTCCTGGGGCTCTAGCCTACTAGCTTGTTTTCCTGAGCAAGGTTCTGTTTTCTGTTTTCTCATGAGCAAGGTTCTGTCTTCTCGTCTATGAAGTGGGTCAGAGTAATGCTCTGCCTCCTATGGTTATATGATGATTCTCCGATGATTCTTTAAGCTGTGAATGGAGATTGCCTTGCCAGGTACCACATGCTGTCCAGCCAAGTACCACATGCTCAGACAGCATAAAGGAGGATCAAGAACAAGGGGCAGAATGTTCCAGGAGCTTGGTCACTTCCCAGTCCTTGGGTGAAGACTGTAGTTTGGCAGCACATGGTAGTGGTCTCTTCCTGTGATGGACTATTTGAGAACTGCATCCCCCACCTTAGGAGGGCAGTTAGCCTAGCGTGTCCTGGCTAGGGAAGGTCTTCAAGCCTCCTCAGAGAGCTTGTCCCCGGCGAGATGCCTTCCAGGCTCCGTCGGTGAAGTGATGGCAAGGTATTGCTTGCACTCAGGCATCATGGCCTTCAGACAGCAGCCACAGTGGCCAGAGAGAGAACAGAATTAAATCAGACACAGAGGGACAGTCAGTCTCCACGAATAGTAGCTGAGTGAAGCTGAGAGGTGCCGTACCACCAACCACACAGCTCAGGGAGCTCAGGAGGAAATACCTGGTCTTCATACTTACCCCTCTTGTTCTGAGCGTGACAGAAATGAGGCCGTTGGAGAGACATGAACCCCTCCTCCCACCCTTCTCAAACCAGTCAGTAACAGAATTGAGCCCGGAACAGTTTTCTAAGTCTGCCCCAGTGCTCTGTGCCAGCAAGGCCTGGCAGCCCAGAGCTGACACTCCCCAGGCTCTATTTCTGGCCCCTGTCATCCAGATGGCCACCATCATTCTTTTAAGTATCTGTTCAGGTTCCTTTCAGTTGTATACATTTTAAAGGAGGGGGTGAGAAAACGGAAACGCCAGGTGAAGGGAGCATGTTTTCCTAGAAGGGGTGAGAACCACATATCCTTTATTCTGATGTTATTCACATGCATTTCACCTGAACTAGAAGAAGGGTCAAGTATGTAAAAACATCTATTTTAAAAAAATTTAATTAGCTGTTCAGTAGCCTTTGATACTGCTGAAGTTTGCCCAGCCTGGGAGGCTATGTGTTCTGGCATGGTGTATCATGCTCATATCCTTGCTGGCTGTAATATCTCATGATTCTAAAGGACTCACAAGGAGCAATCCCAAGATCCCAAGAACACTCCCCCACCCCACCACCACCACCAGTGAAAATACTCCTAAACTCCCTGCCAGCGATTGCTTTCTTCTGAGGACTGTCATGGAGGCATCATGGAGCTCCTAGGAATTAGCAGGGCAATCTGACATCTGCTCTGTATTGAAGACTCACACAGACTCCAGAGTCCCTGGGGGTGGGGGTAAAGCAAACACAGATACTTGCTTTTCGTTGTGCTGGGGTTGAAACCAAGGCCTTGGGCATGCTAAGCAGCTACTCTACCATGGAGCCACATCCAGTCTCAGTGTAGACACTGCTCCAGAATGAGGCCTGGCAGGCAGCTGGGATGGGTCCTGCTGGCAGTTGTCTGCCCTTCCTATATTGCCTTTAACTACTGAGTCTGCCCTTGAGCCAGCTTGTACCCACGTGTAAACCTTTAGCTTTCCCTCCTTAGTTCCTGGAGGGAAAGGGGGGAGGGACCATGAGCAAGGAACCCCGGCATTAAAAGAACATCTTTCAGAATTTAAATGGAAGTGTTTTTAAAAAGGGTAGGCTTCTAACTATACCTTCGGTACTTTTGGCCTTCGGAGTGCTGCTGTTTAGACTGAAGGAAAAAAGGCAAGTTGCTAGTTTGGAAGGTCAGGATACACACGCACACACACTGGTGACAGTGTTGTTAACAGCAAGGAGGAAAAGGGAAAGTCCACTTTTAGCAGACAGCAAACAGATATAACATAACATAGATGGTCTGCTAGCCAGACTCCATGCTTCCATAAACCCGGGAAAGGAAAGGTGTGCCCAAGCTAGCATTCTATAAAACAGAGGTCAGAACCCATTTACACCTGCCAGCTCACTAATGCAAATGCACAGTTCACACCTGCCAGCTCACTAATGCAAATGCACAGTTCACACCTGCCAGCTCACTAATGCAAATGCACAGTTCACACCTGCTAGCTCACTGATGCAAATGCACAGTTCACACCTGCTAGCTCACTGATGCAAATGCACAGTTCACACCTGCTAGCTCACTAATGCAAATGCACAGCATCAACAGCTAAAAAAACCTATGAGTGACCAGATATAGAAGGATGAACATTCCCATTGCCTATTCATCCCAGTATGTGCCGGCAGTAGGCTCACACTGCTCCAGACTCTTCCCTGACTTTGCCCCCATGCTTCCCATTAAATCTGCCAAGAGATCCGCTTTTGTTGAGAGCAAACATTGCATGGGGTGTTTCATACGGAATGTGCAAGATACCTTAAAATAGTTCCAAGGAGAAGCGGCCAAGCATGGACACTGGTCGGGTTTCATATATAAATGAAGCCAAGCCTGTGCCCAGAGGATTGAGTTTCTGTGTCAGGATCTCTAAGGGTTCTTCTCACTCGCTCCTCCTCTTTATCCTTTAATCATTGACGCTCACAGCATCTGTGGTCCCTCATGTCTCAGCTGTGAAATACCAGTCCCAGGGAAACTACGTGGGGTTTATGCCAAGTATTTGTACATGTGCTGACCTCGTATACTGAGTTTGAAAGAAGTGGTGGAAAAAGTGGCTAGGACAAAATGGGACTCCCCAGGAATGAAGTCATAGTCATGGAGTGGCTGTAGAGTTCTGATATATAAGGGATTCTGGGCAGAAGAGAGATCACAGTGAAAAACATTCCCCTTTTGCTTATTCTTACTGTGGGTGATGTTATCTTAAGCCCCAGACTAATTTAAAGCTGCTTTATATGGACCTGCTCCAAGAGTTAGCCATGTTGATGAGTGTGAGGTACAGCCTCTGGCGGGGTGGGGCATGGGTGGTGGACTAGAGAATGCTGACACAGAGGAGGGTCACGATGCCAAGGTTAGCGTCTCAGCAGCCTCAGAACACGTGCGCCTGGGGTTTGTTCCAGTGAAGCCACTTAGTAGAAAATTTAAGATGTGTTCATTTATTGTTATGGTCAAAACAGGTAAGTGAGCAAAAAATGGTTTTAAAAGTCAGACTTCGGGGATTTGGTAATAAAGGAAAATATTTTTCTATAGGAGATCTGTGTTTTGTGAAAATGTTCCCCAAATGTATGTGATTGTTCGCAGTTGTGTGGCAGTAGATTCATTCTAGAAGGAATTTTCTGACACAGTATGTTTGTATTTTGTTCTTTGTAACACTGGAGTGACCATAAATGTTCTAGTATTTCATTAGCAAAAGGGGCAGTGCATAAAAAGGAAACTTGAAAGAGCAGGATTCTAAGTGCACACGGTCTATACAGACAGTACTCGCCTTCTGTGGTAAATCAGCTGCCCCAGATAACTACTCTCAGATGACCTCAAGGACTCTCTCTGTGACCCAGCACGCGTGTGGCCCAACAGAAAGGCGTGTTGTCAAGCAGATGTTGCTGAGGATGAGGCTTATCTCTTTATAATACATTAAATATTTATTAAGATGGAAACTCAAATAATTTAATGTAATAAGATTGAGCATATCTAAACTAAAATCCAGAATGACCCAGAGTCTGAAATTTTGAGTATTCACAAACTCCATAAATAGGAAATTGCATACCATGCAGCATCGCACACAGAATTACTAAAAATACTGTATGAAATTACCTTCAGATTATGTTTATAAAGTGCACATAAAACATACATGTATTTCGTGTTTAGTCTTGGGTACTGTTCCCAAGTTTCTTACCCTCTGCTTTTCTTAACATGAACTTGATTAGAATGTCTGGTCTGTATCTCATAATATAATGCTTCAGCTAGAGTCCAATGCACTGAAATCTAGAGGGTGTTCATGTTTTGAATCCACAACATGTAACTGGACAGTGAAATTGGCAGCCAGCACCCAGGCCTTCTGGAACAACCATATAGAAAATACCTGAGCTGCAGAGCCCTAACTTTCCCTGCTGTGACCCAAGTGCTCTGGGTGGTACCCAACGCAGTAAGTACCCAATCACGTTGTATAAAATATAAAACAAACCAGGGCTGGAGAGATAGATGCCTTAGCAGTTATGAGCACTGCTGCTCTTCCAGGGGCCCTGGGTTTAGTTCCCAGGACCCCCATTGGGTAGCTCTCAACCAAGTATATGCCACTTCCAGAGGATCGGACATCCTCTTCTGGCCTCTGCAGGTACCTTCATACATAGGTGCACATAAATTCACACAGGCACACATATAGAAATAAATATATAAGTTTAAAATATGTGCCTAAAACATACATCCATTTGAATAGTGAATTCTCAGATATCTTCTAGAGTTGGAACTCACTCGGAAGCGGACAGAGAGAAGTATCTGGCCTTCACATGTGTGGCTTTGGATGACAATTGCCAGCAGTGGTGACCATTGGCCCCAGTAGCTGCAAGGGAATAGGAGACAGAGCCTTGGGCCAACCACTGGCAGGGGAAGACATCCATGAGCAGAAGAAACATTTGTCTGCTACTTGGCAGGCAGGAGTGGGGCAACAGGAGCTTGTCTGCCAGCATGGGCTGTTGTGTTGAGAGGAAGGGAACCATAGCTGACCTCACTCAGGATGAAGATTTGAACTTACATTACCAGTTCGTTCTAAGAATCACCAGAGATTGTCTACAATGCTCCCTCGGGCAAGCACAAAGCCATCTTGTAATCGTACTCACACTGTCAACCGAGCCATACCAAGACCCGTAAATAGATGTCCACTGAAGACGAGCTCACAGTGCGCAGCGGTTAAAAATGCCTGACGTTAGAGCAAGCAGACCCTGCAGCCACGAACGCACGGACATTCCTCACTCAACTGAACGGGTTCTGTGAAACAAACGTGACAAAAAGTGACATGAAAGTAGGAAATATGGGAAGAAGAGAGAGTGGGAGGGGATTAAGAAAAGGGCAGGGGGGACAAATATGAGCAAATACATTACATACATGTATGAAATAGGCAGACTTTTTTATTTATAAAAATACCAAACTTCAAAATAAGGGAATAAAATAAAAATGAACAAGTATCAGTAGATGAACGTCAGGATTCAACTCAGATTTTTCAGGTAATAAGTAGGATTATCAAATGGGCAATGAACTGTTGAGCACCGCTCCAGACAGACATAAGGAAAAGGGTAAGTTGTTAGAGAAGGAGGCACATATTTTAAAAGGAATAAAGCCGTTAGAATTGAAGATAGTCACCATAACTTCAAAGGGAATCCACAATAATATCTGATAACTCACAAACCAGAGAGGCATTTCATGAGCCCTGTTCTTGAATATCTTAAAGTTGTATGAGGAGAATGCAAGGCCTCACCAGGTTCTTGGCAAGTGCTCTGCCACTGCGCTACATCCCCAGCTTTTGGCTTTGGAGACAGGGTCTCACTATGGACCCCTGGCTGCGCTGGAACTCATTATGGAGGCCAAAAGAATGGCTTCAAACTGCCGCCTCCTCCCCGGCTCCAGGATGAAAGGCACACACTACTGGGCCCATTGAGTTTAAATCTTTCGGTACTCAAAAGTTTACTGCAAAGTTGCCAAATCCCAAATGTCCAGCTTTCTCTGACTCTAACTGTAATAAAAGAAGAGGGGCTCTGCCTTTTGAGTTCTGTATTTTCTGTCCTGGGGGAGTGGCCTTCACTCAGTGACCAGCCAAGTAACACCAGCATCCAGAAGAGCAGCATCCTCAGTGAGAAGTAGAAATTAAAGACCGGCAGAAGGAGCCGGTGAGGTAGCCTGTCTTTATTACAACAGTCAACTCTAGTTCCCATTTTAAAAATCACCTACACAGCCAGAGAAGTGGTGCATTCCTCTAACCCCAGCACTCAGGAGAGGCAGAGGCAGAGGCAGAGGCAGAAGGATCTCTGTGAGTTCGAAGCCAGCCAGGGCTATGCAGAAAGAACCTGTCTTCCCCCCCGCACCGGGCCTTTAATCACCTATTTATAAGTAGCAGAAACTTAGTGAGTAAACATTTTGCTTAAATTTTAACGGTGCCTCAGATTTTAGTAAAACACTCTTTCAAAAGTAATTTCTCTGTCATGGCCATTTGGCCATAAAGTGTTAAGCTTCATCAGTAAGAATAATAGTAGGAATTCCTTGATCTATTCTTAGGCTGGAGTGTAGTAAGTATTAATACATCTCTCCTGGACATGGTATGGCACAGAGAAGCTTAAAAGTAGGTGTCTGCCCTGGAAGAGCCTCCCCCCACCCCACCCTGAGTATCCGGGGCCAGGCTGTGGGATTAAAGAAGTCATCTTTGGCAGGGCAGGAAAATCTCTAATATGCAAACGTACAAACAGATTAGTTACCCAACCTAGAAAGACCCCCAGACGGCTCAGGGAAGCGAGTCTAGGAAGCTGACCATGATAGTGGTCATGCTGGACTAAGGTGTAACCACCAAGTCCTCCTACTTGAATATTATAACCACCTAGAAGCTGCTGCAGTAGCAGAGAGCCTTCTTACACACCCTGTTTTTTCCTCTGACCAGTTTGTCGTCCTTGTGGTTAAAGGTTCCCGCTGTAATCTATGAGTAAAAGAGATACAGGGCTCAAATAGCCATGGAGCCCAGAGCACCAGGGCTCTCCTGGGAGGTTGCCGTGGTCACTCCACTGCTGCAACCGCTGCCGTGTCCCCGTGTGTGTCACCTTGTACAGATGTGTGTCCTGCGTCATCACCTGAGGCAGAGTTCTCACTTCCACTTAACCCTTCCTTTATCCTGCCAATCAGCTCAGGGGCTCCCCCGTTTTACCTGAGCAGAGTGTGTCGGTAGAAGAGCTTCAGGGTCAGCTCGTGCAGGCGGCCAGACTGCATCAAGAGGAGACAGAGACATACACAAACATGATCCGTAAGGTAAATATTTCATGAGGATTTCAGCACACCTGCTTCGGTGAGGATGCAGAGCCCCTCAGGAGTGGTGCCGTGACTCGTAGGCATATAGAAAGGCCAGTCAGCTGAGAGGCTCCCTTTCAGGTGCGCCAGAGAAAAGTGTGTACCTTTCCGCTCTGCAGCACACTCTTCAGTAATGCTGACTTTCCTAATCCACAGAGGGGCCATTCTAGAACCTTCCAGAGGTTCCTGAAACCACAGACAGAACCAAGCCTCACATATGCTGTTTATTCCTATACTGTTTAACTTGCAAATCAGGCACAGTAGAGATGAACAGCAATAACTAATCATAAAATAAAACCATGATTAACAATATACTGAAATAAGCATTATTTAAGATACATGAAATTAGCTCTTTGGGGGATTTCCTATTTAATATTTTTGGACTGTGATTGGCCCACAGAAGGCAAACCCTCGGAGCTGGGCGGTGGTGGCACACACCTTTAATCCCAGCACTTGAGAGGCAGAGGCTGACGGATCTCTGCACGTTCGAGGCCATCCTGGTCTACAGAGTGAGTTCCAGGACAGCCAGGGTTACGACGGAGAAACCCTGTCTTGAAAAGAGAGGGAAAAAAAAAGCAGAAAAGAGAGAAGAAAAAAAAAAAAAAGCAAAACCTTGGATAGGCAGAAATGTAGTTTCAGGAAAATCTTCATCTCTAGTTGAACTTTCCTACAGTGATGCCAACCAGTAAATTAGCATGAAATAAGGGCTGTAAATGTAATCAGGCAGTAAATGTTCTATCGCCATGAAGGGAGTTGTCCAATGCAAACATCAACTCACCCTGAAGTGTGTCTTTAAAAAACTGCCACTAATTGAGCTATGGCCTGATTAACTTGTAGTTATTTTAAAAACTACGTGTTACAGGCTAATTATCCTTTATCCACTAAGGAAGCCCCAGCTCCAGATGCTTCTGCCCTTGGCCTCCAAGGACACCACCCTGTCACCTTGCATCTAATTAAGCTGTGAGCAGGTATCTAGATGCAGAATCGCTGTGACTGTGCTTCTCTCCTTGGGCTTGTTCTTGGAATAGAGTTGTAACTTCAAAAGGAAACAAAGCAGAGCAGTTGCTATTGTATAATACACCTGGATGCTCCAAAGCACGCAGACTGTGCAAAATGAATCATTCGGTGTATCTAAGAATTCATTTTGGCTGGGCATATGTGTTGTAGGCAAATACCTCCATGTGAGTGAGGCCAAGAAGCTCCAAGTGGGTCACGGGCTGATTAAAGGAGTGCCTGCTGTACCTTGCAGCTTAGAAAGGGCAGAGCTGAAGCCAGACTCCAAGTGTCTCCCGCTGTTTTCTCCCAGTTACACACTCTTTTCCAAATGTTTTCTCTGGAGGTGAAGATTTATATGTTATTACCAAAGAGAAAAAATAACATAAGAGAAAAATCTACCTCCGCTCCTTTAGTGTGGTGCACACACAAATACACGCACATGCACACACATGCAGACATTTGCATTGCTCTGGAAAATGGTTTGAAAGGTGATGCTATTTCTGGAGATGCTGGCTACAGTGGCAGAGTCCTAGGTGTGTGCAGCATTTGGGTTCACGATGAAGGAGTATGTTGCAAAGACTTCAGAGGAGAAGGTGTTGTCTTTTAGCTTGTTGAGAAGGGAAGGAAGATTCTCAATGTCTCTAGAGGGCAAAGGCCAAGAGCTATGCTCCAGAGGAACCTAATGAACTGCAATAACAGAAAGCAGAGAAGTATGGAGAGAGGTCCATAGGTCTCCTAGGGTCTGGAAGGGTGCTGCTAGGAAACAGTGTTAGAGCACCCCAGAGACACAGCTCCCTGAGTCCCGAAACCTTCCCATGGCACTTTGGAAGTAGTGGCTGTTGTCCTTGATTCCCTCTGAGGGAGTTGGAGCCTTGCTTAGTCAGGACAAAGTGAGCTGTGAGGAGCTGCAGGGCTGGATTCCAAGCCTCCCACACCGAGCCATCCTGCCCTCCTGGGGATCACCAGCATTGTGACTCTGAGGACTGTTGAGGTGGTGCATAAATTAGTCTTGTTTCTTCTTTCAGCCTGAGATCCAATGTAGAGCAGGTGTTAGGACAGTAGCCGGAGAAGACCTTGTGCAGCCATGTGGACCTTCTCAGAGAAGAAGATTCAGCCTTCATTTAGCACATATGGTTGTCTCCATCAGGCAGCCATTTCGTGCTTTATGGGGAAAAGCACCCCCTTGGCGTTTGGTCTACGTGTTAAGTCAGAAGGCAGTGGTAAACTGCCTGCCACTCTAGCCCTCATTTTGGTCTGGTTCAGAAGCCATTGGTTTCCTGTATTACTTCTGCTACAGTGAAGGTTATCCTTGAGCCTTTATTTGCAAAGTAAGATTTTATTTGCAGCCTTTTGCTTAGTTTTGACACATAGTGGGAAAAAAAAAAAAAAACTTAGCCAGGTGTGGTGGCATATGTCCGTGGTTCCAGCGACTTTGAAGGGTGAGGCAAGAGATTTGCTTTTAACTCAGGAGTAGGAGGGCAGTCTGAAGGACATAGGGAGACCCTGTCTTAAAAAAGAAAAAGCCCAGGAACTTAACGTAGAGATGCAGTGGGTAATTTTTTAGTGATTCTTAAGTCAATGAACACCTTTAACGTGCATGCTAAGTCTAAAGTGTTATCATTTATGTTAAATGGTTATCCTGTTTGTTTACTGGCTCAAGACAGAGTTCTTTCTGGCCCAACTGCTCTAACTTTCCGATGTATAGTAGACCTTCCATTGTCTTGGAATTCTCTGCCAGGGCTTGAGAGACGCCAGAAACCTCAGGAAGTAAGAGGTGGATTTCTAATTCTTTTCTTCTCCACCATTGTAATGAGCCCTTGTTTGCCAAGCGCAGACACCCGGGGGAAATGAGCTCTCCTTAAATGGCAGCTGAGTTGATTGTAACAGTACATCCAAGTAACCTTTTCCTGATGTGGGCTGGAGATAGCTAGAAAGCACTAGGAGGGTTGACAGTGAAGAAGGTTGCAATGCCTTTGAAATAGCACTTGCTTCTAAGTCACAAAATTCATGAGGTTTTGTCATTAGTCACTCTGAACTTGTAAGGACTCCTTACTTCACATGTCCTGTGCACCATCAAGACTGGATGGTGGCGGCTCTAGAGAGCCTTGGTTGGGTTTGGATGGCACATCAGGTCAGCTGCTTTTCACAGCTTCTTTTTGATTCTGTTCAAGATGGAGGAGGACCATCTCTACGCTTTGCGGTGGAAAGAGCTGGAGATGCACAGCCTGGCCCTGCAGAACACCCTCCACAAGCGAACTTGGAGTGACGAGAAGAATCTGCTTCAGCAGGAGCTCCGGTCTTTGAAGCAGAACATTTTCCTTTTCTATGTCAAGCTCAGGTGGCTGCTGAAACACTGGCGACAGGGGAAGCAGATGGAGGAGGGAGGAGAGGATTTCACGGAGGTAACACCGCCCACTCGTTCAGCCCTCTTAATCTGCATCTGATTTATTCTTGATGCCCACTCGACACTGTCTCACCAATCGTGGGCTCTTGTTTTTATTTGTCTTTTCGATATCATGCCATGCCTCCGAAACCCAATGACCTGCCCAGTCATGCAGGGAAACAAGAGCCGAGTGCTGTCCTTGGACTTGGTTCTAAAAACTTCCCAGTCTTTCATTCCTTCCAGTCTGGAACAGTTTGCCCACATCCCCTTTGTTGTTGATGAATATAAATCTTTAAAGTCATCACCATGCGGTCCTCACAGCCTCATTCAACCTCACTGGTTTATAAGAGCTTGTGCACAAGTGTTTCCTGTCCTTGCCTCTCCCCACATGCTGGAACTCATACTCCAACTTTGCAAGGATCTCTTCTAAGCCTCACTTGGGTCACAGTGTCACCTCTGACATTTGTATATGTTTACCCCACGTGTCTCAGCTCCTAGACTTAAAGAACAATGTATTGTTTTCTATTTAGTTTGTTTGTTTGGTATCCAAGTGTCTTACCCACATGTATGTCTGTGTACCATGATGTGCTTTGTGGCTACAGAACCCAGAAGAAGGTGTCAGATCCCCCTGGTATTGGACTTGTAGATGATTATGAGCTGCAATATGGGTCCTGGGAACTAAACCCAGGTCCCTTTCTGTGCAAGAGCAGCAAGTGTTCTTAACCTCTGGGCTATACCTCCAGCCCCTAAGGTTTCTGTTTTTGAATCAAGATCTTTGTATGTAGCCTAGGCTAGCTTTAAACTCAAGATTCTTACCTCAGCCCTCCTAATAGCCAAGATTTCGGGTACTTGGCACTGACCAACTTTTTACTGCCCAGGTCAGAATGCCCTGTGGCTTTGCATGTCCTGTCCAAGTAGGGGCACACACAGCCTGGGCGGCCTGTGCAGCCCCCCAGTCCACTCACTCAGCTGCTCCTGTTCTGAGAGCACTTGGAGCCCTTTGAGCTGCTGAAGCCTTTTGTCTGCTTTCAACTCTAGTGGACAACGTATGTCATTTTAAGTTATCCTGTGAATGGCAATCGTCTCTCCTCAGACTGACAAACGTCTTTAAAAATTAATCCAACCAGGTTCTAAGGATGCGTGACATGGCAGAAAACATGGCTAAGCAAAATCTAGACATGTCTGTGAGGTTCCTTATTGATCAATACATTGGAATTTCTCCTCCGGTCACTCACAACACCGCTCCTGTGGGCAATCTGTAATTTACAAAAGTCAACATTTTCATTCGTCTCTTCGAATGATTTGAGCCCCTGTCCTGTGCTGCATGAATGAAAGAACTGAGTGAGTGAAGTGAGCGTCTGGGGGGAAGAATGGGGAGGCCCTGGTCACCTGTGAGGTGGGCAGTTACCCCATCAGGGCATGCTACAGTTCTAGAGTTAGGAGGACATTCGAGACCGGGAGCTTAAGGCTCGCCGTGGCTAGTCTCATAATGCGGCTCCGTCACGGGAAAAATCAGCCTGTAGATCAAAAGAGTATGGGCAGAGTTACAATTACCACGTGTGCTGGTTTCAGAGCGAGCATCCAGAGAGTGTGCCAGGGCTCAGTGAGCTTGGAGTCCAGGGGAGTCACCAGACAGATGGAGTGGACCAAGAAGATGGCGACCGAAGCTGTGGCCTTCCCATGGGAGAGCGTGCCCCACACTCCCCAGCGCAGATCAGCGAGCACGGATCACGGCTGCAGGCCACAGATGGGGGACCACTCAGCAGGCAGGTGGGTGCCTAACTCTATGCCTAGCGTTCTGGACACCTGGGAGGGAGACTCCTGAAACCTGTGCCTGCCATCTTGTCCAAATGCTGAGGCTCCTGGTTGCATACAAGTCCTCTACTGACTGTGACCACCTGCTGGTTTTAGGGGAGAGGGTAGGAGTGGCTGGACTGTCTCTAGATGTCGTGTGTTCAGCCAGTGACACTTCTGGTGCCAGCTCATCTGTTCATTTGGTTAGCCCATAACTTGGGGCCATAGTAAGATCATGTCTGTTGAGTATGTGCCTCTTTGGATCCAGAAATTGGTCTTAGAAGGAAGAAATTCAGTAGACAGGCTTCTCAGAAGAGAGAACACTCACTCTTACTGTAGCCAGGTAACAACCTTGCAGGTCTTTTTGGTCGGTGTTCAGCTGAATAGTCATTACCAATAGCACTGCATTGGTAACATAGTTTATAAGGAAAAATAAAGAAGTGTTTGTTTAATGCATGTTTAATGCATCGTGCATGAAGTATTTCGTGTTTCTCTTTGACTATTTGAAACACACACCCAAAGGAAAATACATGGTGACACTTTGGAAAAATCACAGTGTGTGTAAAGAGGTGTGGAGTTTAAATGTTACTAATGTTAACTGGCATTGAGCACCACGGACAGAACTCTGAAAACCAACTCCTCCTACCAAAAAAACCAAAAACAACAAAAAACAAAAAAAAAAGCAACCCACCACTGGTAACATAAACTGTTGTTTTTATTTATTTATTTTTCATTCCTGTGACAATTTGATTTGGAGATTTGAGATCCTGAGTCGGATCTCAGAGTACTTTCCCAGCCTACTTGGCTTCTCAGAGGCTCGCTCCTCCAGAAGCCTAGAATCTCCACCCTGCCTGCTTGCTGGGGTAAGGGTGCAGGTTTTGGCACTGGCCACAGCCCAGCCTCCCAGCCGCAGGCATTCTGGATTGCTCTGCAGCTGCTGTTCTCTTCTCACCTGTCCCCTCTGCCCAGAGTCATGTGGGTCAAGTGGGAGATGGCTGTCATCAGGACTTTGGTTCAGATTCCATTGAGGAAATGGTGCTGTTTCGAGCGCTGGCTAAGGGATATTTAGGGTTTCTCCCAGCACTTTCTCTCCACACACAATCCGGAACAGTTGTCTGTGCCCCACCCACCTTCATTTTCCCTGAACACTGTGACTCAGGACAGAGATAATAACGTTCAAAGGAGCTTCTCCTCGCAGTCATCAGGAAGTGCGTCAGTGTGCCAGCATCCCTGGGGAGATTTGAGGTCATGGAATAAGTTTTCCAGCAGTGATCTAGTTAGCAACTAGAGTGTTGCAAATTATGAATAAAGCTTTAACATGTAGGCGTTTTATTGTTTTGAAGAAGTATTGTCAGTTAGGCCTCTGCAGTTATCTGTGATTGGCTCCAATCAGTACATAGACAGGAACCTGCCACAGCTAAGACCATGTGGTGGGCATTTCCCAGGAGCGTATCCAAACACTTTGGAAAAGGGAAGAGGTGTAACACATCTGGTTTTCTAAACAGTCATGGAAAACATTACCCTTGGGGTGAAAAATAATGTACAGTCGCTCAGCCAGAACCACCCATCAGTGTGTTCGAATGTTTATCTCCCCTTGCCTTCTGTGGTTACTCTTAAAAGTAGGACAGACATGTGACTTTCCACTGCATACAGGGTGCTGGAGGATGGGCTGGTAGGGAAATGCGCATGTCAGGATCAGGCCTGCACCTCACCTAATCCGCCAGCCTGCAGCAGTGAAAGCAAATGCGTGCACAGCGCCATGCGAATGAAGACAGGAGATTAATGAGCTCTACTGTAAGCGACAGCTGATTCTGACAGTGAGCATTCTCCGTTGGATGTGTGCCTCTCTCTGAGAGGTACGGTTATTATCCAGGCAGCTGGGACATAAGAGCCACTGCACGTGTTTTAAACGAGCTTCTGTGCTGAACTGTGGCCCGTTCAAAGTCCCGAGACCCTCAGGCAGTGACGAGCAGCTTGGCAAATGTGGCCAGATGACTTTCCTAGGGATGAATTAACAAGTAACAAGATTTCCCAGGCCCCAGTCTTTGGTTTGTGTCTTGCTGCGGATTCTCACAGTGGAACGCTGTAGATGGCAACATTTATCAAGTCCAGAGAAAGTTAAAAAATATTGCATGTACCTACGACTCACATTGAGTACAGGTCAGAAGCAAAATTCATCAGGTTGGCGCACATTCAGTTGTGCCAGTGTTCCCCGCTTCCTGGTCTTTAGTTACACAGCATGATAGTGACCTTGTTCCCAAGCACAGTATGGCTTTCGTTCCCCCAGCTGCAGGGAGGAGCTGAGGGTGGGAGCAGAGGAGAAGCGGCTGTAGGGTTCACACTGAGCTCTGGCCGTTTGAGACCAGCATTCCTAAGGCTGTTTATGCATGTCATATTTCTTAGTCATCCCTGAAATCAAGGTCTGAAACTCAGGTGATTCATGATGCCAGGGCAGAACAAAGAGGGTGGTGGCTCAGACGGCTAGAGAGAAGACAGCTTGTTTTCCTGGCATTAGAATAATTAACAAAAGGAAAGTTCCTCTGACATTCAGAAATCGACAGTTTATACTGTAAATGTGAAGAGCCTAACGTAAGCGTCACAGCAAATAGCTTGAGAAATGTGTTTTCACATTGGTTTCTAAGGCTTCATTTACCGTGCTGCTGTGGCCCAGTCCAGCTACAGTGGTAAAGCCTTGGGTGGGTGGGTGGGTGTGTGGGGGGGGGCAAAGACGGCCTTCCTTCCAGACAATACTAGTACCTGAAGCCTTGCTTTTTAGCTGTCATGCATGCTGCCTCTCTTTTTGTTTTCGTTTTTTCCCCAAGATAAAGAAACTTCTAGAAAGTGCACTTCTAATAGATGAGATTAGATACAGTCAGAACTATGAGCCATGGCCCTGCTGTTTTCCGTTTGTTTGTTTGTTTTGCTGCCTGTGGTGATGCATTCCTGTGATCTCAGCACTCAGGGGCTAAGGCAGGAGAATTTCAAGTTAGAGGCCAACCTGAGCTATGTAGCAAAAACTTATCTCAAAGTACAGACCTGGCTGGGGATGTAGATGGAGTTCAGTAGCAGGGAACTGGCCTTGAATGTACCAGGCCCTGGGTTCAGTTCCTGCTCTCTCCAAAAAGTTAATTCTCTAAAAAGTTCCCCTCTTAACTCGGTGGTGGGGGCACACGCTTTTAATCCCAGTGCTCGGGAGGCAGAGGCAGGCAGATCTCTGTAAGTTTGAGGCCAGCCTGGTCTACAGAGTGAGTTCCAGGACAGCCAGAGTTGCAACAGAGAAACCTTTCCCCCCAACCACTCCCCCCCCAAAAAAGTTCCCCTCTTGAGTCTAGAGAGTGTTTACATTTTTAGCTTTGCGCATTATGGCCTGGTTTGTTTCTTCAGACCATGCAGCCCTGGTAGCCTCGCTAGGATCCAGACCCGGCCAAACCAGACCCTAGCACATAACTACACACAGCTGGCCTCTGTTGTGTCTGTGCTGCTGTTGTCTCCCTAAACGGCACACCCGGGTAAAAATTAACAGGTGCTCAGTAAAAGGACTTTTCAACCCTCCAGCCCCTCTCCCAGAGTTCACCACATTCAGTAGTTTATAACACACCTTCCACAAGAGGATGCGTGTGTGTGGTGGCTGGCGACGGCATTCTGTCACAAAGGATTTTCATCAGACCTGCCATGATTGCTCAGGGAGCTGATAGCTCAGTATGTATAACCTATTAAACATGTGCCTCATTAATAGACACACACCTGATTTTATTTGGGGGATGGGAGGCTTTTAGTGAAACATTTGAAGACTGTAGGCAGAGAGCCTTCCTGTCCGTGAGCCCCTGGCACATTCCCGACCAGATTTTGGAAGCGTGTGCCACTCCTAAAGCTCCCACCGTAGATTATACTGCCAAGGCCAGTCTTCAGGGGCCCACTCTCTTATCTGCAGAAAGAGAATGGTTCCAGAAAGTAACGTTGAAATCAGTCTCAGTGTAACAGTGGAGGCAAGAGTGACAAATGTCTCATTTAGGAAAATGTGACCAATAGGAAGATCTACCATTTTAAGGTCTTGTTGGGGTTTCCTGCCAGTACACGAGGGTTGCCTGGAATTGATCTGTTTTCTTTGTCGAATAGAAACTGGCCATGCATGGCCCAGGCAATCAGGGCAGCCCCCTCAGCGCTGCAGAACTCCCCTGCCTATGGGAACAGCTGAAATAAATAAGAGACAGAGGCTATCACCTCTGTTTTGTGGCTGGGCTTTTGTGGGACATCCCACAGTCGCAGGTCAGTATATCCCATTCACCCTTAGATTACCATTTTCAAAGGTAATGCTCAGAGGCAAGCTGGGCAGAGTTGATGGTAGGTCCACTCTTCACATAGTTACAATTTCACATGATGCATATGTCTCAGAAAAATAGGATTCTGAAAAACAGCTGGCATTGCGTCACAAGCATCTTGGTATACCGTCTTATGTACACACCCGCTTCACTTGCTGTGAATAGGTACTACAGGCTTGCAAGGCAGTCTGGGTGACTGAAGGCCAACCTTGAACCTGTCATAAAGTATGGATTTCCCTTGAGCACAGAGTTCAGTTTTGAATTTTAAAAGTACCCCACCCAAGAGAGATGAACTGTAAAGGACTGGAATCCCCTTAAATAAAGCAATAGGAAATAGTAAAGCCAGTCTGGAGACTAGAAAGTTGCGTGTGTTTTTGTTTCACTTTATTTTGTTTTGTTTGGGTTAAGACTTACCTGTTCTGAAATGTACAAACCAAAAAAGATACAAAGTTGGGCCCTGGCATGAAAGATTCAAACAGCTCTTGTGTCCAGATGGCTTTCCAGTGAAGAAATCTTTATGGGTCAGTCTTCACTAAGCAGCTCTGGCTGGCCTTGAACTCACAGAGAACCTCTTGGGATTGATACATTAGCCTTTTACCTTGCTCTGGGTCATCTTTTTACCCTGAAACCTATCCCAGCAAAAGGCACTAGAAAAGACATGAGAAAGCTGACTTCTGGTGACTCAACTGTTACTATTTTTCCTTAACTAGGGAGACGACAGTTTCTCAAAGATAGGATGGCTTCTCCAGCAAAATGAAAATAAATGGGCACAATGTAATATGAAATTGACGTGTTCCTGGCTTGGGTTGTCCGTCCTTGTTGAAGACAGACTTAAGTCATGGTCTAGAGCAGCAGTTCTCAACCTGTGGGCAGCAACCCCTTTGGGAGTCAAATGACCCTTCCACTGGGGTTGCCTGACACTGTCTGTATATCAGATACTTAGATTATGCTTCATAACAGTAGCAAATTACAGTTATGAAGTAGCAAAGAAAATATTCTTATCAGGTTGGGGGTCACCACAACATGAAAAACTGTGTTAAAAGGGTCACAGCATTAGGAAGATTTAGAACCACTGGTCTAGATGTTTGGCATACATGTTTGCTCCAAACTTTAGTTCTTACTATATAAAATACAACAAAATTGATAGGAAATATAAGGTCATATAGATGAATAAGTTAGTACACCTTCTGGCTCATAAGAAATGGCAAGTAAGGGCTAAAGAGCTGGCTTGGCAGTTAAGAGCACTGCCTGCTCTTCCAGAGGACCCAGGTTCAATTCCCAGCACTCACATGATGGCTCACAACCATCTGTTAGCTATGCATGTGGTACAGTGACATATCTGCAAGCTAAGCACACATACACATAAAATAAATATAACAACAACAATAATAATAATAAAAGAAATGACAAGTAGTAGTGAGTGTCAAGCCTGGATTTATGTGTGTGCATAAAAACCATTTAGAAGAATCGTGCCCATCCATGCCATGAGAGTCTCCAGAAATGTTGACATGGATGTCCATTCTGGCTGTTGCATGTTCATGGCAGAAGTGCCCTGGCTTCCTGCCACACCACACAAGGCTCCTGTGTGATTATGATAGCAAGCACCAGTTGCATTGATTCTCTGGGCTTGCTCGCTCTAGTTGGCCACCTTCACCCCAAAGTAATGTTGGAGCTCACTCTGTGGTAATGAATACTATCCTGGGACCACAGGATAGTATGTTGATGACTTGGACCCAAATGTGCATAGAAACATTAAGGCTTAATGTTTGGATCCAATATCTGTTAATGCCAAAAAGTGCCTGCCTTGCTTCCAGAGAAGGTAAATTTTCAATCTACAAAAAGGCTCTAAAGCATTGATTCTAATGTTGTTGACAGTCATGTGGTCCAGGGGCTGAGCCGTCACAGGCTGAGCCTTTATATGACTTGGGACTCATGGAGAACTGTTGATTACATGTAAGGTTGTATGTCATCATGTAAGTGGGATGACTGACTGTCCCAAAACCTAGATCAAAATTATGGTTATTTTCCACTTTCACTTCATTTGATTCAAATATAGTGATTTTTAATTTAGAGATCAAAGATGAAAATAAATCTCTTACAAAAGACTAATTTTTTTTTTCTGAAAATTGCCTGTAAAGATATGTACTTGTTTTCTTTCTTTCTTTTTCTTTTTTTGATGGGTAATTTGCTTGCAAATGTCTACACCATGTGCATGTATGTCCACATTGACTAGAAGAGAGCACTGGACCCCTAGAACTGGAGTTACAGACGGTTGTGAATCACCATACGGGTGCTGGAGATCGAACCCTGGTTCCCTGGAAGAGCAGCCAGTCCTCTGATCTCTGGGCCATCCCTCCATCCCCCTGAAGATGTGTGTTTCCAAAAGGACTGTTGCAACAGCACCTCTGCTCGCTCAACCGCAGTCCTAATTCACACTTGCGCCCTTTGTAGGTTCTTTTGACGTGGAGTTAACGTGTTCATGAGGATTCCTTCTCCACGAGGATCGGAGAAACAGTTACACTCCAATAGCTGGAGGGACTGTAGAACTTTTAGAAAGTTCTTTCTGCCAAATTTTTCACATGTTAACTAAATTATACTATTAATGCCTTTTTTGTCACAAGTAAATATTGGTGTTCACGGTCAAAAAATTAAAGAACTAAATGATAATAGACTTATCACTCTGTCAAAATCAGCTATATTTGATACAGTAACTCCATAAATTAAACTATATTATAAAATAATATGCTGTCAATGGTCAAATTCACTTGCTAAATCTAAACATACAAAATATCTTAAATTCTTCCCACATACACAGTCCTTTCTGCCTGTGGTTATTGGATTCAGAAGTGTCCAACCTGTGACATGACAGTGTCATCTATGTAGTTCATACCTAGAACCACACAACAGAGTTTGTAAATGTGCTCAGTAAGTTTGTGTTGGTCCACATTCATAGCTCTCAGTGCTCTGCATGGCCTGTGGTAGTGGTTGTAGATGCATGACTGAGAAGGGGTCTTTCGTGTAGAATCTGAGCTGGGGCTTGTGTTCTTACTGAGTGGAGCCGTGAGTTTTCTGAGTAGCAAGTCTTCTTTGTTGAGCCAGTGGGCTCTGATGTCCTGAGGTCGAACTTAAATGTGTGAGGCAGGATTAGTCTTTTGTTCCCGCTGTGCCCTGAGTAAATCAAACCAAGACTATCCCGAGAGCATCCAAACTAGAACTCATAGATTCGGTGCTTCACGTCTAACTGGGATCATGGCTGCTTATATTATCAAAGAGCCATAATTGACTTAGAACTTGGCGTCCTTCTGTCCTAGCCTTGCCAGTGCCCGGATTACAGATGCCGTGTGCCAGGCTTTACGATATGCCCATGCCAACATACACTAAAACAGAAGTAAGAGTTTTCGAAGTGTGCCTTCGAAGGCTGGGCAGGGTCTGGAAAGCCTAATAGCTTTGATGGGAAATATAAACAGTAACAAGGTAATAGTTCAATCTTAGGATCAGCAAACCATGTGTGAGTAAGTTTAGTATTTCACCTCTGGCTTTAATTAGGAACTCTCAGAAGCTCTCCTCCCACCCCACCCTGTTATAGCCTCTTAGTAACCGTCAGTCCAAGAGTGGCCAGCCTGTGTCTCTGAGAGTTACTAGGCCCTCGTATGTCACTCCAGTTCAATAGCTGGCTGCAAGTCTCAAGTTCCACAGAGGTCCTGATAGCCTGGCTTCAAGGCTCCCTGTGGCCTTTGGCAACTTCTTGATTCTAACCCTCAGGGTTGAAGGTACCTTTGCTGCCTGTGCCCACAGCACCAGCCCATGGTCCAGTCTCCGAACACGCCTGCCCAGTGCCCAAAACAGCTTTTCATCTACCTTTCTTATGGTCCAACAGGCCAGCAGGGCCTTTGCCTCAGGAGGTCTCTGGGTGGGATTATCTTGCCATTGCTCTGTGATTGTAGGCCACACCCACCTGTGCCTTTTGCAGGAAACCTAGCAGGTGCCCCAGACCCAGATGACTGTCTGAGCCCCTCTGCTTCCCATTTAAGAGACGCTCCTCAATGAAGTAGCCTAACCTGGCTCTCTTCCCACAGGTGGTAGAAAACCAGCAGCTGTTCAGTGCTCTCAAGGCCCTGCTGGAGGACTTCCGTTCAGAACTGCGTGAAGATGAGCATGCCCGGCTGCGTCTCCAGCAGCAGTACGCCAGCGACAAGGCTGCCTGGGATGTGGAGTGGGCTGTGCTCAAGTGCCGCCTGGAGCAGGTACCCGCCCCGGGGGCCACCTCGTTCACAAACACTGACTGTCCAGTAGAGGTTGGTGGGGAAGAGGCATAGTCAACTCCGGCGTGGGGAGAGGAGCAGGGCTCGAGGCTGTCCGGGAAGCGCCTCACCTCCCAAGTCCCCTGTTCACAGTGGTCTCCTTCCCAAGGTGAAATATGCCTTCACCAGAAGCATTTCATTGTGTTATTCGGCCCCGGGGCCCTAGACAAGGCCATGGTTGAAGCGCTGACAGCCTGAAGCTGTCACCCTGTGGGGCTGTTGACATGTGGAGCTACTATTCTGCACCACACGAAGCCAGAGAAGTTGTTTTTTTGTTTGTTTTGTTTTGTTTTTGTTTTTGAGACAGGGTCTTGCCATGTAGCCATGGCTGAGCTGGAACTTGCCTTGTAGACCAGGCTTGCCTCACAGAGATTCACCTGCCTCTGCCTCCCAAGTGCTGAAATGAAAGGTGTGTGCCATTGCACCTGACTTCAGACTCTGGCTTTGCCTGAAACCACAGATAAAGGTCACATGTGGCTCCCCTTTAGAATTTTCAAAATGTTTAACAGAGCTCCCACTTATGGCTTGGAAACTTTGTCAAGTCCAATTTCCTTTTTATACCAAGGAAACTGAGGCCCAGAAGTCCTTGCTTAGCACTTGCCCCAAATCTGAGTCAGAGCTAAGATGGGAAGGACCCATGTGAGGCTTCACTCCCAGTGTGGAGTCGGCTCAGGCCGCGGGAAGCGGCTTTTGCTGAGTGTGGATCCGCTGGATCTCCCACACAGCGTCTGGGAACAAGGTCTTTGTTCTGTTGATTGTTTATCTTCTAGGCTTGCTGTGAGGCAGACTATAAAGTAATTAAAATCTTATATAAATCGACTCACTCATGAAAGAAAAAGTTCCCTAAAAAGGACATGTCCTGTAAATAACCTCAATCGTGATAAAAGATGAAAAGAGCCTGTCACTCCAAAGAACACTGCTCTCCTAGGACCCCCAAGTTCACCTGTTCTGCCACATGACCTCCAAGTACCCCTCAAGATCACCTGCACCACCACCACCTGCCCCAGGATACCCCCAAGTTTACCTGCATTGCCACTGTCCCCAGTACCCCTCAAGTTCACCTGCACCACCACCTGCCCCAGGATACCTCCAAGTTTACCTTTATTGCCACTGAATCCAGGTATCCCTCAAGTTTCCTTGTTCTGGCACTTGAACTTAGGTACCAAGTCACCTGCATTGCCATCTGCCATCAGATTCCACAAGCTGGCCTGCTCTGTCCTCTGACTTCAGGTTTCAGGAGCATAGTCCTTGTAGAGTCAGAGCCTTTCAGGCCAAGCCTACAGAACGATGGAATGGGAACACTGCTGCAGATCCTGACTGCTCAGGGGAGGGCTTCTTACTAGATGCTCTGTTCATCCTTCCATGAGCCACAGGGGAGGAGTGTGCAAGGATGCTCTTCCATGAGCTGCCATTAAACCCATTTAAAAGTACCTCAGGCGAAGTGAGATCTTTGTAGATAAGAAGGAAGATGTAAACTTGATGCACGCCACTTTCAAACATATTTACTGCAGAGAAGCCTGAGACCCACCCACGTGTTGACTGCAAATAAAGCCTCACACCAGGAGACAAATTGGACCTCAAGTTTAGAGGCCACAGACCGTTAGCTCATCTTCTGCTCAGACTGTTCATCAGGCACAGCGCAGGATCAGTGAATGGCAGCTAATGCTATTTTTCTGACCCTCTTCTACTAAAATGCAAAACAAAAACCTGGATAGTTTCAGGTGGAGCCCAAAATCTCTTGTTTTTTATTACTTTTGTTTCTTTCTCCTAAACTAAGCCTTGCTGCAAAGACTGAGGACTCGGCGACAAAGGAGACAGTCTTTGTCTAACTGGGCCTGGTCTGCATACCTGTGGGGAAACTGGGGCAGGAGGGTCCCAAGTCTGAGGTCATCCTTGGTGACGAACTGGAACCAATTTCCAAATAAAAGCACTTGCCCAGCATGTGTGAGACCCACAGCTGCATCTCTAGTACAGGGGAAAACAAAGCAAAACACAGTCCTCTGTCCCACTGAGCAAATCCTTGGCAGCCTGGTACAAGCAGCTAGGCTCTCTGAATAGAAAATCCCCTGCAGACACGCCCCGTCTGATGGAGGCTGTTCCTCAATGGAGGCCTTGACTGGCGTCTGTAAAAACTAACCAGCGTACACACGGTGGGGTTGTTAAGCACCTCCACACGCTGGGTGGGGTCTCTGAGCAGCAGGACTCCATCGTCCTCCTGATCTGTCTGCCGTCACTGTTTACTTCAGTACCTGCTATAAACATCAGTGGATCACATCTGTGTCCCTCCAGGCAGTAAGTGATGTTTAAAATCAATTACAGTGGAGGAAACGAGTTTTATATTTATACCTGCCATTTCCATAGTGTACTTTCGGATAAATCAAAGTATTGGTCCCGTCTTCCTTCTGTTTGTAGAGCCTCCCCTGTCTATCTGCAAGGGCAGGTTTGCTAGCAAGAGTTGTTTCATTTTTCTTGTGCGTTTTCATTTCTCTGTGTTAGAAAGGTTTGCTCCCTCAGTTTTGAAATTTAGAATTTCATTGTCTTAGTTAGATTTCTACTCGTGTGATAAAACAACGTGACCAAAGGCAACTTGGGGAGGAAAGAGTCCATTTCAGCCTATATTTCCAAATCACTTTCCATCATTGAAGGAAGTCACGGCAGAAATTCAAGGCAGGAACCTGGAGGCCAGAACTGAAGCAGAAATCATGGAGGGGCAACGCGTACTGGCTTGTTCCCCATGGCTTGCTCAGCCTGCTTTCTTATAGAACCAGGGACGGCCCTATCCACGTTGGACTGGGCCTCCTGCATCAGTTATCAGTCAAGACGATGCCTCACAGACTTGCCTGCGGGCCAGTCTTGTGGAGGCATTCTTTCAATGGAGGTTTCCTCTTCTCAGAACATGTTAACACAAACCAACCAAGCACATTTATCTAGAAGTTTTGTCTCCAGCGATTTAGTGGTACCCATGGTTATCTGATTTGTGCAGTCTCTGATGAGACGTCTTGTGTAACCCTGAGCACCGTGTGCAGAGGTCGATGGTCCTAGGAACCAATGACACTTAGAGAAAACAGGATGCCCCGTGGGTACCCATAGGAAGGAAGACCTACATGCACACCCGAGTGCTGTTGCCTCTCTCAGTGTCTTTTCTCTCAGCTTCCTACCAGTTTGACTATATAAGACGTAAAATATGCTTTGTTTGCTTTGGATATTTCACCTCCAGGTATTTGACAAACACTTACTAAAGAATATTGGGTTCCATTTTGTCCCAGATGGGGGCCAAGGATATTGGGCCAGGCATGGTACCACCTTCGAGGAACGATAGAGGCAGCAGACCGAGTGACTTAGACCGGGAGGTGGAGCTAAGAAGGAGGCTATATGGGCTGCACTCAACCATCTGTGAGGTTTAGCATCATATATTCTTAACTCTGGCTTTAAAAATGAAGTTCGTTTTGTTTTCCAATGGGATCAGTCCAGCTTGGCTTAAGTATGCGTCCTGGGATCATGCGTGGGTAGATATACATGGAGCTTTCCGTCTCCCTGCAAACCTGGACTTCTAGAGTCTTTTCTTCTTGGCAGCTGGAAGAGAAGACTGAGAAGAGCTTGGGAGAGCTCGACTCCTCTGCTGAGGGCAAAGGGGCCTTGAAGAAGGAGAGAGAGGCGCACCAGAAGCTCCTGGCTGACAGTCACGGCCTGGTCATGGACCTTCGCTGGCAGATCCATCACCGAGAGAAGAACTGGAACCGGGAGAAGGTGGAGCTGCTGGAGCGTCTGGACAGCGAGCGGCAGGAGTGGGGGCGGCAGAAGGAGGAGCTTCTGTGGCAAGTGGAGCAGGTAGGCATGCCGCCCCAGCGCAGCCCCAGAGCGGAGCCGCCGACCCGGAGCAGGCAGCTGCTGCACCAGAGAGCTTAGCTGCTGCACCAGAGTAGACAACCTGATCAGAAGAATCATGAGAGATGCTAGGCTTCCCTGAGCTCCATGTGTAGTTCCTTTTGTGTAACTGCGACTGGAAGACCCATGAGAACAATGTAAAGGGTGTGGTTTGTTAAAATAGCGTTATGGCGCTTAATGGAGAGTCCAGCGTTAATTTTCCAATGCTTTTTATTAATCACAAACCATGTCAAATCTCAGGGAATTCTATACCCGGGCAGCTAGGCCGAGAGCTCACTCCGAGGCTTCTTCACCCCATTGCTCTCCTCTTCATCTTCCCTGTTGTCGTTCAGCTCCTACTCCTCCTCCACCTCCTACTCCCCCTCCCTCCTTGCTCCACCCCTCAACCCACAGGTGTTTTTCTTCCTGTTTCACACAGACCCTCAATCAACAAATAATAGGAACCTCCTGTGGGGGTTGGAAGGTGGGGATGGCACAGAGGTGTAATCAAGTAAGAGACGAATCTTAACTATTATCCACAACTAAACATACCACAACAGTGGTTAGCTTCGGTGCTGTGCTCTTGGAACGGCACATGGTGGCGCATGGAACAGGAGCTACCTCATCTCACGGTGGACGGGAAGTACAGAGAGCACGACTGGCTGTAGCTCTAGGGCACTTCACCCAACTTGGCTCCACTCTCCCCGCCCCCCTCTATCTATCTATCTCTATCTCTCTATCTATCTATCTCTCACTCCCTCTTTTTTTTTCAAGACAAGGTTTTTCTGTATAGACCTGCCTGTCCTGGAACTCACTCTGTAGACCAGGCTGGCCTCGAACTCAGAGTTCCACCTGTCTCTGCCTCTCAAGTGCTAGGATCAAAGGTGTGTGCCACCACTGCCGGGCTAAACTTTACCTCTTATCTTCTGCCCCCTCCCAGTAATGCCATCAACTATGAATTCGTCTAGGAATTAATTCATTTATTAGGTCAGAGCCCTCAGGATGTTATTAACCGAAGGGCCAGCCCCACAGACATGCCCGGGCCAGCATTACTACTCTAGGCATTTCTCAACCCAGTGAAGTTGACAATTAAGGTTAATCATCACACCCTCACATCACACACATCTTTCCTTTTCATTGCAGAGTTTGTAGGTGACACCTTGCCTTTGTATACAAGTGCAGGGTCTGATAAGTGACTTTTTAAAGGGATTTGAAGATTAAACTTGAAAGGCGAGGTTTCTTGGGGCTGTTTTCAGCAGTTCTGCGTCAGAGAAAACAAAGTCATGGCCACGGTGATGGCTGCAGCTGGAACGGAATTGTTCCCATTAGTGAAAGTCGTTACCAAATCGAGTTAGAAGTCATTGTTTGCCGCTGATTGCCCCTGCTGTGAGCACTGCTGTGAGATTAGGTAAGATCAAGGGAGGTATCTGGTAGTTCATCACCTCCGGATGAACAGATTCAGATGGACTTGGGGAGAGCTGAGGGAGTTGTTTTCCCGCCGCCTGGATCGCTCTCCGCATCCTGTGGCCCTTGGAGCAGTTTGTACGGCTGCGGCTGGCCCAGAGTTCTGTGCAGACTCAGTTTTCAGATCATACTGAGAAGAGGCTTTGGATTCCTCCCAGGCTAGATTTTCACCCCGCAGATATCTTGCTTCTTCCAACCTGTCACTCTCACAAGTGGACAAAGCCTCAAGAAATACCGGTCAGTTAGAAACTGGAACCAGGATACAAGACATCATTACTCCATTATATATAGTGTGTGTGTGTGTGTGTGTGTGTGCATATATATGTGTGTGTGTACACGTATGGGTAATATATGTGTATGTAAGTATATATGCATATACATGTGTGTATATAAATTTATACCACACTTCCTGCATTAATGTGAGAGCCTGCTGAGAACTGCGCTCTTCTAACCACGGATAAGACATAGTGCTTATGCTAAGGTCGAATGACAAAGGGGAATTCCAGTTTAAATTTGCATAGGGAGGGATGGAGAATGAACTGAGTGATTTAAAAATGACCTAGAACTTTTGACAGAAGCAGTAGACAGGAAGAAATCACACTACAGGCAGAGGAGCTGAGGCTCCACTGGGTTTGATGGCCAGTGAGTCACCTTGCTAATATTTGATATGGCTCCATTTCAAAATTCTCCAGATACTACCAAGAGGAAAGTCACCGTTTCCTGTTTGGTTTAGAAATACAGCTCTGTGAAGAATCTGCCAGATTGTGCCTTGCATCTGTGCTCTGTTGAGTGGTTCTGCGTCGAGGCAGAAATTTAGAACTAACAGTAGCATGTATTCTCATACGAGTGATCGCCCATTTATCACACCCTACTTGACTTTTTCTTAGGTAACATGAACAGATGTCTCTACCCCAGCTGGAGCTCTGACTGCAGACCAAAGAATGATTCCACCCAAATCTAGTTTAGGGTACCATTGAGTTCACTGGGGTTACTTGGAGAACCATTGGATGATGGGTTTTGATTGTCACTTGGTTGGCTCCAAGGCGGAAACCCCACTGAACAGCCCACCATAGCGTGCGGATTCAGGAGAGCTCTGTCTCTGGTGCAAACTGTAGGCAGCTCAGCCTGCTGGAGTCTCCTTCCTCCACAACTGTTACTGCTTATGTAACCTGGGAAGACTGAATCTTCTAATTTTCTGTGCTTCTTGAGCCCTGTAAGTTGCATGAAGCTTTCCACTCCCTCCAGGAGTCAGTGTTTCATCACACTGTAAACTACAGGTAACCTTGGCAGCCTGGTACTAGGGACCTTTGTTCTTGGCCACTGCTTTGGACTGCTCACCTCCCTGCCACACCCTGGGCAGGCCGTCGTGTTTCCTGTCATGGCCCTTTGAGGACTCCCCTTTGCCTGTCATTGCTGCTTGTTAGTCCTGTCGCAGGCTTCTTTCATTTTGAAAGTTATACTCATACTCACTGTAAGTTAAGCAAGTAGTTTAGGCTTTTGTTCTTCTCTGGGGAATGAGGAATTTCTAGCAAAGGAAGACTTGGTCAGATGCATCTGGTAACACTCAATTCTGAAGCAGCAGTGACCCAGGGCTGAGCTGTCCTCTGTTTGAGGGAACGATGACAAGGATCGAGAGCTGACCTTCATTTCTGTGTCTCTGGTGTTGCAGCTGCGCAGCTGGGCCCTATCGTTTTCAGGCATCCACCTGGCCTTCACGCCTGTGCTGTGGTAGATCCCAGTGTCTGTGCAGGATCTCCCTGCTTGTTAGATTGGTCCATGGTGAAAGGATGCAGATGTGGTTTTCAGAAATAGATCTACCCTTTCCACTGAAGCACTCACCATTTTAGAGGGTGTTTAGAAATCTCACTGCCCATCTTGAAAACTCTTAATACTAATAATGCATAAGCACTATCTGAAAGAGGAGGTTGGCTCTGGTGCCCATGGAGATGTATGTGCAAGTGGAAATGTGTACAGGTTTTATCATTCATCCAGTTGCTTGCTGGTTAAGTCTAGCTGCACATTCCATAGATGAACAAGAAATGTAACTGAATATCCCTCTCTGTGTCCATTTGATATCTGACTCCTTGGGAAGCCATATAACCTTGGCTGTGATAACTTGATATGGACAGTCAAAGAAGTAGCACTAAATCCATTTTCTACTTCCAGAACACGTGCTTCATACTTGTTCAGTGCTATCAAACTCCCGCATAATTCCTACAGCACATGAAGCCGTTTGTATGATGAATGACTGGGAACGTCTCGAAGGTCACTTAGCATGTCTTATCTATCCAAGTCAAACACTCGTCTCGGATCTCAGTCTGCACTGATTGGGAGGTCCTTAGCTTTTATGGAGTTAAACTAGATTTCTGTATAGGATCGGCCAACTCCCATGCACAGTCACAGAATGTCTCTATCTAAAACCTGTGCACACACTGGCCCTTTTCTTTTCACCCAGTTGTAAAGTGACACACTTGAGATTTTATTGTGCTCCATTATTTGAAATACAAACCTGTTAAATTTTCTATTTGCATTAAATGTCGTTCTGCTGCAAGACCGCAAGTGTAGGAGGTGTTCTGCCCCCCAGGAAACCCTATCCGCTAAGGGCCAGTTAATCTATTACAGTAGCACACAGGCATCTCAGCAGCAGGGACTGCCAGCTCTAGCCCTCCAGCCTTTTTTTTAATTTAAGGAAACCTGACACTTAGCAGCTCCAGTGCAAACTGCTGCCGGCTGCCCGGGTTTATTTTTGCAATCCTACTTTACTGAGTTAGAATGCGTTTGCTCATAGCTCTCCTCTTTAGTCGTTCCTTCTCCCCCTTCACACATACCCTCAGTGCACATTTACAGCTTCCAGTGTGATTCTTGCATTTTAATTCTTTGCCCAAAATAACTCGGGAGATGATCATGTGTCGAAACTCAACTGCGCTGACATGCGTGAGAGGAATATAATAAAAAGCTTTCCTTTTTTATATATACTTTTTAAGTAAAGCATTTAGCATCATTAAGGGAACTGTGAAGAAGTGTGTCATCAGGGAGAGTGAGGAGAGGCAGAGGGGCCTAGCTCAGCCATGGAGTGATCTGTTTATTCCCTATTTTAGCAGCGGACCTGCCTCAGTTTGGCTGCCAGCACCCCATTTTCTCATAGACTCACCATAATGTTCAGAGACATTCTCTTGAACGCCTCCAAAACTAGAAAGGTGAGTTGAAGGTCGGTTTGTCCTGTTCGACTTCCTCCTGATGGTACACAAGCCACACTTTGCTAGCTCAAGGTTGCAGGCTCAGATTGGACTGGGGAGATGCAGCTTATAAAGATGCTCTTAACCATCTGTCTGGGTTTGAGGAGGTTTTAGAACTTCTACCATGTGAGCACTTAAGGACTAGAAATCTTTGATTGGCCACTCCTTCCAGTGAAATCCTAACATCACTTTGATCGTTAGATAATTTACTTCTTTTAGGAGAGGGTATGCTTACCACCCAGGAAATGTCTCATCAGAGAGTCCTAGGTGGAGATAGATTCAGGCCTCAATTGCACTTTCTATGAGTGTTTAGAAAGAGAGGCAGTGAGGAGGAGGAGCGGAGCCACGTCCCTGGGAAGTCCCATCAGTTCTCCATGGTTTTTTGTAGCTATCTGATACACTACCCCCACTCAGAGTCTTCCATTGGAAGAAAGGTGCTCACTAGCCCAGTGAGCTGCAAGTCCCAGGCCCTTGGGCCTGCTCACCTGTCTGTACATTTCCATTGAGCCCAGCCAGAGTTGGGAAATTACTTTTGCTACCAAACATCAAGCCATGCACCCACAGCTTCAGCCCCCACCTTCTTAAGTACTGGGGATTGGACCATGGCCTTGCATGTGCTTGGCAGGTGCTCTCTCATTGGCTGTATCCCCAGCCCTTCATCTCTGCTTCTTACCCCAAGTGATCTGTGTTTGCCCGTTACTGCATCAGTTTACCAGTCAGGCCAAAACATGTGCCAGATCTTTAGTCATCTTTCTAGCTAAGTTTTAATCTCCTCAAGCAAACTTTAGGTTATCTTTAGCACCATATGGCTATAATCTAGGTCAGTCACTTGGATTCTATATAGGATTTGTTATCTGTCTTGAGTCAGTTGGGAAAATGGGGTTCACTTCAGGAGTTTGCTACCCGTGACAGTATTCCTTAGAGCATCACTAAAGAGCTGGAGGTAATTGCAAGAGAAAGTTCTAAACATGATGATTGTTCCCATTAAACTTAAAAGAAAAGTCTAATTTCCCATGAGTGCGATTATTGATGAACAAATATAGCCACAACAAAGATGAAAACAACAAAAAACCCTCAAAACAGAAATATTTGTATCAGGAAGACTTGTATGGTAAGTGCAGATTCTGCAGTCCCGGTAAAGTGTGCTTTTCTTTAGAAAGCATGTGTGATATTGTAGGACCTTTTGAAACTAAGGTTGGAACTTTAAAAACATTTGCTTCTAGCCAAGCCCTTTCAGAGAGACCCGCGCAACTCAACAGCACAGGGAAAGGATGGACTTAGAATCGTCACACTGGAAAGGGAAGCTAATTATTTCCATTGTTAACACTCTCAAGTTACAGAAAGAGAACAGTCCCCGGAGAAACGGCAGTTTCCTCTGCAGTCAAAAAGAAGAAAACTCCATCCCTTTTCCACACCAAGGAGGCGTCCGTGTGCCCCGGCCTGTGTCCATGTGGCTCTGTGCAGACACTGACGCCATCCCATTTGAAGACCAGCCGCTTTCCAAACTGAAGGAGTCAGACAGGTGCTCGGCCAGCGAGAACCTGTACTTGGACGCCTTGTCCCTGGATGATGAACCAGAGGATCCGCCACCCCTCAGGAACTGCCATGCCGAGGTTTGTCAGCCTGGGTTTGTCCCCTGAGGTTCCTAACAGCAGGAGGGAGCTGTCCTTTGATGCAGCCAGTGTCTGGCAGAGTCCCCTCCTGAAAAGTTCCCCAGACAACTTACGCATTGAGCCGAAGAACTCTTGCCAGTGGTGGTGGTTTTGTTTGGTGGATCTGACCCTATCCCTGCTATGGTCAGTTTAACTTAGCCACTTAGTTCTGGGTTTAGAAATCCTGGACTAGGGTCCTGTATAACATGAAAACTCTCGAGAAATGAGTGTAGTCAACAAAATATGAAAGAGAAAATAAATATATTTTCAATTTTTTTCTTGAAATCGTAATACAGTTTTCTGATTCTAGAAAACTAAGTTGAAAAATAATTCTGTATTAAGACATTAACATTTTTAGTAGATATCACTAAATGATAACTACTATAAATATGTTATTCTTGGCAAAGGGGGAAAACATCCAACAATCAGATCGCCAAGTAAGTGAATTAAGAAAGCCGCCAAGATTTCTGTGACACAATATTACTTTTTTTCTCCCAACGATGTGATTTTTAAAATCTGATTTTAAAAACTGGTATAGGGATAGTGAGACCCTGTCCCAAAAAACCCGGGTGGGGAGGGAACTGGCATAGGAATCGTTACATGCACCCTGAGTGACAGCGACTGTCCTGGGTACCATTCTTTCCAGTACTTCATGCTTACCTCACGTAGTGTTGGTGAAGCTTGGGAGCCTTTTTCGAGGTGAATGTCCCTGGTTCAAAATGCTGAGACCGTAGGGTTTCACATTTCCAATTCTTACGGAGTTCGGAATGTTTACATATTCATAATCAGGTATCCCCGATATGGAACTCAATCCAAACACAAAAGCCATTTGAGGTTCACACACCTTATGCGTGTACCCTAAAGGTAATTTCATTCAAAATGTTTATTTTGTGTATGAAACAAATGTCAGCACTCAAAATCTTTCACGTTTTTAAGTATTTCAGATTACACATTTCCAAATTAACGAATGCTCACCCGTGCACTTCAGTCCCACTGGTGAAGTCAAATGACTTACTCTAAGCAGTATGCATCAGGCTGGTAGAATGTCTGTTCATAGAAGATCTGTGGCCCGCAGATCTGCAGGCAGTCTCTACAGTCCAGCGTCAGAGCAGAGAGGGCGGGAGATCAAAGTGGGAACCTTACTCATCTCTATGGCAGAAACAAAGGCGTGCTCACCATGGGAAGGGCACCCTTCAGCATTTACCATCCCGAGGAAGACAGTTTCGTTACTGTCAAATGGTTGTTTCTTATAAACCATGTCAGTACCAGAGTCTTTTCTCTCTGGGCAGACCACCCTCTTATTTGTGTTGTTCTTTGCCAGCACAGCTCTCATTCCTCTTGAGGGGAAATCACTGTGACTCCATTTCTGTCCCTACTAAGAATGTTTAAAACCTAGCAGGCATCCTGGTCCCAAGGATGCCACTCCAACCTCCATAGCAAGACAGGAGCAGAGGGCACCATCTCCCAAGTCTCTACTCGCTCTGTTACCGTCCACCTCTGCTCCAGTGTGCACACATGTAGACTTACTCAGGATTTCTAGTTCCTTGAACTCCATACAGTAGGGAAGTCCTCTGAGGGAGCACAGGAGAATCATTTGCTCAACAAGCTTATTGTTAGTTTTCCTCCATCAGGCAGGCCCCTCCCTCCCGGAAAAGATTACAGAAACTCCTACCCTCCCATGATGCTTCAGATGCTGCTTTTACTGTTGGACTTCAAAGGGCTCAGGGTAGTAGCTTAGCACTTGGCCTCAGTAAGCATTTCAAACCACATCTTAAGGGACCAGAGCCAAACAAGTCACTTTAGCAGAGACAAGATTCCTAGAAAGCCAAAATTGACTGATTCCAACAAATATTTGGTTTTTACAGGAAGAAGAAAGTCCCAAGGGAAATCTTCAAAGGTAAGTAAAATTGATTGCTAAATTAGAAACCTTTTGGTCTTAAAGTTCCACCGTTTTGATGCAGTGTCTGTGAGTACTCTCCAAAATAACTTAACAGAAGTGGTTGCTATGCTGTTTTTTAGTATTAGCTTCAAAAAGGCAACAGACACGGGTATATGTTTTATGATAAGACCTTCATGTGCCATGTCCAAAGGAATGCCTGAGAAGATCAGAACTTCCTTCTTGTACAGTTCAGAAAGCCTCTCCATCTGCGAGGCACCGTGCATGGTACACAGGAGATTTGTTGTTACAGTCTCTCCTGCTGTAGTTCCCCTAGGGAGAGAGACTGTAGCTGCCACCCTTCACGTTAGTTACACACCAGCTTCCTGTTTTCCGGTCTGACTCCCTGGTTTTGTCTTTTCTCCCCCTGTAGATGGGTACACATCGTTTCCATTGCTATTTCTCCGGCAGTTTGCTGCTTCCAGCTCCCCTCATCCTTTATTTTCATATGAATTTGGAGGCTGTAAATGGCTGGCTGCCACCTTTTTAGCCTGTGCTGTCCGCCGTCCACACAGCCAACAGCGTAGCCTTAGATTCAGACGTAGATTCAGGGCAAAGCTTTACTCTTTTGTCTAATGCTAACACTGGTCCTAGTGTCCTAGAGCCTTGGAGCATTTCAGCTTCCATACAATCTAGTCTGCAGTCTAGACCTGGAACGGGAAGGCTTCAGCCTTTGTATAACCTAGAATGTTTAAGCCTAGAACTGGAAAGTTTCAGCCTCAGGCTCCATACACCCTAGAGCATTTGACCTCTGAGGCTTACTGCTGACTGAGCCACTCTGACTAGCTCCTTCTGAACTCAGAACTGTACTGAATTCAACAGACTCTTCTGCTTCAACTCAACTCACTTGTTCTGGCTCCAAGCTGTCTGGTTCAAACTGACCTTCTGCGCTGGCTGTTTTAGATGGAACTCTTTGACTTTGGCAGACTCTGGCTGACTCCCACTCGACTTGGCTTCAAACCGACTCACTCTTCTCATCTGACTGACTTCTGCTGAATTGTCTCTGGGTCTCTCTCAGACCCCTCTCTTTGCCTCTGTGTCTATTATCCTCTGTGTCTCTTATCCTCTGACTGCCTGCTTCTGTACCTGACTGTTTTTTGTCTTTGTGTCTTATCTTCTGACTCTCTAACTCTTGTCCTCTGTGTGCTCTCTGAGCTGACAGCCTGCTTTTCTATCCAGGCAGTTGGGCGTGTCCTCACTCTGACCCACTTTGCCAACTCTTCTTATTTGTCACTTTGCCTGTCCTTCACTCTGACTCATTTAAGATGTCACTTCCTAACACTGACTCCTTCTAAGTTTTGCTTCCTGTCTCCCAAGTGCTAGAATTAAAGGTATGCACCACCATTGCCTTCTGAATACTTGGATTAAAGGTGTGTGCTACATTGCCTTCTGAATGCTGGGATTGAAGTTGTGTGCTACTACTGCTCTCTGAATACTGAGATTAAAGGTGTGTACTCTTCTATCCTAGAGCAGCCATGCTGCTGGATTAAAGGATTAAATAATCCTCTACAGAGTTGCCTGTGCACGGTTCTACTCTTTTTTGGTCTTCCTCAGGCAATACAGAGTATACTTGTCATATTGAACTCTGGGACTAATTTTCATATGTCCCTTACTAATCTGTGTCCATGGGTCTGTACTTAGGTGCTTTGGGCCTCAGTTAGATCCGTAAATGGGAGAACTTTAGATTCTTTTAGAGATTTTTCTATTTTATTTTCTTTGTGCACTTTACATCTATGAACACACAGGAAGCAAAGCAGTATCTGACACAGAGAAGTAATCCACACAGTTTAGCTGTCCTGCTTTGCCCCATTCACAGCAATGTTCTCTCTGTGTCAAGGTAAAGGCTCAGCACTGTTTCCTTTCCGTAGCCCAGGATTCCAGCTCTTTGTTTCCTTTCTGCACTGTCACCGTGCTTTTAGATAGTACTTGCTTCTGTTGATTTCAGAAGTAGTCAACATGGGGGTTATAGATTGTAAGTAGTATCAAAATGTACAACACTCATCCATGAATGCATCTACCCCTTCCCTGGCTATGTGCCCTCTGACTTCTAACCATCCACCTCTGAGGCCCATGCCCCTCATCCTTTCTCATCTTGTGCTCCTCTATCCAGTAACACCAAAGGCATGACACGCCCACCCATCGCTGCCGCTGGGGGTCTGTGTGGTAATCACTGAGTATACAGACCTGCTCACAGGAGAGCCCCAGCCTCACTGTTACTAAGGTTCTGTAGGGGAGTGGTCTCTGCCCCCAATCTAGGATGCCCTCTGTCACTGCTGGGGCTGAGCTAGAACCCTCTGCCTGTCAAGGGGAAGGGGAAGCTGATCTTGTGATCGTGAGCTGGTGTCTGCCTTGCCTCCCACCTCACCCACAGCTCGAGTGGTTCCAGGCCATAGAGGTTCTGACCCGAGTTTGTGGCATACCAGCCCCCAGCCTCTGACTGTTTGTTTACCCTGGTGGATACACAAGCTGCATGATTACCCACCTCGACCACCTCCTGATTTGTCCAATATGGCACCCTACCACCTCCGTGGTAACTGATGAGCAGGTGGAAGGCATTCAACACATTTATGCCTGAGCGAATCGTGAGGAGTTAAAGTGCTAGCATTGAAGAAGCCACATCTGCGTTCATATGCGCTGGGAATGGCTACCAAGCTTCAGCTTTGACTCACATCTGCGTTCATATGCTCTGGGAATGGCTACCAAACTTCAGCTTTGACTCACCTACCTTCCCGCCTCCCTGTTGTTCATGTCGAGGGGAGGTTTTCTCCTACAGAGGACCAAGAATTAACACACACACACACACACACACACACACACATACACACAGAAAAGACTTGGCTGTGGAGAGGAAAGCTGAGAAAGGAGGAAAGTACACTCTCTTACTGAATTTGGTGGGATTCTTGTTTGAAACAAGACTTGGAAGCTGACCAAAATTTCCACTTCCCTGCTCTCTCCTACATCTTCCAAGAGGCCTGTGGAGACTGCTAGTCCTTCGAGCCAGTGGACGATGAGGCTCGCTGGGTGAAAAGAGACGTGGACTTGTGCTGTTTAGCCACAATCTCTCTTTGCCACATCCTATGGCTCACAGTAGCTAGATATTCCACAATGTTCATCTGCACAGGTTGACGGAAGCCAGCAGAGCAATGGCTCTCAACCCTCCCAACACGGCAACCCTTTAATACAGTTCCTCATGTTGTGGTGACCCCTAACTGCAAAATTATTTTCGTTGCTACTTCATAACTATAATTTTGCTACTGTTAAGAATCACAAGTATCTGCTGTAGATGGTCTTAGACCACCCCCGTGAAAGGGTTGTTGGATGCCCGCCGTGGCCCACAGGTTGAGGACCACAGCAATAGCGGCTGCTGCTCAGTGAGCTGAGTAGTCAGACCCCAGTCTGGAGTTAGATGTGACTAAGGGTAAGTAATCTACATGTCCGTGCATCCATCGAGGAGGTAGCTCTGTTAAATTCAGACCCAGACAAGGCTACAGTGACAGTTGAAGAGCGATGCACTGTAACGGTTCACAGAGTGAGTACCAGCCTCTTAGAGGATATCCAGTGACTGGCCTGGTTTCAAGATTTAGGTAGAGGCAGGGACCTCCACGGGTGTGTACATCTTGTGCAGAACACAAGGAGCTGATACCATGTTCTGCTTCTTTCCTCAGGGCTGTGTCTGTGTCCTGTATGTCAGAGTTCCAGCGTCTGATGGATGTCTCACCATTCCTGCCTGACAAGGGCCTACCACCTGCCAGCAGCAAAGAAGATGTCACTCCGCCCCTGTCTCCTGATGACCTGAAGTACATTGAGGAGTTCCACAGCAAAAATTGGGACTACACATCCCCCAGGGCTGGAGCAAACAGGACCGAGGTGGGGCGGGTAGGGCACGAGGCCACCACAGAGCCTTTCCCTGACTCCTCCTGGTACCTGACTACAAGTGTTACCATGACTACAGATACCATGACGAGCCCAGAGCACTGCCAGAAGCAGCCACTGCGGAGCCATGTCCTCACAGAGCAGTCCGGGGTGCACGTACTGCACAGCCCACCTGCCATCCGCCGCGTTGACAGTATAGTGTCGGGTGGGGAGGGCAGGAGCCGAGTGGACCCTGAGAGCCCCTTTCCCATGAGCAGAGCACGAGGGAACCTGGCAGATGCCAAGGGAAGTCATCCGGAGCCTGTGCTCAGCAGGTGGCCTTGCACCCCGTCCAGACACCCCCGAGACTGTGTGGAGGGGTCTCTCCGCCCCCTAGACAGGTCTGTCTGCCCCTCCCTGGGGTTTGCCTCCCCGTTGCACAGCCTGGATATGTCTAAGAACATGAGTGATGACATGAAGGAGGTGGCCTTCTCTGTCAGGAATGCCATCTGCTCTGGTCCTGCAGAGCCACAAGTCAGGGACATGGCCTGCCAGACCAATGGGTCCAGGACAGCAGGGACACAGACCACCCAGACAATCAGCGTGGGCCTGCAGACTGAGGCCCTGCGTGCCAGCGGTGTCACCAGCAGCCCCCACAAGTGTCTCACGCCAAAAGCCGGAGGTGGCACTACACCTGTGTCTTCTCCTTCCCGAAGCCTTAGGAGCAGACAGGTGGCCCCTGCCATCGAGAAGGTGCAGGCCAAGTTTGAACGCACCTGCTGCTCCCCAAAGTATGGTTCTCCCAAGCTTCAGAGAAAGCCCCTCTCAAAAGCTGACCAGCCAAATAGCAGGACCTCACCAGGCATGGCCCAGAAAGGGTTCAGCGAGTCAGCCTGGGCCCGCTCCACCACCACAAGGGAGAGCCCTGTGCACACTACCATCAATGATGGCCTCTCCAGCCTCTTCAATATCATCGACCACAGTCCCGTGGGGGTACGGGCCGGGAGCCGTTCTCGCTCAGCAGAATCTCGACAGGAGCTGGGTCCAGGCCAGGAAACGGGCACCAATTCCCGAGGAAGGTCACCCAGCCCTTTAGGGGTGGGCTCAGACGCGTGCAGGGAGGATGGGGGAGAGAGCACACCGGTGAGACAGGACTTATCTGCCCCTCCTGGCTACACACTCACTGAGAATGTGGCCCGGATCCTCAACAAAAAATTGTTGGAGCATGCCTTAAAGGAGGAGAGGAAGCAAGCTGCCTACAGCCCCTCAGGTCTCACCAGCGACAGCCACCCTGGAGAAGTAATGCCAGCTGAACCAGGATCCATGGAGGTAAACTGGGTAACTGCTCCCTTCCCCTCTAGCTGCCTAGCATCCTGTGGATCATAGGCAGTGCTTTCAGGAGTCCTTGTAGCAGGGCAGGGATGAAGTGAACAGTGAGTGAAACAGAACAGGCAGAAAGAAACCCTTGAGTGAGCTGTAAGAAAGTTTACTCTCGCTGTCCTCAAGTCATGAGGACGGGGCTTGGGCTGACTGTCTTCTGGTCCAGGAGAGTCTTTCTCTCTTGGTCTGGGTTCCTGGGGCATATTTGCTCTCTCTGTGTGACTGGGTGCAAGTGTGAAAACTGAGTGAGTGAATCCTGTACGTGCATGTCTGTCTGTCCATCCGCGAGGACTTTTAAGCGCCGCAGCTCTTTATGTGTGACTGCACGAGGGGCATGCTGCAGTGCGTTTCGACCACGGGAAGACAACGTTCTTTCACTGGGACGTGCAGGAATAGCTTTCGCATTCCCAGGCCACCTCAGTACATATCCGCCATTCATCAGTTTATAAACGAGCTCTCTTTACTGGAATCGAGTAATGATCAGGTAAGAGTACAAACCATGCCCTAGCAGAACACAGCAAGGGTGACACATCTGTCAGCACGGGTCCTACTCTGATATACACGCCCACAAGTATTCTTGCCCTGACAAAACAAAACAGGAAACCCACAGATGTGACGGTGCACGCACCTTTAACACTAGCGCTCTGAAGATGGAGGAATATGTCTTTTGAGTTCCAGGCCATCCAAGACTGCATAATGAGAGCTTGTCTCAAGAAAAGGAAGGAAGGGGGGGGGCAGAGAGAAAACCCTGTGTCCACAGCCAACTGAAGCAGCCTGATAGGGAGCTGTGCCAGCATTGGGGGTTTGCGCTTCACGGTGGCAGCCGTGCTGACAGCGTAAGTGGTCATGGTTGCAGCTCCTGGATGTGCACGAGCACATGAGCATTGTCAAGCCCAGCCATTGCCACACGCAGCAAGAGCAGGGTAGAAGACAGCAGGCTGCTCACGATTCCTTGCACAACAGCAGGCAGCCCTGGCTTCCGGGGTGGTATGAGGAGAAAGGTGTATTCCCTTTGCCGGCTCCTCAAAGTTCTCACAGGGTAGAAATGATTAGGCTCCTAGTCCAGCCCTCCAAGCAGTACTTAAAAGGCAGAGTTCAAGCCACTAACAGGTCGAGCCATTCTGATGTTGACATTTATCTTATAGCGATGGCATTTGCGTGACCCGCTCTTCCCAACGTCCAAGTCTTAGGGACAGACTTGTCGTACACGCTGGGAGGAGTGGCCGTCATAGTATAAGAATTCCCAGGTAACAAATGATGTCTTCTCTGATCTTTTTAAAACCAAACCTCAGGAGCTCTCAGATAAGTGTCTGTGGCTTGGGAGGGTCTGTTTGTATACGAATACTCTATCTTACAGAGCGTATTTTAAAACATCTGCTGGCTGTCTTGAGTTTCTAGTTGTATTAAAGACCAACTAGAAGTTAATTCTGGAGACCGAAGAATCCTTGTATTCTTGACAGTGAATCCTTAGAGCAACCTGATAGCACGAAGAAGGCGGAGCACTGCGGTGTGGAGCCAGTCCCGTCACTGCAGGTCACCGCACGCAGCACCGCCCTTGCCCTTCTCTGGAAAGCGCATGTTCAGGTTCCCCCCACCACCCTTGTTTGCTACCAAACAAGCAAAGTGTCACGGCATGTCACAACCGGAGCATAGGCAGTTTCGGGTCCAAGAACCCACAGGGAGACTCACTGGCAGCATCTTACTGCCATGGGCTCTTCTTCCCCTTTCTCTCAAAAGTTTGCTTGTTCTAGATCAGCAGTTCTCAACCTGTGGGTTCCATCCTTTCACAGGGGTCACCTAAGGCCATCTGCATATCAGATATTTATGTTATGATTCCTAACAGTAGCAGAATTACAGTCATGAGTAGCAATGAGAATATGTTTATGGCTGGGGGTCAGCACAACATGAAGAACTATATTAAAGGATTCACAGCAATAGGCAGGCTGCGAACCACTGGTCTAGATGCCAGCAGAATCGTTGCTGTCGGCATTGATGCCACATACTAGGTCCATTGGGAATAGCACCTCATCTCCTGGTGCATTTGTCGAGGGTCTGGCTTTTATGCCCAGGTCAGCAGAGTCATGGGTGTTTTCCTAGCCCCTGCTGTACATTGTTCCTGGGATCTCAACACAGAAGAGATGAAGATGTCCCTTCCCTGCTTCTTGCTCACCCCTCAAGTGACCCTGGCCTCTCCTGAAGCTGGCCAGCAGGGCAGAGATCTGCTGAGAGAGTGATCCAGCATCAGGTGGCGTCCTTCCCTCCCACAGCTGAGTATACAGTGGAGGGAGTTTGGTCAGGGGCAGCAGTAGATTGTGACCAGCGTAAGCCCAGCTGTGTAGCTAGCCAGGCCGTTTTCACCCCTCCCTTTGCCGCAGGGAAGCTGACCGAGAGCTGCATGATGAGGGTCCCCTTGGGGAGGCCACACCCCTCCTAGTGCTGCTTCCTCCACTCTGCTGAGACATGGCAGAAGACAGTCCTGTGAGCTGAGGTCACGGCCTCCTTCTGCCCAGCCTGCCTCTGAGTGAATCCAAAGGCCACTGTTCTCTCCTGGAAGCCATCTTGTAGGAGGGTCTATACTTGTACTGTTCTGTTTGAAACGTACTTTCCAACCGACTTGTTTTCTCTTCTCTCTCTGTCTGTGTGTCCAGAACCAAACTGTCTTACTAACTGCCCCATGGGGACTCTAGCCCTGCCTGCCTCACGCTGTAAGTGCCTCCTTACTCCATTCCCCCCGTCCGCAGAGCTATGTGTGTAGCTGGTGTACTCATGGTTGGTGTTTGGCATTCATCATCATCTGTGGAGATCCACTGTCCCCCCGGGAACTGATCTCAGATACCCAACTCTCCTGCATCCAGGGTCGACTGCTTAGCATGTAGATCTGCTAAGGTTTCTCCTCTCGTGCAATTTGCAGTTCAAGAAAGAAACACTACTCGGGAGGGACCATATGAGGCACGCCTCAGGTCTTTGAGCCCAGCCTCTGTTGGCTTCAGAGCCTCCCACCACCGTTCCCTGGCATTTCAGTCGCATGCACGTGTCCATGTGTGGCGTGCATAACGTGCTAAGCCTTCTCTCTTTTTCACAAACTATAACGCCAGAAAGAATGACCCCAATGTCTCTTGTTCTTCCACGTGAGTGAGTCTATTGGTGAAAAAGTAAGCTCTTGATAAGTATTGGCTGAATGAACAATCGTACAGTCATCCCTATTCCCAGTATTTTTCAGAACTCCGGGCATGGCCTTCAGAGCCTGAAGTGAGTGAGCCCTATTGAGAAAGCATGCATTTTACTTTGAGTCGAGGATGTGGTTAGTCACCCTCGTAATCTATACCCTTAAACTGTTAAGAACAAAAGCGGAGGAGAACCGTTAGAGCCAGTGAGGTGGCTCTGCGTGCTTGTCACCAAGCCTGATGTCCTGAGGTCAACCCCTGGGACAACAGAAGCAGGAAGAGGACCAACTCCCACAGTCTGTCCTCTGGCCCCCACACGGACACCATGGCACATGCGCATCGATACACATGAGCACATACATGTGCATGTACATACACACATACGGATAAATGTTAATAGTGCATATATTTAAAAAAACAAAAACAGAGCCACGCCACAGGCTATTTGTGCTGCCACACACCTTTAGTCCTGGCACCAGGGAGGCAGAGGCAGTGGATGTCTGTCAGTTCAAGGCTAGCCTGGTCCATACAACAATGTCCAGGCCAGCCAGGCTACATACATCGTGAGACCTTGTGTTGGGGGTGGGGGAGACACAGCCACAATCAGATAAAAGAGGTATCCCTATAGCAGGAGGTAGCCAAGAAAGTGGTAGGAAAGGTCATTTCTACACCTTGCTGGCTTCTGGGTGAAGGACACCATTGCTTGTTCATGTGTGCTGGTGTCTTACTAAGGAAAAGGATTTCCTTGACCATGGCTGCATGACAGCATCTGCATAGGGCTGCATGGCCTCTAGCTGCAGCCACACCAACATGCAGCGCACGTGTACATGCTCACTCCTACAGTAGTGGAAGCAGGGACATGGATTTCACAAACCGTACCCTACCCTCCTCCAGGCACAGATACCGCAGCACCTTGACTGGTTTGCATCCATGTGGTAGCTACAGGTCCAAGTCCTTGCTGTCATGGTACCATTGGTATAAATGGCCCAGGGAGGCTCTTCCTAGGAGAGGTGGGTAAGGTGGGTAAGGTGGAATGGTCTCATAGCCCCCTCAGGGACAAGGGAAAGATTCTGCCCCATCACTCCATCACTCTTCCAGAAGCCTATGGATCCCTTGCCACCCCCAGGTCACACCATCATCACTGGCTGTCTCCGAGCATCCTCTGTCATGTTTCATCTTCTCCCAAGAGCCATCGCCCGCCCGCTGGACACAGCATCCGCCCCTCCATCCCTGCTGCTCCTTGTCTCTTCACTCTGGGTCTTTCATTGTCGTATCTAAACCTTCTAGCTCACCTCTTGACGTCCCCTGTGGGGCCTTGTTCCATGCCATCCTCCTCTTGCCTCTCACTGCAGCAGCACACCAACTCCGGTTCTGTGTGAGTGTCCTCCATGGTTCGCGCTGCGTGTGACACAGCCTTTCCCATTTCCGTATATTAGTAACTTCCACATCTGGACATGCCTGTCCCCTGACATGCAGGCAAGGGACACATAGCTCCACACTCCACCTAAACAAGCCACCAGCTACAGATGACCCGCACCGTGGCGGGGCGCAGTGTGTCACCTGGTCAGCCCTCACAATGTTAGACCGGCTGAAACCCAAAAGCACAAGTGCAGTCTAGTTTCAGTCTGTAGAACTGCTGCTGCGGCGGTGAGCCGTGAAAGAAATCTAGACCTCAATTAAAATTTCTGTTGACAACATTTTTTTCCACAGTGTGGGAGTTTGTTTAGCCTACTGCCAGTCAGCTGGGAATAAACAGTGGCCGAGTTCCGTTTGGATCTCATTGCTAATACAGCTGGATGCAACCCTAGGTCTCTGTGGGCCTCAGTAGACTGAGATCCTGTGAGGCCAGCTCAGTAGCTGAAGGGGTCCTTCAAGAGCCCCAGTGATGGGTCTGGGACAAGGTGGCCCCAGTTACTACCTCGTCTTCTTGTGTTCCAGCCCAGTTCTGGAGATACCCTGAAAGCACACCCATGTCGCTGTGTTACGTATTTGATCCTGGTGTAGGTCACATGTCACCATTCGTGCGCAGTGTTTTACTAATCATTTTAAGTTACTCTCCATGCATGCCCTATTCAGACGCTGAAGCCGCCTGGCCTGTTCCATTCATCCTCAGTGTGTTTGAATTATGTTGGGGCCATTGCCCACAGAATAGCACAGGTCTGAGTAATGATGTCTCCCTCTCTCGGCTCTGAAGGAACTACCTTGTTCTGCACTCGCGCCATCCCTAGAGCCCTGCTTCTCCAGGCCAGAGAGACCAGCGAACCGCCGTCTCCCATCCCGTTGGGCCCCACCGTCTCCTACTGCCTCACAGTCTCAGTCACCCGGAGACCCAGTGTCCTCAGAGGAACATGGTGAGGAGGAGCCGCCAGAGGAGAAGCCACACCTGTGACACGATGCAAGCTTGCATGGATTATCACCGGAATAATTCACTGTAATTTGCATAACCAGACCATCACCGTCCACCAACCTCTGCCCCAAAGGAAAGATGTAGCTTTCTCAATGTCAAAGAATGTTTTTAAAAACACACGGCTGCTGAATGTTCAACCTGGTAAACCGAGATGTTCTGGAAATGAAACAGTAAACGTGCCTGTAATAATTTTTTCATAGCTCAGAAAACTATTTTTGTCTCCATCTTTTTTTACACACAGTATATTAAACAAAAAAAGATAAATAAGGTATAAATAGATTTAAAGCATAAGAGTTTTAAAAAACGTACATTTTAAGAGATTCCGAACACCCTGTTCTCAGCCCGGACTGCCTCTCTCACATTTGCGCTGTTCCATATTGGTTGGGTTTCTCCATGTTGAGTTCAGAGTGTGCTAAGATAAATTTTATTTTGTCCCATGTTAATTCCTTAGGAGTCTTCTTAATGCCCAGACTGTCTAACTGAATGAACTTTTTGGAGTGAAGCGGCCATGAAGCCCAAGACAAGAGTGTCTGTAGTCTGGAAGGATGTAGGTCAACATTTCTGAAACGATCTGGAGCCCCTCAGATGGACTTAAGACTCACTGTATGACCCATATATTCTGCCTGACCGCACATTGTATGTACATGTATGTACACGTATGCACACGTCGGGCACCTGTACATACCCTGCTCTGTCCCTGTCGCCACCTGGGTGTGCGTCGGTCTGGTCCACTGTAACTTGTGGAGTTCCTTGTACTGTACTGTTACTGTGGGCCCCTTGCACCAATGAGACAACAGCACCATTTTAAAATTATCATCAAACATTAACTGGTGGTGTACAAACCTCACCCAATATTTTCTTGTTTAAGGAAAAGCACTACAAAAAAATCATAAGGATGCCAAATCGAGACAGACAATGATGCCCCAGAGTCTGTCTGAGGCCATGATGACATAGAAATAAAGCCCTTACAAGAAGGCAACAAGGTCCTGGGTGTCACATGTCCCTGGCTCCTTCTTCGGATTGTCTCCCTCCACTCTAAATGAAGGTTTTTCCAGTTTTCTGTAGCTGGCACAGTACAGCGAAGAGGGATGCAAAGGAGGGGGCTGGCCACACATTCCCCAGGGCTGCACATTTGTGAGATGGGATTGCAGCTGTCCTGGACTTGGGACTCTTTCTTCTCACCACAGAAGCTAGAGGTGGGGAGGGCCAGGGCAAGCTGGCTACCAACTGGTATATATGGACAGTGTCTTCCTTTCTCGTCAGGGATGAGGGAGCAGCCGACAGCTCTAGGCTTCGTTCCCTTTCCACTACAGATACAGATACAGATGGTACTGGAGATGGTTGTGAGGGCTGAGTTACAAAGGCACTGCTGAGTAGCACAAAGAACTATTAAAAAGGCCAAAGCGTCTGGCTTTGGAGTTTCATTAACCCAACGATTCCCTTCTTATAAGGCCTCTTCCCAGGATTACATAGTTCCTCCTTTAAATAGTTTCAAAGGACAAGTGTTGAGGAGATGGAGCAGTTGGAACCCTGATGTCATACTGGTGAAGTGGTGCAGCCACTGTGGGAGACAGCCGAACAGTTCCTTTAATCACCAAACACAGAGTACTGTACAGCCAGCTGTTCCCATGATGGCTTCGTGAAGCTTCTAAGTTGAAATAAGACTCTTATTGATACCTTTACACCCCTTTTCAGAGCAGCCTCATTTATGAGAGCCGAAGAGTAGACAGCACACATGTCCACCCACAAGTGGAGAAACAGTGTGTGTATACACAGTAGACTCAGCAGCAACAAAGACGGGCATTGGAGTACATGCATCATGGGCGGACCTTGACAACCTAGTTAATGAGAGAGGTCAGTCGCCATTGTATGATTTCCACTCGTGATATTTACTAAACAGTCATTCATAGACACACATTAAAATAGTTTCTGGGGGTTGAAGGCAGGAGAGAAGTGAGTTAGTTTCAGTTTAGGATGACAGAAAGATCCTGGAAGTGGATAGTAATGGGGGTTGTCCAACACTGAGAATACGTACACTGGATGCCAGTATGGTAAATAAATGCAAGAAATAAAAATTTCACATAAGCACACTACACATAGCTACAAATAACTTAGTGACAAGTCGATGTTTTGTGGGAGCTGGGTATGGCTCTGTTCAGAAGGTTTGAAGCCGTGGTTTAATCCCTAGCATTAGAGACAGAGATGCTGACAAGTGCGTGACAGCAGTCCTTCAGTTGGAGCCAGCAACCGAAGGACTGGGAGCCTCACAGCAGGCATCGGGACCACTGTCTCCGGCTGTGCATCCTCTGCATCTTTATTCTCAGAAAAGGATATTGGTGGTGATGATCCCCAACACTCCTGTTGGTTTTGGAGTTCCTTGAGAAAGAGGCTCTTACCAAGAATTTCAAAACTATCAGAGTTGATAGTTCTCAGCTGCTTTGGAATAAGCCACATCGTGGTGATAGGCTGGTCCAGCAAAGGAGTGTGGGAGCTGCTAGAGGGAAGACCGTACCTGGAAGGCAGTGGGAATGTGCTGCTACAGGGCACCCCAGAGCTGCAGGAGCAAGCTCTGATAACCAGGATCTTGCCACCTGGTTGGGAGGGTTACGCAGACAGTATAGGTGTCATTTCAGTGTGAATGAGCTAGAGGTAAGGAAGCTTTAATAAGAACAGTCCCATCAGGCAGCTAACTAATTGCAGATCTTACATGAACAAAGCCATCTGGAACCTCCAAATACTTAGGTCTATTATGGAGCCACTTGAACTTTAAAAGGCAAGACAGTAGGATAAAATCACTTTCCACTAGTCCATCCAAATGGATGCTGAAGCAGTTCTGTGGGTTCAGGGTCTGCCAGAAGGGCAGAGCAGCTGTCTGCAGGGAAGGGCCCAGGGGCAGCATCCCCATCATTCATGCACCAGCTGCTTTCATGTCCTAAACAAAGATGCGGCAGATTCCTGAGACCCAGGAAACGACTCACCCACCAGCGTGCCCTGCCCAATGTGGGATGACAGGTCCAGCAGCCTGGGACAGGCTACAGTCGAAGGAGGAGCAGTAGCTACACATTGGGCCCTCCATTTCTGTTCCATGAACCTAGTAACATACTAGGTTAAGGTTTTCAATATTGTGCATCTAATTTTTCTTTTCTTATCTGAGCACATAATTCTAATTATTTTTCTTTACCCTTTTCTGTAAAATGACTTAAGAGGGTTCCAGAAACTTAATTTCTTAAATTGTATTGAATACATTAAGTGTTTGAATAAATATGTTTAATTTAAAATAATTTAATTTCATATTAAATTTCATTTAATATGAAATGGTTGCTGTGTCAGACAAATCAGCATACTAAACTCACATAGTAGCTCTTACCCTTTTGTGGTAAGAGCCCCTAAAATGTGCTCTCTTATTCCTTCTGGGGTTTTTGAGACTGTCTCTCCATGTAGCCCAGGTGCCCTTGACCTCATTCCTCCTGTCTTGGCCTCCCCAGTGCTGAGATTTGTAGAGGAACATTTAATCTTTTATCACATTGGAAGTGTGATAGCTAGGAAGGGATCAAATCCATGGGCCTATATGAAGGGATCACATTCAGAGGCCTGTGTGATCGGATGGAATGCAGAAAGAATATTAGTCAGTTAGTCCTATCCTCTGTGCTAATGCTAGGTGAAAGATTTCAGTGGTTAAGGAAACTTAGCACACACCTTCAATCCCAACACTAGGGTCCTAAAAGGAAGCAGTCAGTTCAGAGGTAAGTCACGGCTCTCAGTTCATGGTTACAGAATGAGCACACACCTTTAATCCCAACTCTGAGATTGAATCAGAGTGAAGAGCCAGCAGAGTAAAGTCTGAGATTGAGTCACAGTGAGGACATGCCAAATTTGCATGGTATAAATGGAGGCTCTTAGTTCACAGGGACTTCAGAGAGACACTGAGGCAGTCTAAAGCAGTCAGAGGTGGTCATGTAATATGAGGAAGAGACACAGAAGCAGTCCAGCAGAAGTGAGTTTGGGAGAGTCAGCCAACAGTGAGAATCAGTTTGAAGCCAAGCAGAGCAGTTTAGTCAGAGAACTTGATGAAGTCAGCCAGAGTCAGAAGAGTTCAGTCAGAAACAATCAGTGAGCTCAGAAGGTCAGTTTGAACCAGCAGTTTGGAGAAGAGCTTGAGGCAGAACAGCAAGCGAGTTGAATCAGCCAACGAAAGTCAGTTGAGTTTAGAAGGAGCTAATCAGAGTGAGTCAGTCAGCAGTAATTCTCAGAGGCTGAAATGTTCTAGGATTAGGCTTGAAGATTAGATTGTCTGGAGGCTGAAGCCTTCCAGTTCTAGGTTTAGGATTAGATTGTATAAAGGCAAAACCCTCTAAGGACCAAGGATTGAACGAGCCAAAGAATAAACAACTTTTGCCGTGATTCTACGTCTACAGAGCTTACAGGGATGTGCCATGATACCTGGTTCTAGAATCTAATTCTTTCAGCGAAAGTCTCAAACACAACAGTCTTCACCCTAGTCTGTATTATCAAATCTAGACTTCATCAGACTTAACAGTTATTGTGCAAATTAATGTTCTCTAAAAACAAATGAAAATTATGACTCCTTGTTTCTATTTTCTAATACTTTGCTATTTTTTTAAGTTGTAGTAAAATATATGTAGTATAAAATTTATTATTTATTTAGTTTTTGTTTTTTGGGCTTTTTGTTTTGTTATGTTTGTTTTTTGAGACAGGATCTCACAGTGTAGTCCTGGCTGTCCTGGAACTCACTATGTAGACCAGGCTGGCTTAGAACTCGAAGAGATCCTTCTGTCTTCCCCTACCCCCAACCCCACCTCCTCACCCCCGTGAGTGCAGGGATTAAAGGTGTGTGCCACCACACCCAACATTTAAACCATTTAATAAGGTACATTTCAGTTATAGTAAATTCACAGTGTTTTGCCAAACACTACACTGTCTTCCAGACACTCAAGGAAAACCTAGATGCATTAACCAAACACACTCCATTCCCTGCACCCATGAGTCTACTTTTGTTCTCCAGGGTCTTGCTTACTAAGGAAATATAGTCATGTACGTGGGTATTCTGCAGACTGTGGCCTTCTGTGTCTGGCTGTTTCACTTAAGAGTTGAGTTCTCAGCATTCATCCGCGTAGCAGTATCAGGACTCCATTTTTATGGCTGGGTAATAATGCACTGTATTTTGTTAGTAGTTCCTAGTGTCAATTTTTAAAACAAGAAAGCCTTTGCTTACCTTTAAACAGCTGGAGCATTCCCTCCCAAGGAGAAGATCCGCAGTGAATAGTCAGGACTTTGGAGTCCTTAAACTTCCTTGTGGCAGGAGGCCACGTACTATATTTACACTATGTTTGTCTTGATTTTCTTTGGTTACATATTGGCCTTTCAGCATCTCTTTCTGAACACAGCGTGCATTAGAGTCTTGTATAGCAAGAACACCGCTGAGTCATAGACAGGCTATTTTAATACATTTGAAGACACTACATATTTAAAGTACTTGGGGCCCCAGAATCCATATGGCACTAAGAGCCAAAGAACTGCGGCCAAATCCTGGTTCACACACACAGCACAAGGCTACTTCTCCAAAGCACAATTGAGAAACAACAGCAACAATTCCTTCCTCGCTATGGTATCGTAAGGATTAAGGTTAGTAGTTGTACCTACTATGTACAGAGTTGCAAGCAGCAGAGACAGATAGAAAAGATCAGGTCCTCAGTCTTGTGGAGCTTTTGTTCTGGTGATATGGAGCAAACAGGAAAGTTTGCATGGTATAGAGAATGTCTGTTACCAAATGGGCCCATTTTGACAGCCTCTTACTCTGCCAATTGCCAAAGACAGTCGATGCTTAATACACAGACTAGGAAGTTCTTGGGCTTAAATCACAGGGTTACATGAATATGCAGAAACAGGTGGTCTGGGGTGGCAGGGGTGGGGTGCTGAAGGTCAGGGAGATGAAAAAAATCAGTGTACATGGTGACCCTTGTTAGGGTAAAGGTGGATGCCCAGGAGACAGTGCATTAGCATGACCAGTGATGGAGCTTTTGACCCATTGATGTCACCCATCAGACACTTGCTCCAGGCCTACAAAAGCAATCAGTGGCTCCAAGAACTTTGAACTAGACAAGGAAGGTTATCTCCAAATCCACCCCCTCAAAAAATTCTTTCCCAAGCTGGCAGGGTTCCACCACTTATCTTGCATTAAATGACACCTAAGATCAGTGACAAGCAAGGATCTGAAAGGAAGTGAGCTGAGGTTCACTCAGGTCTTCTCTGAGTTTCAAAGGAAATCACTTACTCTCCAGGCTTTAGACTTTGGGGAAGGAGAATGGCTCAAGCCTCTTACAAGGGAAAAAAGTATAAACTAATTTCATTGTGGGGAACTGGTTACATGGCTAAGAGGGTTCCCCAGGAAGGGGCCATTTGTGTTGGAAGTCTAAATAAGAAAATGCCATCACTGGGCAGGGAAGAGCCTGTGCAAAGTCACCATAGGGAGGCAAGGTGAGCTCCACATGTTTCCAGAAGTGAAGAAGGTCACTAAGGCTGGAGGGAGGAGTAAAGGCTCCAGAGGGACAGAGAAGAAAAATCAGGGTGCATAGGGAGACCCGGTGTCTACAGGGAAGGGTTAGGGTTTTCTAGATGGGAAAACAAAGGCAGATAATATGCAAAGGAGTTAAAGAATGGGGTGTGCGTTTCCCCAAGTTGTAAGGATCAGAAGAGAAAGAGGTGGAAGGCTTCCAGGTCCAAGGCTGTGGTGCTGAGGCAGGGGAGGCACTTGGGGTGGCTTGGGCAGAGTCTCTGCTAAGTCAGGCTCAGGTCGGGGTGTGTGTGGCTGCTGCAGCTCTCTCAAGGCACAGGATTGTGCAACTGGGTTCTCAGGCCTTTCTGTGCTATGTTTTTAAGGTTAAGCAACTTGTAAGCAATTATTAGACATTTGTAATTTAGCAAAAGTATCTGTTTGTTAGTTTGTTTTTAGTATTCTGTAAGAAGATAGCTGAGGTCTCTGGGCAAAGGTCTGGTTGGAGAGAGGTGCTGTGGGCCAGTTGTAAGTGCTGCACAACACAATCTGAATACACTGGTGACCAAAGGATCCTGGCCTTACTTTCCTAGCCCAGTTCCCATGAGACTGAGACAACCTATCCTATTGCAAAGATTGAAGTTCATTGATCGTGCTAGCCTCTAAGCCTCAGCAAGGCTCCAGGAAAATGAGCAAACTCCAAAGTCCCCATAAAGATCCTTGAATGAATTTATATTCATCAGCAGTTCCAGGTTCACAAGCCAACCCCAGCCTGCCCCTATCCTTACAAATACCATTTCAGATTGATTAAATAGTAAATACATGAAATAAAAGGGTATACTGGTAAGTTAGATGCATCTAAAATGCCTATTATAATTATAAGTTTCAAATTTCTGGAGATAGAAAGGAATTTATCTCACCTAAAATGATGTTTTTATGACTTATATCATTTCACATAGGGAGATATGCTCCCAAACAGCCTCAATGAGATCAAAGTAACCTGTGAAATGGATCTATACGGGCTCAAACATGCAGTAAAGTGTGGGGCAGGCTGACCAAGTCATGTTCCATTGGTCAGTCAGGGTTTTCTAAAGGAACAGAAAAAAAAATATATAAATTATATACGTGTGTGTGTGTGTGTGTGTATATATATATATATATATATATATATATATATATATATGATTTATTTGAGGGGCTTACAGGCTGTGATCCGGATAGTCCCACAAAGGCTGTCTCCTAATAGAAAAAAACTAAGAATGAGTGAGTAGTTGTTCATTCCATGAGACTGGATGTCTCAGCAGTTCCAATCTAAAGCTAGAGGCCCAGAGGATTTCTAGAGAGCTGAGCTGGTAGTCTTCAGTCTACATTGGATTCCTAAAAAATTACATATTAACAAAACAGGTTCTGATAGCAGCAAGGGAACTCCTCAGCACCAGGACTAATGAGCTTATCAGCAAGAGCGAGGGCAAGCAGGCAAAAGGCAGAAGCTTCCTTCTTCCACGTCCTTTTGTGTGGGCTGCCCAGAAGGTGTGGCCCAGACCTCAGGTGGGCCTTCCTCACTCAGATAATCAAATCAAGAAAATCCGTTACTTGCTTGCCCAGTTGGTTGGGTTTTAGTTAATTCCAAATGTAGTCCACTCAACAACCAGGATTAGCCATCACAGAACATCAGCAAGTTTGTTCATTTAGCAGCCATTCCTGATGCTAAGCCCTGACCCAAATTTTGGGAATACTAAGCTTATGGTGGTCTCCCTCTTTCCCCAAGGCTCCTGACCTCGTGGAGAGGATCCAACTATCTGGGTCAGGCTCAGCCTCCGTGTTTTCTCCTGAATCACCTTGCAGAAAATACCTGCTCCCCTAAGGTTGGGCACCTCATTTGCAAGTAGACATAGCAGTGGTTGATTCATAGGTAGGTCACAAAGCTTGAACAAAGGGATGTTGGCTAAGCTGTGAGCATCACATTGAGACCTGTGCACATTTTGTGAAATAAATGATTGAAAAGCAAGTTGTGGCACATGATGAGTGCTGTAAGAATTCAGACAAGCGTAGAATGAGCATCTACAGGGACTGGGTCTGTCTAGAAGGTGATGTAGGGAGACCCTATGCTATTTGGGAAGAGTCTTGAGGAGTACAGAAAGCTTCTCTGGATAGGAAGAGGAAAAAAAAAAAAACAGTCTCATACTTCTCTGGGATTTTCCAGGATAGGTTCAAAATTATGATCAATTATTTTTGATTATTGGACAAGTGTTTGGGATTTCTGTTGTCATTGTTTGGTTGTTTGTTGTCTGTGGTGTTTTAATCAAATGTGACCCTGTGTAAACTCTACTGTACAGAAAACAAATCTGGAAATGAAGGTCATCGTGGTGACACTAGGCTCTGCCATCTATTAGGGTGGCTGGCAGTGTTCAGTGATCCACAGGCAGAACACTCACTTACTGCCTGTTGGGCGCATGCTTTGTCTGACTTTGTGTGGAAGGAGTCACTTTTCATTGGTTCCCACGAGAACACCCCTTGTCTCCATCAGTCTGTGCTAACTTTCTCTGGTTCACTGCCAGTGTAAACTAGTGACCCAGGAGGTCACACCCACAGTCTGCTGCTGGGTCCTTGCGAGTTACACTCTGTGGACGGCTGTCCAGGCTCTCAGGGAAATACTAATAAAAATCATATCTACATATTAATTTTGTTGTGTTTGTCATTATAGCTTTTCATAAATATTCTCTCCACTCCCCCTGAGCCTCGCTTAAGTCACTCTTCCTTTTAAGATAGGTACAGCTCTTTGGTCAATGAAATGTGAGCAATACTGAGTATGTCAGTTTGTACTGGACACTTTTAAATTATTGAAAATCTCGACAGTTTCATACATGTAGGGAATATATTGTGAACAGTTCACCCTGTTACCTTGTCTTACCCTTCCCACCTATACACAGCCCCTCTTCTCAAATAGTTCCCTCTTACTCTCAGATCTGGAAAGGTTTGCACCAATGAATATGCCTCTGTCTCTTTTGCTGAGCCTCCACAGCAGGGTACTATTACAAATGGCACCCAATTGTATAAAATAATTGTCTTGTGCACTGTTGGGTGAGGGGCTGTCTATGTCTTGGCATTTTGTATGGTCTGCAGCTGTTGGATTACTTCGGGGATGTTTGATTGATCATGATCTGCATGTGCTATTAGTACAACACCTGAGGCATTCTGAATCAATAAAAACACCTGAGCTCAGACGCTTAGGGTTCCGCTGTCAAGTATGGCACTGGCCATGATGAAGGTTCTCTCTGCTGATGTTTGCAAAAGTTTGCACCAATGAATATGCCTCCATGTCTCTCTTGCTGAGCTGCCACAGCATCCTACTATTATACATACACACCCCTCTTCTTAAATCGTGCTTTCTTACTCCCAGGTCTTATTTCACAAATGTGCCGGTCTTGTGAGGGAAACCATAGCTGCTGCGTGCTCATGATGACGTCAGCCATGCCATACCCAGTAGACAGCGCTTCACAAGATTCCCCCAGTGATTCCCCTGCTCAGAGCCAGCACTGACTACCTTCTTTATTCTCTCTGAACAATGGTGCGTGAATCACACCAGCCTGGGTCCCCAGTTGCCTGGCCCCCATATCCACTTTAAAAATGGGCCGAGTCCTCATAGGTCACTGAGATTTGTTCAGCGGTGCAATACAGCTGACCACAGTAACCGTCCCCTCACCAAAAAGTGGAAGATAAGGTCCTCGTAACATAGATACAAATGCCACTTGGTGTTATGGAGAGGTGAGACAATTTAAAGCAATGAAAAGAAGTTTATTTAACTGACTTCTTTCACTTTATAATAAGGATGTTTTCAGATCCTTTTGGTAAGAGGACAGATGCCGTCCTCTTATCGAGCTAACCAACTACACGCGTGCTGCGGGAGGGTCCCACAGACGCTCTAACGGGGTGGCTACTCACCTGACCTGCCTCACCTGACCTGTTGAGTCAGGGAGAGTTCCTCCAAGCTGGCAAAAGGAGACAATAAACAGCACTATTCCTAAGGAAGCACAAATGCAGGTCATAAGGACTCCAGGAGCATCTTCAGCAAAGCCTGTATTTGTATAGACTCAATGGTGGCAGCTGGCTCATATACTGCCTGGGGCTGGCGTCATTATCACAGACAACCCTGCCTCTAGTGGACTTAAGGACCACACAGTGTAACTCAGAAGTTCCTGAGTGCGGCCACAGTCATCTTGGAACTGTTTCCCCTGATGATTCTACTAAGCAGCCAAATTGAGAACCAACAGAAAGCAGAGTCTCTTAAAACTGTGACTTCCGAACTGTTCGAACCCTAGACCTTCAGATGTAACTACTGATCATGGGTGAGACATCAGTGTTGGAATTTTTTAAAAGCTTCCAGGTAATTTTATTTTCAGCAAAGTTTGGGAGCCACATTCAAAAGCAAATTTGGAAGTCCAAATTCTGGCAGATACGAGTACAAATCTTCATCATATCAAGGTTCCTTTTGCTCTTTAGAGTCCCTTTTCTCATTCTGCAAGATGGGGAAGTGACTTAACAGGATGGCTGTGAGCACACCTAGTTTGAACTACACTGAGATGTTCCTGACTCCAGCAAACTAACCCTCCCCCTCAAGAAGGGTCAACAGGTGCACTCAATCCCTGGTAGTTGAACTGTCCCCCGTAAGGGGCACATTTAAGCTGATGTGTGGATCTGGGAATCTTCCTGCGGCTTCATAGACTAAGACCTGTCTTGAGTTTCATTGACTTCATTTATCTTTTATCAAGGTTGCAAGCCTTAAAAGACCTATTTGACACAAGTCTGTTTTCTCACTGTTTCAAAAAAGCAATAGCTATTGATGACTGTTTCTTTAATTGCTGTGGGGGCCATTTCTCAAGAGATCAGAGCCTGTTGAGTCCTAGAACATTCTTGCTGTAGAAGGACGCATGCACTCAGGCTCAACATTAGTGTTGACATCTGCTGAGACAGCTATGGAGAGGGAATTGCCCCAGGCACATCCACACCGTCAGCTCTGTCACAGATGAAGATACCCAAGGGAGTCAGTGCACACAGAGGAAAACTTTATTTGACTTATGACATCAGAGGTTTTAGCTCATGCCTGGTTGCTGTGGTGACACAGTGCATTGTGGCAAGAGCACACAAGCAGAGCTTTGCCTACATTGTGGCTGGTAGAAAGGAACTGGGGTCTTTTAACTCCTCCCAGTTCAGCCCCAGTGTCCTAACTTCCTCCCCCTGTGTCTCACCTCCAAAAGGTTCCATCATCTCTCATTAGTGCCCACACTAGCAAGGAAGTCTTTAGGACATGGGCTTCTGGGGGACCCTCCAGATCCCAACTGCACATATGCATTAAAGGCTGACACTCAGCATGTAACAAGGAGTGTATAACCTTACAACATGATAGGACGCACATCCTCAAACAGAACCACAGCTTTCCTGATTACCTAAAACGACCAGGAACCCTTCTGGCCCCACCTGGCCTTAGGGAAGGGAGCACCACTGAGTCTGGCTAGGTGGTCCAGAATCAGGAGCCAAGTGTCAAGCCCGTTGCTTCTCTGTCCCTTCTCTCCTATATTTGGGTCTGAACACTAGCTTTTTGTACTATGCTAAGTGAGGTGACCATTTCCAGAACTTCCCTAATCCCTCTTCAATCAGAATGAATCTCCTGACCAGTTTCCACAGTGGAACTCTGGAGCCCCCACAGCCTTGCCAAGGCACAATCTCTCCTGAGGAAGTAACAGATGGGTAGCAGGCTCAGGGTGCTCACCACCTGAACTGGCAATTCTCATGCCTCAGAGGTCACAGAGGGATTGAATTTCTGCCCAGGACATGTTTCCCGTCTCCTGGCCGTGGAAGAGGCTGCAACAGCTACTTCTCGACTTATTGGCACCACTGAGAACTTGAAGGAAGTCATTCCCAGACCATAGCTAGTTAGCACAAGAGCTCAGAATAATAAGGCAGGAGCATCTTCCCCTGAGAACATTATGTCCTTAAAAGTCAATTCCAAACTGAATTGAATTCTCAGAGCCTCTAAAGATCCTGTCCAAAATTACCCTGACCCACTTAGGGGAGTAGTCAGAACCAAGAAATGAATTCCAGAAATGAAATTTGGTTCCCTATACTGAGGACACCAGTGGCCCATAAAGTAGCCAAAGACCAGTTTCAAAATTTTCTCCATTTTTGACTCTCTTGCCCATGAGATCAGACAGGCAGTCAAGTGCATCCCGGTTGATCAAGGGAAGACAGCTAGCTGGATGTTCCTGAGCACAGCATCAGTGCCAGGGATGCTGCTGGCAGGGAAGTCAGTGATGCTGTGAGCCACTCAGTGAAGCACAGGAAGGGAGCATCTTGTTGCCTAGCAACACAGATGTGGACGTCATTCTTACGAGCATCAGCAGAGGCAACTGATTGTCACATTACTTTGGCATTTCAGCAAAGGTAAAATGGGGTTTAAATCCTGCATTAGGTAGGAGATTAACTGCAGCATGAAGCATGTGCGTCAGAACCCCCTACCTTGGCTTCAGCATTCAAATGAGAAATTAGCTTTTCGCTGGGCGAAAGTGCTGGGTGCATGTCAGGACAGGTGGCAGCCCCAGCAGGCACACTGGCAGTAGAGCTTAGTTTCTATTTCCAGCTTCCACCAGCATAATGCTGTGTCACAGGTAGTGAGAGGAAGAAGGCAAGGTGCTTTCCCAGCCATGCAGGGGCCATGAGCTGATGAAGCATGTCTCTGCAGGTACACTGGAATCAGCCCTTAAGGCAGAGGGAGAAGTTCTTCTACCAACCAGAGATCTCACAAATTCAGCAGCCCCCTCAAATTGCCAGATATGCCCAGCACTCTTCTTCTTCCAAGCACGGGGGAGTGCATTGCAATGTAAGGAAGATGTACAAAGGGAGATCCTATCCTGTTTGACAACATGGACTAACCTGGGAAAACCCACACTAAGTGAAAGCAGCCAGGCACAGAAAGACAAAAGCACATGTCTCGCTCACACGTGGACCCTCACAGAAGCTGAGATAGATATGCGGAGTGGTGGTTACTGAAGGGTGGGGGAGGGGGTACTGGGGGGTGCTCAGTGACAACATCTCAAGATGAGACAGTGAAACTTTGTCATTGTGTTCATGTGATATTGCCTAAGGGGTGGTGTGCCAGGGCTCCATGGCTAGAGTCCAGAGGAACTGGTAGCATCGTCCCAGAGAGAGGAAGCCTCTCCCAGGTGCTACAGTGGTCCTGTCACCAACCATTCAGCAAATGCTTCAGCTCTACCCTGTGCTAGGTTACTGCTGTGGGCTAGGCACATGGCAGAAGTCAGAAGAAAGCAAGTTCTTGTTTTTATGTAGCTTACAACTTTGTCACCAACACCCAAACTGTGTGGCTTGTCACCTGCTATAGAATCCACTCTTACTGGGATTTTTTTTTTCAATATAATTTGAAAATGCCAGCGCACATATGGTTGCAAGCTCCACTGGCATGGCCATGAGCTATGGCCCAGCACAGTGGTTGGCCTGTGTGCGCAGACACTCAGCCATGTCTGCAGTGGTTTTGTTGTGAGGAATCCGCCAGAGAAGACTGCTCAGACACTGGTGCAAACTAATAGAAAGTCTTCATTGGGTGGCCAGTGACTACACGGGGTGTTTGGGACCTGAGTACAGTTCCCACTCTTTCTCAGGGTGAAAGAATGTGTCTCTGTCTTGAAGAACTCCGGAGTCCCGTGGGAGAAAAAACCTAAGTCCCCTTTGCTGTGGCTCAGAGCAACAGGAAACAGACAGAAGTAAATCCAGGAAGATGACATTTTCTCAGGGATGTCAACCAGCTTGACTTACTCCGGGATGAGGTGCCCACCTCCCACGGGGCCTACCCTCCTCATTAACTTTCCCGTAGCTAGCGTTTTCACTCTGAACTTTATGATGATATCAAGACCACCTGTGGGGATTTGTTTGGCTTGTATAAAAATTAATGTGTCCTGTAGAGCAGCATCCATAAGTGATTGACACTGGACACTGCTCACTGGGGAGGCGGCACTGTCTCCTGGCTGGAGCGACTGGAGTAGACAGAGCCCAGGAGTCCGTTGCTTCCTCCGCAGTGCCCTTGAACTGCAGCTCTGACTCACCCGTCCTTCTGCTAATGCAAACCCTAAAAGGGTCTCCTTTGTCCATGGGCCTCTTTGTCCAGTGAACGTCCCTCCGGGACACTGTATATGGCCACAGCCCCTTCCTGAAGCCTGAGGGCTCTGCTTGCTTTCACAGCTCTTTCTACAGTCAGCAGTCCCAGCAAACTGACCCTCTGGACTGTGGCTGGCAGAGACAGAGACAATGTCTCCCCTGGGAGTCCCATCTGCAATTGCTGCTCCACACAGACACAGGACAGGACAGGACAGCAAAGCAGTTTCTGGGCACCCCAGGGAGCCCTGAGTCAGGCACGTCATGATGAGTGTTGCAGAACCCCTGGAGGCTGGGTAAAGAGAGAAGCCATACCTGGAGAAGATCGGGGAGAATCAGCTTTGAGGTCCAAGGGCATCGACACACACACAACAGGAAAAGAAATTCAGCACAGGGGTGAGGCTGTAAATATTGGGATTGAGATGGGCAGTAAGGAGCAGAAAACCGAAGAACCACCGAGTCTTCAACATAGTGAATTTCTCCTCTGTGGAAACGTGAATGGAACTGTTACAGAGCTTCTTGAGCATAAGGAACACAAGTTCCCTCTGGACTGTGGCTGCCAACCCCAATGAGGGAGCTTTAGCTAGTGGGTCACCACACCTTTATTCCATCTGAAAATAGAAAGAGGTGAAATGTCTGTGAGGACAGTCCTCACACGTGTCATGTGGCTCTTCTGCTCCTGTCTCCCCCAGCCAGAAATCAATCACAGCTTGAACGGCACAGAGAAGAAGCTGGGGACCAGTGGCCTCACGTTCAGCTGCAGACTTCCCACCAGCTTCTGTAAATAACCCGGGTAAATCATTCAGGTTTAAGATCCCGGCGATGGAGCTCTTTCAGGTGCCACACGGCTGGAACGTGAAGGTCACTGGCATACGAAGTCAAGGGGCAGTGAGGCTCACCTGCTGGGCAGATGTAAGCAACAAGGGAGTGGACACTCAAGGGTGACAAAGGGCGCAGTGGCCAGCAAGTCTCCAAGGTGAAATCAAAGCTGTGGACCTTTAAGCCACAATTTAGCCAGTCTCAAAATTATTCTGTAGTTATTTCAACCTTAGAAATCAGAAAGCTGGCCGTGGTGTCCCAGCTCTGGAATCCCAGCATTTAGTGGGCTGAGGCAGGAGACTCACAATAATCATGAGATCAAGTCCACCTTAGTTCAAGCCCACCTTAGTTGTATAGTAAGATTCTACCTCAAAATCAACACAGAGAGAGAGGGAGAGGGAGAGAGACAGAGAGACAGTGACAGAGACACAGAGATAGACAGACAGGGAAAGATAGAGAGACAGGCAGAGGTAGAGACAGGAGGGTATTGAGCTAGGAGGGAAGTTAGAAAGCGGAGGGGAAGAAGAGAAAGAAAGAAATCAGAAGCCTTTGTTTTTGACCCTCCCACAGTAGAAATACATATAAGAAGTCAGTGTTGAGAGACTGAATCTGAAACAGTCCCTCGGTCCCTGAAGATGAGCACGGATGTTTCATCGCTCTGGTCCTTGCTGACTCAGCACAAGGAAATTGTCAAATGTTCCCCGTTGCACTGCTATGTGCTGGCCACCTGCCCAGATTCAGAGGAGTCTGCTTGAGAGGCTCTACCTGCTTTGAAGATCGAAAATATATATGTGTATGTATGTGTGTGTGTGTGTGTGTGTGTGTGTGTGTGTGTGTGTATACATATATATGAAAATCTAAGGAAGTGCCCTGCTTGCTTGTTGCTTGGTTATAGGAGACTGGCAGGTATGTCGGAGTGCTGCTACTGAGAACTAGAGAGCAGCACAGGAGCAGAGGTGGGGCCCAGCAAACTCAGAAGGCATCCATCCAAGCCACTCTGAAAAACTGAAGTCATCTCTGGCTGGCACCCTGCAGGAGCAGAAGGTAACAGAAACCTTGCCAAGATGGCATTCAGGCAAGGAAGTGTTTTTCTTCGTCTCTCCCACAGAATCCAAAGGGGACTCTGCTCAGCTCTGCACAGTATCAGGGTGAGGAAGCCAGACCCATGAAGTCAGGATCTGAAAAAGGCTTAGGGAAACTCTAACACACATCCCACAAGTCAGGTTCATGTCAAAGGAGACCAGTGCAGAGGCAGGAAATGTGCCTTCTGCATTCATGCAGGGCTGAAGGTAACTGCCTTAGCTGCCCGCTTTCTGAAGCCTTGAATTAGGAAGCCCCCGCTCCCTCTTCCTGGATGTCTGATAATGGTGTATACAGTGCCCTTGACCCACCCCCCCCAGGACACATGCCAGTACTCCATGCACCCCTGCAACTGTAGACACCACTGAACCTACAGCATCACACTTTATCCTAGACACACTATAATAATGTCTACATTACTCATCAGGCACAAGAGGAGGTGGAAAATAGTAAGTAATAAAATAGTTGTAATAGTTGTACAATTCTCCTGTGATAAAGATTTAAAACTTTTGAGATATTTCTGGAATTTTCCATCCTAATAATTCTAGACTGTAATTGACCACAACTAGGTGAAACTATGTAAAATGAAAATGGAAGATATTTGGAAATAATGCGTGTCATGGTGATATCCAGAGCAGAGTAGAAAAGAGTTCTTATGATCTCTGAAGTTCAAAGCAAATTCTATTCTCTTTTAATGTAAGCAATACATATACATACCAACAGACAATAGCATACTTAGTTAACATTTATACATCATGTATATTTGATTCTCATTAACCGTGACACTTACGTTCAGCAGCGTCATTGTGAAAACTGAGTTAGGGAACACTGGTGTGTATGTCCATGCGCAAGGTGTGGCACGGCTGTCTTAGTCACTGTTGTACTGCTGTGAAGAGAAGGCATGACCAAGGCAACTCATAAAAGGAAGCATCGAATAGGAAGCTTGCTTACAGTCAGAGAGACCGGGACTGCTGTGGCTTTTTGAAACATCAAAGCCCAAGCCCCAAGTGACACATCTCCAACAAGGCCACATTCCTAAACCTTCCCAAACCAGTTCCACCAACTGGAGACCAAGGGCGCCGTTCTCATCCGAACCACCACAGTGGTTCCCTGTGGTTTATAACTGCTGTGCGAAAATAGCAGCGGCCTTGACATTGGAATCTGTAGACCTAACCCATTCACTGCAGCGCCAACTCAGTAACTCCAGACTCAGCAACTGTCTGTCACAAGCTGCTCAGGCACTTCCACTGGAAAGAAATTCTCCATCCTGTTCCAGTGCAGTCACCTTAAACAGATGCGGTCATGTTGCTCCTTGGTAAGATGGGATGCGGTAACAGAATATACCAGAATCCCTGGCATGTCTTTGTCACATAACTGACAATGTCTCTGACATCTCTCATTGCTGACTCCTGTCTAATTAACCCTTTGATTCGCACCATTTTTGTGTCTTTGGTTCTTGCAAGTACTAATAGTTTTGCTCAAGCAAGATATCCTCTCTTGGTTTTTCTGACAACTTCGAAGACAACCTTGGAAACCCACTTAAATGTCATCTCCAGGGGCCTATTTATTGCAAAGACAATGAGATTTAAGTTACAGGTTAAGACCCTGGATATATTCACATTGGCATTTGTTGTTTTGTAAAACTGTAGGATAAAGGGGGGGGGGTTCCCTCCCACCCATTAAGAGGCCATGCAAATCACACCATCTGCAGACTTTACCAAACCTGGATCTGCCCCCAAACACCACTCCAGTGAGCTTTCCATGATGTCCCAGGAGGGAACCCCCCCTGAGGTTCCCAAGCAATTTCTCTCCCTAAATAATATCTAACATGCTACCGTGTGGCTTACCAACTCATACACAATGCAACAGGACTTTATACAACTTCTCAACAGTAGGTGTGATGGTTACTCCTGTCCATCAAGTAGCCTGGGTTGAGAAGTAAAGGACACTTTTGGGTGTGTCCATGAAGGTGTTTTCAGAAACAGTTAGATAGTGGGGGCTCTGGCCTAATGGGTGCTTTAATCCATTGATGGATTCAAAATTTGAATAGACTATTGAAAGGTAGTGGGACTGTGGAAGGTAGGGTGTGGTTAAATGGAGAAGGTCACTGTGGGCATGCCATTGAATAATTATACCTCAGTACCTTGCCCTGGCCCCTGCCTGGGTTGCTCTCCTGTTACTGCTCCTTTCTGTTCCTCTCGGCCATGAAGTGAACAGCCTCTTCCTCCACATCCCACTGCCATAAAGTTCTGTCTCACTATGGAATCATATCAAGAAAGTAAAGAGAAGCAAGGGCTATGGATGGAAACCTCTGAAACCATGGGTCAGATATATTATTTCTGTCATTTGTTTGGCCATGTATTTTCTCATAGAGACAAGAAAAGTAACTAATACATTGGGGATTCAACAAACACTCATTAAATACACATTGGTGATACAGAAACAAACAGAGCTTTGTGCATTTGCTTGCAAATTGCCACATTGTTTTCAGACCCCTCCACCTGTCTTCAGAAGGCTCCCTCTAATGGCTTACTACATGCTAATGGGTAAGGGGAGAACAGGGTGCTGAGTAACAGCAAGGGAAGGGAGATGATTTCAGGCACACTTTGGGAAGAGATGTTAAGCAGTGTCTTGGGAGAAATGGGATTCCAGCAGAAACACTCTGGGGGTTTAAATATGGAAAGAGGCAGCATCATGGGCCCACAATCCCAGAGAGTTCCTTCCTTAATGATGGCTTAATTCTATCTCATAATAAATAGAAAGTGCAGGAAATCTAAAGAATGTGGGTATTTGGTAAAAATTGGGTGAATAAAATTGGAAGCAGCAGTTAATTCCACACCATCGTTTTCTGTCTGTCTCCTATGGGAGAGTCTTACCCTGGCAGCTGTCACACATCTTCTAGAGCCAGCTCCATCATGAGCGCTCTGCGAGGTCATCCCAAGGCTTCCCACCCACATGCTCCAGATGTCACTTCTCTCTCAGCTCTGCAACCAAAGCTATAAACATCGCTGCAAGTGTCTGTTGTTTTATTTATTTGGACATTAAGGTCCTCACTGAACTATGCACATACATACTATCCTATTTTTATCAGACAGCCTTAACGTTCCCACACTTTTACTGATAGAAAGCTGTAGAGCTTTGAGCTTCAAGGAAACTTTTTATCCTGCACATCCAGAATGGTTCTGGAAAAATACGACACTGTTCAGCTGCAAGAGGCAAGGAAGCAGGCAAAAGCAGTAGGCAGAAGCAGAACACATTTGAAAGCCTTCCCAGGGGAAAGAATCCCACATTTGAAAACAGATTCTTCCCTTGTTTCCTTAACTCAAGCGGAAGCTCCTTGCTCTGTAAAAATCGCAGTAGGACCCAGTGTTGCAGAGCCAGCAATTCCTTACCCTCATGACTACGGTTATTACTAAGTCTGAGGCAGACACGAATAGAATCTGAGAGTATTCAAAATTTAAAGAGTGAGAGCCGCAATCAAAATGTCACTGGGTTAGAGGAATGAATGAATAATTTAGCTCATGAAAAGTTAACATTTAGAGAAGTCCAGACTCGGAGATTCCTGGAAGCGGTAACTGCCTGGAATAAGATAGCTCCCTCTATTCTATTAAAAATACAACAACCAGAGGATCTATATGTGACCCTCACAGATATCTGACTTTCGGGGGGCAGGTCTATGTTCAGACCTGGAGGACAGTAGTCACGGAGTGGCTCAGCCACCATAACAGCCGGGAATACAGGAACACTGTTCAAGGCAATTCATCCATCTTCCCCTAAGCTCCTCCCAAGCAGGGGTGCAGTTTGGGATGAGGAGTGAGGGCTTAGAATGTTAGATGATCCAGCCACCACTTCCTGTGAGAAGCAAGCAGGACACATGTGATACAGCTGTGACAGTGGAGGGAGAGAACCATTTGCCTAAGCTTGTATCTGCAGGGAGAATGGTCTGGGAGAAAATGCAGATAACCGTGAGAGGTAATTATCATAGTTTGATTGAGTTAAGACAAGCCAGGGAGATTAGTGATGCCTCTGGTGCATCCATGAAGATGTTTCCAGAGATGATTTGACTGTGGGTGCTGTGACTCAATCAGGAGATTAATACCTGATGGATCCATAATAATAAGATGGAGCTATTGAGAAGTGCACAGAGAAGGAGATGGGGCCTCGTAGGAGCAAGTATTAATTAGAGATGTGTCCTGTGATCCCGTTTCTGCTTCCTGTAACCTGCTCTGTTACACCTTCTCTGACACATCTGAACCTGTGAGCCAAATCGAATCTTTCCTCCCTTGAGTTGTTTCTGTCAGGAACGTACAGAAATGCGTCAAATGTAACTGACACACTGGCTTGCGTACTAATGAGACCTTTGAGATTTATGGTCAGAAAACTCCAGCAGGAAGCAGAAATTTGGAGTTCACAGTCAGGGTCCCCTGAAGATCATCTTTCATACCTCTGCCTGCATGTGCTTACCTTCTTTATTGACCTGGACATCTTTGTTCCTCTGCAATATGTCAAGACCAGCTCTGCTTCCCAGGTGATGCCTCCATGGCGCCAGATAGATTCAGTGCCTGACGGTCAAATGGTGGTGGGCACAGTCTGCTGTGACTGCTCCTCCTCAGCTTCAGTCCGTGTTCAGGAAGCAGAGAGGAAAGGCCATGCTTTACCGTCCTCTGGTCTTCTCTGTGTGTACAGAGATTCCAAGCAAGGCATTCAGCAGGTGTTTGTTAAAATAAATGTGGCAGATAATCTTCTTTGCTTAGCAAGAGAACTTAGCTTCTACCCTAACAATGAAAGCATAGTAATGCAGGGGCTGCAGAGATGGCTCATGGTTAAGTGAGCATACTGCTTTTGCAGAAGACCTGAGTTATAACTCCAGCTCCAGAGGAACTGATACCCTCTTCTGGGCACCTCAAGCACATGAATACCCCCTCCTCCTGACATAATTTTAAAATAATCTACATTTTATTTTATGTATTGTTACATATATATTATAAATATGTATATTTGAAGCTTGACACCCTAAAAGAATAACCTTTTTGATCCGTCTGAAGAGTGAGGCCATGAGATAACGAAGTGAATAGTTTCAGAAAGATAAGCCCCTCTAAGGGAAGAAGGGACTCGTTTAAGGGTTAGTAGAGGTGGAGGAAAACCTGGCTGTCCACAAAAGCGCGGAAAGAAGACAGCAGCTGCGATGGTAGCGCGTTCTTACTTGTGGCCGAAACACAACAATTTGAACCGGAAGCTTCGAACACAAGAGAGAGGTCTCCCCAGACGTGTTAGCCCCTCCCCACCGGCCTCCCCACATGTGTTAGCCCCTCCCCACCGGCCTCCCCAGACCTGTTACCCCTCCCCACCAGCCTCTCCAGACCTGTTAGCCCCTCCCCACCGGCCTCCCCAGACCTGTTACCCCTCCCCACTAGCCTCTCCAGACGTGTTAGCCCCTCCCCACCGGCCTCCCCAGACGTGTTAGCCCCTCCCCACCGGCCTCCTCTGTGGTATCCCCTGAGAAGACTGTGACAGACAGCAGACCTTCTGAGACATCAAGACCAAACAGGAAGAGTGGCAGAAACAATGGTCCATCGGTGTCCCACCACAAGCCAAATACAGACTAACCAATGGCCAAGGTAAAAAGTGGCCTCTCCATTCTGGGCATGCCTTGATGAAGCACTGCAGGCAACAGATGGTGGAGTGGAGTCAAGCGCCACAGGGGGTGGGGGGCGGGGATAAAATTCACACCGTGCCCAGAGCAACAGCACTAAACCCAGCTGTTTCAGTTAGACTTCTTATTTGCTGTGATAAACACCACACCAAACATGCAGTCAGCGCAGGAACTCCAGGCGGGAGCTGAGGCAGAGACCATGGAGTTCTGCTCGCTGGCTTACTCCTCATTTTGCTCATCCTGCTTTCTTATACTATCCAGGACCTCCTGCCTAGAGGTGGCACAACCCACAGTGGACTCAACGCACCTCAAAGATATGCTGGGTTAGAGAAACAGCCCAAACACAGGCAGGTTCTGCTCTATACTGCAATACCATTGCAATTCTAGAGTCTGAGTGAATATATGGGAGGGGAAAAAAGAGAGAGGTAGCTACCAAAGAAAAGAAAATAGATCTGTAACACAAAGCAAATCAGAGCAGTTGTTCCTGTGAGGAGGGAGGGGCTAATGGGATTAACTGAGGAAGGGGGTAAGGGAATTCACTGGAAAGTAACATTCTTTACTCTGATAGAGGCTTGAACCATGTGGATATAGGCAGATATAAAAACCCAACAAAACACAACCTTAACGATTGTGCATCTCATTGACTTTAAATTTTACCTAAAAGTTAAAAAAGGGATCCCAATAATTAAATGTGGCCAGGTATGGTGGTGCACACCTGTAATCCCAGCATTCTGAAGGGTGAGGCAGGGGAACCGTGAGTACAGATCCCTCACTGAGTTCCCAGGCCCACCCTTAGGCCATTTTTGCCAGCCAATTCCAACTCTCCATCACTATTTTTTTTTCTCTAAGATATGGTCTCCTGTAGCCCAGGCTGGCCTTGGACTTCAGTACCCCAGTGCTGAGATTGCAGGGGACACCCTCATGATTGGCTTCTCCATCTCTTTTCAGGAAGGTGATCTGAGACTATCAATGACACTGAACCAGGAATAGAGCAGAATAGCCCACGTTTTCCCCTACCCTTTGTCTTTTTGTCATTGACAAGGCTACATGGAGACCCAGGGTAGGAGAGTTCTCAACCACTTCTGGCAAAAGGAGGTTTTGGAGCTTGCCTGATGGAGCCAGAAAGCATAGAAAGGACTACAACGTTCTAAAGAATTCAATAGTAGTTGGCAAGTCTTCAAGTTCTAATGCTGGAGGTTGATAAATTATTCAAATGAAATAATCTTGGCCTCCACTCACTGTAGTACAAGGAGTATTGATTCCACAGTCTCGAGCCCACAGAGGTCTTCTGTGCGAAATGCTAAGTGAGGTGGGAAGTAACAGCATTTAGGCACCAAGCATTCCTTCTATCTTTTACCGCTTCCTTCCGGGATGGACAGCTTTTCCAGGCAGTTCCAACAGCATCATGATGACCCATTATCAGAACACCCTGAGTTGCTCCACGCTTTATTGCAAAGGACCGATTTAGAAGCCCCGCCCATACTCAAGACCACCACTTCATTTTAGCCTGGTGTTTTTCAGAGCTTGGATGTGCATAGGAATTGCCCTGGGACCTTGTTAAATGCAATCTGACTCCACTAAAGCCGATGTGTTGGGTACTTTGCCTTTCTGACCAGCTCCCAGGTGAAGCCAAGGCTCTTCTTCAGGTCATTCTTTGGGTGCAAGGGGACAGCTATGGAAACCACACTCCCTCAAAAAAATAGAAATTAAAATAAAAGACTAGCTGGGCTTGGTGGTGCACACCTGTGATCCCAGCACTCAGGAGACAGAAATAGTAGTTTGAAGCCAGTCAGAGATCTGTATGAAACTCATCTGAAACAAAAGGGCACACATCCACCCAAATAGGCTGGGCCCTCACCTTCTGATTTCCCCCAAGTCCAACCCCTTTAAAGTCCCTCAGTTGCTTACTAGCAAAATCCAGAGAGTTGAACACAAACTGGGTCTTCCTGTGTCCTCACTGGTTTGTTTCTTGTCATCCTCTGTGTCTCAACCAAACTGAGCCCCATCTGCTTCGAGCCACATTGCCACTCTGCTGCCTTTTATTCCGGGGTTTCTTCTACCTGGAACATTCTTGGCTCAAGTCTTCCATAGTCTGTCTCTTCTACAAAGCCTGACTATTTCTTCCTGCCATCACGCTCCTTGCTCAGACTTTGCTTTGAGGTAGACTATGGAGCTCATGCTTACTGCAAACTCAGGATACTCCTGAGAGCTGGGTTACAGGTGAGTGCCACCACAGCTAGCTTTCTCCTTGAACTTTGTAATGTCATTATTCCTGTCTCTTTTAAGAACATCAGTCACTATCTATTTTTGACTATAACTTTATTAGGGTTCTCTAGAGGAACAGAATTGATAGAATGAATCTCTCCCTCTTTATATATATATGTGTCTATCTATCTATATATGTGTATATATACACATATATGTCTATCTCTCTATATGCATATATCTATCTATCTATATATATCTATATATGTCATATATATCTATATGTATATCTATATGTATGTCTCTCTCTATATATGTCTACATAGAGATATGTCTGTATATCTATCTCTATTGGCTGTGATCCAGCTAATCCCACAATGGCTGTCTCCTGACAGAAAGGCCAACAATCCAGGAATTGTTCAGTCTGTGAGGTTAGATATCTCATCTGGTCTTCAGTATATATTGGCCTCCAGAGGAAGTAGGCTCTAGTACCAGCAAAGGAATTCCTCAGCAATAAGATAGAAGAACTTGCCAGCAAGAGTGAGAGCAAGCAGGCAAACAGCAAAAGCTTCCTTCTTCCACATCCTTTAGTGTGGCTGCCACCAGAAGGTGTGGCCCAGATTGAGGGTGGATCTGCTGACCCTAAATAATGCAATCAAGAAAAATATCCCCTCAGAAGTGTGTCCAGCTGCTTGGGTTTTAGTTGAGTCCAGATATAGTCAAATTGCTAATCAATATTGATCACCACAATGACTTAGGGACAATAGTTTTGCATAGATTGTTGATGGTTTGTTTGTTTCTTTAAAGACAGAGTTTCTCTGTGTAGCCCTGGATTTCTTGGATTGTGTAGATCAGGCTTGCCTTGAACTCAGAGATCAGCCTGCCTCTGTCTCCCAAGTGCTGGGATTAAAGGTGTGCATCACCATGCCCAGCCAAAAGATTTCCACTAATTTTGCACTTACTATTAATTTTGCACTTGGGCCTCCACCACTATTTCCATCATCCTAGCACACTCTTCTGTCTCCTCCTGCCAATCAGCTCACCTCTTTAGTAGAAAACAATGATTCTAGCTTCTACCACCAAAGACTGTCTTTTCTGGAGCTTTCCTTATGTAAACACTCAACATAGTTTCTATGATAACAGGTGCTAAAGAAGTTGCTGACGGTCAAGTCGAAGCCCTGGGTTACTGCAGTCAAACAGGCTGGGAACTCCCCTGATGCCTGAATCACTTTTCTATAGCTATGGAAAAACACCAGACCAAGAAAACTTGAACAAACCAATTCAGAGGGCTAGAGCCCATGAGCATCATGACAGGGAGCACGGCGGCAGATAGGCAAGCATGGCACTGGAACCGTAGCTGAGAGCTGACAACAGATCAACAGGTAGGAGGCAGAGCAAACTAAGAAATGCCATAGGCTTTTGGAACCTCAAAGCCCACCCCCAGTGACACCCCTCCTCCAACAAGATCACACTTCCTAACTTTCCCAAGCAGTTCTACCAACGGGGGACCAAGTATCCAAACGTGAGCCTATCGGGAGACATTCTCATTCAAACCACCATACCTTAGTTCAAAGGCAGCTTGGGCTGTGTGGTGGTTTGAGCGAACGGCCTCATAGACTCATATATTTGAATGTTTGATTCCCATTTGGTGGATTATTAAGAAAAGATTAGAGGGTATAGTCTTGTTGGAGGGGGTGTGGCCTTCTTGGAGGGGGTGTGGTTTTGTTAGATGGGGTTCATCACTGGAAGTGGGAATAGAAGGAGGCCCAGATCAGGCAAATGCTAAATTATTACTCAGAAAGCATAAACTAAGATCTAAGCCTGCCAGGTGCCACCTGTGATGAATTCTTACCTTCTTCTGGGAAGAAAGAGGAAAGGAAGTGAGTCAGCACCATGTCATGTGTGTGTGTGTGTGTGTGTGTGTATGTGTGTATATGTGTGTCTCCATGTGTGTATGTGTGTGCGTGTATGTGTGTATATGTGTGTCTCCGTGTGTGTGTGTGTGTGTGTCTCCGTGTGTGTGTGTGTCTCCGTGTGTGTGTGTGTATGTGTGTATATGTGTCTCCATGTGTGTATGTGTGTCTCCGTGTGTGTGTGTGTCTCCGTGTGTGTGTGTATGTGTGTATATGTGTCTCCATGTGTGTATGTGTGTCTCCGTGTGTGTGTATGTGTGTGGTGCTGGTGTGTGTGTGTGTATATGTGTGTGTGTGTGTGTGTGTGTGTGTGTGTGTGGTGCTGGGATGGATCCCAGTGCCTGGCATGTGATAGACACGTGCTCTGCCATTGAGCTACATTCTCAGCACGACCCTGCTCCTCTTTTATTTTTTTGAGACAGGCTGCCTCAGAGTTGTGGTCTTTCCACTCTGGCTTCCTGGTCACCTGGAGTTACAGGCCATTATTACCACACTCAGCGCAATTTGCACTCTCTGAAATGTCATTTCCCACGTGCTCCTCAAAGCAGCCCAGGAAATGGCCTCATTATTACCACCTCCCAAACTACAGCCCAGAGAGGGTGATGGATTTCCTGTGGCTGAATCACAGATGGCAGGACTTGGGTTTATGTGCGCTAAGCTCCAGGCTGTTTTTAGCTTTGATACTCTTGCTTTTCCGTCTGGCTCCTTGAAAGTGATCTCAGACATCTCATCACAGTGCTCAGAGTGCTGACCACAGAGCACTTAGGAGGGGAGACAGACTGGTGATGGTGCCCCTCCCCTCCCGCTCAAGGAGTCCATCTGGCCTTGCTACCTCCCCCCTGGCATGCATTGGCCTTGGAAGGTATTGTGATTTGCAAAACTGACAAGGCCTATTACATTGGTTTGCTGTTGACTGCCAGAACCAAGGACCAAAGACTGGGCAGATCTTTCAGTTCTGCAAGCTGGAAGCCAAGATTACGGTTCCCTCTGAAGCTTGCTGATGTCCACTGTCTCCCTGTACCCTCAAGTCACCTTCCCTCCATAATAGGTAAACTGAATTATAGTTTATACCCATGGCTCTCATTTCAATGTAATTATCTCTTGCAGTACATGTATAGTCACATTCTGCAGTGCTAGGTGAAAAACCTCAATATATGAATTGGGAGAACTCAGTTCAACCAATAGCCTATCTAAAAATGTTTACATTCTAGGATGGCTACATGACTTCAAATTCCTCCCATTGGTCCTCTGAGAACAAATTTAATATAAGGGAAGACATAGGGAGTCATGATCTGCTATTAAAATGGCAGCCATTTTGCTTTCTGAATTATCCAGAGCAGTGCCTGCTGGGATGGCTCCAGGGCAAACTGAGGAATAAATTCTGGTTTAGGAATCAACTCAACAGCGTAGGACAGAAATACAATAGTGCAGTGGCTCCACGCTTCATGAGCAGAGTGTAGGGGCCAAACAATGCTGAGAGCACGAAGACGAGTCACATCAGGATTTTGCAGGGCATCTGTAGAGAAGATTGTTAAGCAGACGAGAGTCTCAGCACTAGGCAGAACCTGGCTCGCTACTATTGTGCTATTGTGTGGACGTGTTTGAGTATGTCCCCCACAGGTTCACACTGTGCAAATGCTGACTTGGTAGACACTTTAAGGTGCCAGGGGTCAGGTGGGGAGTGGGGGTGGGGGTAGAGATGCTTAGGCAATCAGAGACACTGTACTGCGAAGGAATTAATATAACTCTTGAAACCCAGTTAGCTGTTTAAAGCACGTTGTTTTGAGCAAGCCTGGTACCTCCCTCTGGGTCTTTCTCATCTCATTTCTTTCTGTGTATCTCTTCCTCTTTCCTGTGATCTTGTTATGATGCTATGACATAGCCAGAAAGCTCAAGTCAGAAACCAACATATTCCAGCCCTATGTTCTTAGACTTCCAATACAGGGTATCAACTAGTACAACAGTCGACAGCTTTGTGATACTGGCTTAAACTATCTAGATCTTGATTCTATTGGCCACAGATGGGAGATTTTAACGCCTGTCCTCCAGGGATAGAGTGGAGAAGTCTTACTCCATTGTACAGGTAAAGAATTAGCACCATGATGCCCCGTGTTTGAGAAATAGTACCCAAAAGCTGTTCAACTATTCCATCAGAAGGCTTGTGGACGCTGGAGATGGAGGATGACAAGTGTTCTGTCTCTGAACCCCCAGCAAATGACTGGGGGTTTTGTGTTTTTGTGTTTTTGTGTGTCATTTGTGTTTTTGGCTTTCCTACCAGCTCTGTAAGTGGACAATATGTGTGACAGAATCATTGGTAGAAAAAATTATGGTCTCCCAATGAGGAAAATGTTGTGATTATTTATTGTTTGGTTTGGCTAACTGCCATAGGATGTACTATGGGAAGTCTCTTCTAAGTTATCTGAGCAGTGTGTCAGCCTAGGGGAACCTAAGAAAATGGCAGAGCAAAGTTAATCATTCACTAGGCGCAAATCCAAAGAGTCTTCCCTGGAGAGCCAAGCACAGCAGTTAGTTCAAACCAGAGATACATTTTTCAGAAGACGTATTTTAGAATACGTGCATGAGAGACTTGAAATGAGGGAGCGCCTGGAGAAGAGAGATGGACTCAAAGTTCATGCACGAAAATCCTAAATTTCAGAAAACATTCCATAAGTTACATTTAAAAATTATTCTTTCACTCAGGCCATATCCAAGGCCAGGCCAGGAAGCAGAGGGCAGAATGTGAGCTCTCCAGGGTCAGATCACTCTCCAGCACATAGATAATACACATAGTTGAGACATGGCAGACACATCCATAACCTGAGCCTAAGAATCTACCATTCCCATCAAACTTCAAAAGACACTAGTGCACAGCTATAGCCTTCAGAGCGTCTACAAGCTAAATCACTGGCACAGCGAAGAGGAGCTACTCCAGGACTAGTCCTAACCCAGCATGGAAACTAGCTTCATGACTGCTTGTGGCTTCAGGTGGAACTACAAACATGGTCTCAGATGAAACTCCTTATACTTGGAGAACGAAAACACAAGGTCACGGTGCCCATCCTCACCTGTGTGCCTGCAAGGTCACGGTGCCCATCCTCACCTGTGTGCCTGCAAGGTCACAGTGCCCATCCTCACCTGTGTGCCTGCAAGGTCACGGTGCCCATCCTCACCTGTGTGCCTGCAAGGTCACGGTGCCCATCCTCACCTGTGTGCCTGCAAGGTCACAGTGCCCATCCTCACCTGTGTGCCTGCAAGGTCACAGTGCCCATCCTCACCTGTGTGCCTGCAAGGTCACGGTGCCCATCCTCACCTGTGTGCCTGCAAGGTCACAGTGCCCATCCTCACCTGTGTGCCCCTGTGTGCCTGCAAGGTCACGGTGCCCATCCTCACCTGTGTGCCTGCAAGGTCACGGTGCCCATCCTCACCTGTGTGCCTGCAAGGTCACGGTGCCCATCCTCACCTGTGTGCCTGCAAGGTCACGGTGCCCATCCTCACCTGTGTGCCTGCAAGGTCACGGTGCCCATCCTCACCTGTGTGCCTGCAAGGTCACGGTGCCCATCCTCACCTGTGTGCCTGCAAGGTCACAGTGCCCATCCTCACCTGTGTGCCCCTGTGTGCCTGCAAGGTCACGGTGCCCATCCTCACCTGTGTGCCCCTGTGTGCCTGCAAGGTCACAGTGCCCATCCTCACCTGTGTGCCTGCAAGGTCACGGTGCCCATCCTCACCTGTGTGCCCCTGTGTGCCTGCAAGGTCACGGTGCCCATCCTCACCTGTGTGCCCCTGTGTGCCTGCAAGGTCACAGTGCCCATCCTCACCTGTGTGCCTGCAAGGTCACGGTGCCCATCCTCACCTGTGTGCCCCTGTGTGCCTGCAAGGTCACAGTGCCCATCCTCACCTGTGTGCCCCTGTGTGCCTGCAAGGTCACGGTGCCCATCCTCACCTGTGTGCCCCTGTGTGCCTGCAAGGTCACAGTGCCCATCCTCACCTGTGTGCCTGCAAGGTCACGGTGCCCATCCTCACCTGTGTGCCCCTGTGTGCCTGCAAGGTCACGGTGCCCATCCTCACCTGTGTGCCTACAAGGTCACGGTGCCCATCCTCACCTGTGTGCCTGCAAGGTCACGGTGCCCATCCTCACCTGTGTGCCTGCAAGGTCACGGTGCCCATCCTCACCTGTGTGCCTTTGTAGCTTGACGTGAGCAGGAAGACAGAGCCATGGAGGCAACACACCTTGCAAATACCTCGCCATCCAAACAGGATGATGCCCGATGAAAATTTATATTTTGCCCCCTAAGTACAGACCTGCCTTTGCACCTGGTGCTCAACTCAGGGAAATCAAACAAACAAACCTAGTTTGTTCTAACAGCAATGCTGACTGACTCACTAAAAGGAGTCACTCAATATAATTTTGGGATGATTTAAGGGACCACAGAGGGCAATTTTGATGATATGCAAAGATTTACCATATGAACTGGATGTGCAACCTAAATCCTAAAAGATCTACTGTGCATGCAGTTCCTGTGTAGTCCAGGAGGCGCATCAGACCCTAAGGGCTGAGAGCACGTTAAGGTCCGAGGCAGAGCAGTTAAATCTACGTTGAACTGCACGGGCTCTGAAGGGTCTGAGGAAGCAAAGTCTGCCAAAGTCGGAACAGAACCGGCACTAGTTCAGCGAAGGCTGCCCGGCCATGCTCCTCCGTGTGCTGGCTTCATGTTTAGAGTCGTGTAAGTCATGTTCTCCTCAGTGCTACAGAACATCCATGGCAATTCAACTTACGAAGAGAAATGATCCATTTCAGTCCACACTGTTGAAGGTTCTGGTATATGACTGGTTGACCCCGTTCCTCTCGGGCCTGTGGGAAAGCGACACATCATGACAGGAGTACGTGATAGAGCCAGACTGCTCAACCCAAACCAGGGAGCAAAAAAGAGAAGGAAGAACCTTTGAACACCCAAATCACCTTCATGGATGTGCCCCACCCTGCCAGTGACCTAAGCTTTCTCTCAGAGTCCCAAGTCCCAGAAGTCCCACTGTCCTTTCCAACATTGCCATCCGAGGAACAAGCCTTGAACACGTGGCCCTTTGCGGGCCAAGCATTGCAGCAGGAACCCCTATTCCCAGACATCTAGCCCTCAGTTCGCGTCGCTGTCCTCGTTAATAATAACTCCGCCCACCCTGCCTCCTTTACTGGTTTAGAGCTCGCATGGTCGGAGAGGAATGCTGGAGGAAGGCTCAGAGACAAATGCACTAACCAGATGCCTGCTTTGTTCTTCAAGCCACCAGGAAAGGAATTCCTGCTTTTCTCTGAGGACACTGTCATGCCCTGGGACACATCTCACCCTAAACAGAGGACAAGGCAGCCTGGGTAGCAAGCTATTCAGTATGGAGTTGGACTCGCCCTCTAAGGTGCAGGGGACTTTGCTCTATGGTAGGGCAAAGTCACAACCAAACAGGGCAGCCTGGCCAGAGGACGTAGCAGAAAACTCAAGGAAAAAAAAAAAGATGAGTTTTATAAGGCTGGGGGATAAATGAGCATATATTTGCTACCTGGAACAAGCTACTATCGCCATCACAGAGCTTCTGCAGGTTACGAACCGGAGGCTTGACTTTGCTGAGTTCTGGACTGTAATCCAGCTTCCAGCCAGGATGTGGTGGCCTTCCCTGGATTCTTAGTCCTCTGCCAGCTCACTGGTAGTTGGCAGAATTCATCTCCTTGTGGCCACAGGGTTGAAACCACAAGCTCCCCGAAGTTGCCTGCTGTACCCCACATTGTCCCCTTCCCACAGCATGGCTGCCCTTCTTCAAGGCCCAATATGAATGTTTGCTACTACTGCTCTGAATCTCTCTGACCACCCTTAACCTCTGCAGCCTCTTTCCAAGAGTCCCCACCCAGCCTACGTGAGATGAGCTCCGGTTTCACTAAGTCACGATGAACTGACTCAATACTGCTAAGGGTTGGGTCTGAAAGTTCCCTGAGGACTCCCCCAGTCCTAGCCTACCATGTTACTGGGACCCATTGGGACCTTTAGATGTTTGGATCTAAGTTGGGTCACTGGGTTATGTCCTTGAAAGGAATTTCAGGTGTCTGGCCCCTTCTCTTTCTAATTGCTTCCCAGCTTCACAAACTAAACCAGTCCCAGTGCCGCCGCCCCCACAACCCCCTTGCATTTTAACCATCGTTACAATGAGGCAGTGGGGGCAAGCAAGCATGGACTAAAGTTCCTGAAATCGTAAGCAAAATAAACCCTTGCTCCTTTTGAGACACTGTTTTGGGCACAGTGCTGAGAAGCTGCCTAAAACTGATACCTTGATCACCTTTGCAAATCTTTCACCTTTGCCATGCCATCTAAAATTGTCATGGATGTCACATGAGCTGTATCCATAAGTCTCACAACCCTCATGGGAGAGGGTGATCCAGGACATGAGCACCAGAGGGCAGGGATTTGGGATCCCAAATATTGCCTGTTTCAGTAGGTGATCGGAAGATGAGAAATCTGTGAGCATGTCCTATTCAGAGACAGCCAGAAGAGCAGCAGCACCAATGCCATGTATCAGTAAATAGGCCCCAGGTCTGAAGTCTGGGTAATGATTTAGCCAGAGTAATAACCAGGCCATATTCTGGGCACAGCAGACAGTCAGGAGCCTTGAATTTGAGACAAGGGTGAGTGAAAGATGTACCTGGCTGGTTGAATCCCACGAGGCAGGGCCATCATTACTTAAATCACTTGGCCTGAGGTTAGTTTGGTCCTCAGCTCTAAAGAGAAGCTTAGACTATAGATTGCTCTATATGAAGAGGCAAAATACCAGACCCAGAGCTGGCTGGCCTTCTGCCAGCTGCTTCAGCGTGGCAGCATGACCTCCTCTGTGTTAATTACTTTTATACCGCTATGGCCAAATACCTGTCAGAAATAACCTACAGGGAGAAGGATTTATGTTGGCTCATTGTTTCAGAGGATTTCAGCCCCTCACAGAAGGGAAGGCATGCTGGTGGCAGCATGTGACAGAGTCTGTTCAGATCCTGGCAGGCCAGGAGGCAGGAAAGGGTGCCTGAACCAGGGGCTGAGCTATAACCTTCAAAGGCCCATCCTATAGACCTACCGATTCCTGTCAGAACCTCTCCTAAATGCTGCACAGCCTCCGCAGATAGCACCATCAGCTGGAGAACACTGTTCAGAACAGGAGTATAGGAAGGACTTTCCAGATTCAAGCCATAGCATCTTCCTCCAGGCCTAACGAGTATCCACAGCTGCTCTGTCGAGGCATCAGTGATTTTGTTCTAAGGTTGATCTGGCTGCATTCTGACGATTCTAGATGAAGCCTTACCTGTGGGGCTTGGGGGACCTTAGTTGTCTGGAGCCTGTCACTGAGACAGTCTAGAGAAAGTAGCCTGTGGCTAAAGCGAATTTCAGAAAAAGCCACAGAGTAATCCGAAGCGAAGTGTCCATGGCACTGTCAGCTCGGGATTCCAGCATTGTGCATGCTTCTTTCAAAGTCTATTTACCTGACAGCTAAAAATTCTACCTGGTGATTGAATCCAGAAACCAAGAAGAGTAACGTTCAGCCATATCCATGGCTACCTCCATGTCTAGCCACTCAGAGATCTACAGGGGAAGGCCTATACTTGGAGATGGACGGATGGTGGGCATGGTAGTTTGAACAAGAATGGCCCCCATAGGCTTATATATTTGAATGCTTAGTTAGCAGGGAGCAGAATTGTTTGATAGATAGGAGTAGGAAGTGTGGCCTTGTTGGAGGAAGAATGTCACTGGGGGTGGGCTTTGGGGTGTCAAAAGTCCATGCCCGACACAGTCTCCTCTTTCTCTCTGTCTTTCTATCTATCTGTCTCTGTCTATCTGTTCATCTCTCTCTCTCCTCCACCCCACCCCCCTCTGTGTGTGCCTACAGGTCAAGATGTAGCTCTTAGCTACTTCTCCAGCACCACATCTCCCTGCTGCCATGACGATAATGGACTAAACCCCTGAAACTGTAAGAAAACCCCCAATTAAATGCCTTCCTGTATAAGTGTTGCCTTGGTCATGGAATCCCTCCCAATAGAACACTGACTAAGGCATCAGGAAATAGCAAGTTAGAGCTCCCAGAGGCTGGGATTCAGAGGCCTTGAGTGATATGTCCCCTGGAGTCCATGTGCTGGAAATTTAGTCCCAAAGTTACATGTTCATAGATTTGGAAGAAGGGCCTGGGGGGGGCATTAGGTTTAGATGAGGTCATGGGGATGGGACCCCATTCGATGGTTAGTAACTTTGTGAGCAAACCAAGCTAGTGTGCTTGTTCTGTCTCTCAATGTGACATCCTTCATCTCGTTATGATGCAGCAGAAAGCCCTCACAAGATGTTGACGCCATTTTCCTGGACTTTCCAGATGCCCACACCATTCCTTTAACAGACCTTTCTTGAACATTTTCATAGCAACAGGAAGAGGCTGAGACAGGTCACATAACAAGGTGGAAGATTGGGAGGGGGGTACAAGGTCACTCACAGGATCAATATGGCAGCACAGAGCATCTTTGCTTTGGCTCAGGATGGCCTCAGCACCTAGAACTGCATGCAGCAAAGGAGCATCCCAGGCAGGAGAGGAGGGTGGAGGCCAGCCTGCAGGAGCTGTCACCAGGCCAAGAGTCTGTCCTAGGGCTGTGACTTAATTCCTAATTCAAGTGAGGGGCTGGGGAGGGGGTCACAATGCCACAGAACTGTCCGATTAGTGAGAACAGAAGCAGGCCCATCCACTGGGCCAAAGGTGACAAGAAAATCTTGTTTCAGAAGTAGCAGGGAAGAGAGACCTCAGAAAGCCCCGTGGGCCTTGCTCCCAAGCCTCGGATCAACTGGAGTCGCTGTTTGGAAGCAGGGTATGTAGCCCTAGCTGGCCTAGGACTCTCTATGTGGATGTGGCTCTTCTTAGACTTGTGGCAATACTCATACCTCTGCTTCTGGAGTGCTGGATTTGTGGTTGTTCTTAGTCACCGGTGGGTTCCATAAAGAGCAGAAAGCCGCTTCAGGATGCAGAGGGAACAGCATCCACGGGCTGAACCCAGAGCTCACTGCATTCACTTCAAAGTCCTTTATTGTTGAAAGGCAAGTTAATTGACCTCCTCCACTGATACAAAGGCTTTTTTTTGCATAAAGAATAGAACAGCATCACCCCGCAGCCTCAGCCTGACTACTCGGCGCCATTTCTACACTAGGTAATCTGAGGTCTCCAGCTGTTCCTTCGAGTCACTCATTACTGATGGCTGTGGAGGCAATAAGACCTCGTCATTAGCAATATCATAAACAAATGCCTTTGGCGTGTAAGAAATCAGGGCCAGGGTACTTTTTTTAACAACAGTTGCCTTAGCCAGGGCTTACATCAGGTACCGTTTATGTCTCAGGGAGCAGTCATTAACAGTTACCTGTTGTTTTACAGGTCTCCCCCCAAAACCAAGTTCACGCATTCCAGAAAGCAGTCTCTCACACATTCCAGTGTCTTATCCCTACAGGAACGATATATGTGTCAACATTCCTGCCTAAATAGATGCTTTTCTATTGGCCCCAATCCCAACAAGCCTTGATCTCTGAAACTCTAGACTGTTTTTTCCACAGAGGCTGACTCCTTCAGATAGCAAATGATCAGCTTCAACCTCTCCCTCCCCACTCCTTCTTCAGCTTCTGAGTCCCTGCCCCAGTGAAAGGCTGGTGTCAGGAGGCTCTTAGCCTTGGCATGACTCTGCTCCGGGAGTCAGTCTGTCTATAGTCTTGTCTCAGTGCCCTTCTCGTAAGTCATCCGTTGGGGCGGGGGCACAGCCTGCATCCTGTCTGGAAATCGATGGAGCTAATGGTTTCTGATCCATTAGAGGCAGGAGGCAAGTCAGCAGCAAATCACTTATCATCACGGCCAGGCTGGGTGCTATGGAAAGAAAATCCTTAGTCCTTGTCCTTCTTGTTCTAAGGACATGCGCCTTACAGTGTCACCCCAGGAAGCTGTGGTATGGCTGTATAGACAGGGGTCCTGCCCCCAAAGGCTGCAGGTCGGTCCACTTTATTTGCACAGAGCTCTTTATGCCAGACCACTCTGGGGATGAAGACTTGAAGGAGAGCGTGGGTGTGTCCACATCTTGTGCTGCGGCATGGTTCAAGGATTATGGCTCTGGAGAAATCTCAGAAAGAATGTCTCATTCTAGAAAACGAGCTCCACGAGTAGTGGATATCACTTCTGCCCTTGTTTATGGACAGCACCGGTGCGTCCCAGGACCGACTCACCGGGTCATTTCGGTGATGAGATCCAGTCCCTGAGCACAGCGTCACTGGGGGGCACACCTCGTACCAAGGCAGCAAGGTTCTGTTTCGTATGTCATTTCTAGGTTTTTAGCCAGTGGTAGGAAACTTTCCTAGCGTGTGTGAGGCCCTGGATTTAACCCCCAGCACTGGGAAAAAAACAAAACAAAACTCACCAAATAAACACAGTGCTCATATTTAGCACCAGTGATTTATGCAAATTTTCATTTCTAATGATATCAGAAACCAGTATCTCAACTATGGACAGTGGCTGGAATCTCTCCATTTCATGAGCTGCAACTTTTGGGAACGATGGCAGAATAAAAAGGAAAGGGCAGGGTTCCAGATACTTCTAGAAACACAGGAGGCTTAGCCCTGGCTTCCTGCTTCCTGTGCTACCAGGTCAGAGTCATGCTGTCACATGCCCCACCTTAAGTGCCATCATGGAGTTTTGATGGTTAAATTATAGTTCCAGGATTACAGCCCAGCATGTGACTGGTAATGAATTAAACCATGCCCACCACAAAAAGACTGCTCTTCTTCCCCTAAACCAAAGCTGGTATACATGGCTTCCTGCCTAAGGTGACTCCTACCCACCCACTGGTTGCTAAAAGGGTACCAACCCTTTTCTTGTTTGGTCTCTAATAGCCTTGTTTCCAATATCAGTGGCTTTCTCGCCTCCAGAAACTCAACTCAGCATGAGTGTCAATCATTGAAATTTGTTGTAAATAATACACTCCCCCCACTCCAAATGATTTGGATTTTGGATACTGGAGCTACCGATCTACCACTTCCAGTACCAACTATGGAACACACACACATGCTCTTGAGCACACTTATGTTTTGCCTGCATGTCTGGGCATCACTTGTGTGCCTAGTGCCCAAAGAGGACCAGAAAGAGGATGTCAGATCTCTTGGAACTGGAGTTACAGCCAGTTGTGAGCCACGCACCATGTGGGTGCTGGGCACTGAACCTGGGTCCTCTGGATGACTGAATTTCTGAAAGGAGCATTGCCATCCAATAACACGAGATTCCTGGTTATCAAGCACGAAGTGTCCTTCCATTCATTGTCACCTTTAACTTCTGCCAACAATGTCATAGCTTTTGGAGTGCTAAACGTTAGTCACTACGGAAGGCAGGCACTTTTGCTGTAAGTTTAGAGTTGTGTTTGTTTGTTTTTAAACTAGGACTCCCTGGAGAAACAGAGCAGAATCAGCCAGAATCACTGAGCCACCTAAACACACTGTTTCAGGTGACCAAGGCCCGACTTTCTATGTGTAACCAGAAATGCATTTGTCTTAGTCAGTGTTCTATTGCTGTGAAGAGACACCGTGACCACGGCAATTATTAGAAGAAGAAGCATCTAACTGGGGCTTGCTTACAGTTCCAGAGGGTTAGTCCATCCTCATCCTGGCAGCACACAGGCAGCTGTGGTGCTAGAGAGATACCTGAAAATTCTATCCGGATCCAAAGGTTTTTGAAACCTGAAAGCCCAATTCCAGTGACACACCTCCTCCAGTAAGGTAACACCTCCTCATCCCTCTCAAACAGCGCCACTACCTGATGACCAAGCATTCAAATATGAGCCTACGGGAGCCATTCTTATTCAAACCACCACAGTGCAATGTGTTTACCATCCCATCTTTCCTTTTAAAATATGTGATCAACAATGTTGTGTGCAAGCTCAGGAACGTGTCCACCACCTTTCCTTTGTGAACTTATAGACTGTGTCCTTGAATTGAACATGCTCAGAAATTTATACCCTAAATGACGCATGCTCGGAAATGTATACCCAAAGTGAGCAATGATCTAGTACTCCCTGTGAGTAATGAATTTTTCTTCTTTCTTTTAGCTCCTTGTGTACACACCAAGATACAAATCCTCATGGTTTGTTATTTAACTTTTAGGCATCTTGCTTACTGTGGTGGTTTGAGGGATGATGGCTCATAGGTTCACATGTTTGACTTGTCGGTCCCAGATGATGGAACTGTGTGGGAAGGATTTGGAGGTGTGCCTTGCTGTAGGAGGTGTGTTACTGGGGACAGGCTTTGAGGTTTCAAATGACTTGTGCTATTCCCAGTGTATTTTCTTTGCTTCCTGTTTGTGCAGTGGGATATGAGCTCTTTGCTACTGCTCCAGTACCATGCCTGTCTGCTAGTTGCCGTGGTTTCCACCCCTGCCATGATGGTGATGGGCTTCTATGCCTAATGAACTGTAGCCTCCTTCCCCCAATCCTTCTTTCTATAGTTGCCTGGGTCATGGTGTTTTATCACAGCTATAGAAAAATAATGAAGACACCAGGTGTTGTGACACACGTGCAATCCCAACACTAGGAAGGTAAATGCAGGAAGATCAGTAGTTCAAAGCCATCCTTGGATACAAGGCAAATTCTGGCCAGCCTGGGCTGCAAGAGACTGTTTCAAACAAACAAACAAAAAATTCAAAAAGTTTTATACTTCTTATGTTAAATTCATACTTATGTGTTTTATTCATTTATTTTAAAAATATTTTGTGTGGGTTTGAGTGCTTGGCCTGCCTGTATGTATGTATATATGTGTACCATCTGTGCCTGATATCTGAAGGAACCAGAAGATGTATCACATACCCTGGAACTGGAGTTATAGTGGTTAGCTGCCATGTGGTGCCAGGAACCAAACCCAGATCCTCTGTGAAAGCAGTAAATGTTCTTATCTGCTGAGCCTTTTCTCTTCCCATTATTTATTTCTGACACTATCACAATGGGCCAATTTTGTTCCTTTTATTGTACAAAGAAGCTCTTTCTTGCACAGAGTTCTGACTTACATATGTATTTCAGTTACCTGAAGCCTTTGCTAGTTAATTCCTAGTTATCCCAAAATTCATCATTTAAGTACAACCCTCATAGTGAATGTCTGTCTTTGCTCTGCTCCAATAGAGCTAAACAAATTAAATTTATCCTTTCCAAGGGCTTATTACTTTAGAAAATGCTTTTCTTTTTTTTACTTCTGATTTTTAGTTCAAGTACAATTAACAGGAAAACAAAATGTGTCTGACCATGCTTTCTTCAAATCTATGTTAAATAACCTTATTTAAAGCAGGAATGGTTCCCTAGCTGCTTTCCTTGGGAAGAGTTCTCCTCTTTGGGCTATTTCTGTAAGCCCTTTCAGCAACATGATTTTCAGTTGCATCATATGTGAATTTCAAGTATTTTCTTTCTTGGGAATAACTAGAAAAAGCACAAAACAGAGTTCAGAAATAGAAAAGGAAGATGCTGGAAAAGAAGAGCTGTGGAGGCTGGCGTGGTAGCCTACACTTGTGGTCCAAGGGCCCGGGAGATGGAGGTGCAGAAGATCTGGAGATCAAGGCCATCCTCTGCTCAGGGTGAGTCTGACCTTTGAGATGAGTGGAGAGAACAAAGGAATTTGTATCGTGGGCAGGACCATGCTGGGTGAAGAGATTTGCAGAGGCACCCAGGGAGTGGCTGGCTTCATCTTCATCAGTAAAATCAGGGAGGAATGTTGGGAAGTCTATTTCTAGTTATGTTTATAGTAATCGTTTTGTACATTGTTGGGGGAAGGGCTGCTTAAGCCTTGGCAGTTTGTATTATCTACAGGTGTTGGCTTTATGTAAATCTGTGATTAAGATGGTTGCCTTCTCATAATCTGCACCTGCTTATTGCTCTCTGGCAGAGTCATTGTGGAAGAGAAGAGTTATTGTGGAGAAATTCTTGTAGTCCCTCTCTTCCACAATCTCCAGCAACAACGGGGGAAACACTTTCCTTAGGCCTTGAGTTCTCCCACTGGGAGAACACTTCTCTTAAGCCTTAAGCTCTCCCACTGTAAAGGTGACATAGCTCAGCTGCCTAAAGGATTGCGGGATGTGAATAAGCTACAGGTTTTTTTCATTATGCAAATAAGCCTTTGAATGAAAGGATGGGTTATTTGTAACATATGAGGCGCTTCTGTATCAATAAAAACCCTTGAGATCAGATGATCAAGGGTCTACTGTTCATTATGACTCTTACCATAACCAATGGTTTCCTCTGCTGAGATCTATCAGAGTTTGCATCTATGAAAATGTCTCCTTGTCTTCTTTCCATATTACATAGTAGCTAACTGCTACAGAAGAATCAAAGTGGGATTCCCCCTACCCCCCTTTTTTTTTTTGGTTTTTCAAAACAGCTTTCTCTGTTGTAACTCTGGCTGTCCTGGAACTCACTCTGTAGACCAGACTGGCCTCGAACTTACAGAGATCTGCCTGCCTCCGCCTCCCAGGTGCTGGGATTAAAGACATTCACCACCACCGCCCAGCATGGGCTCCTTTTTTAATGAAAAGATTAATACACAGAATAAAAAGGGATATATGTGTTTTGTAACAAATATAATGATGTCTACTCTTAGGGGATGCAGGTCCCTGTCGCCATGGGCAATGCCAAGCATCTGCTGTAGTTTGCTGCCAGGAATTGGATGTGGGATATCTGGTCCATCCAAACAACCTCTCTTTTTACTTTTCTCTACCCTACTTTTGGGCCTTTGGGTTTGGACTTATAGGGCAAGAATGTGCTTGTCTTCTGTCTTTATTTCATATTTTGTGAGTGATTCTCCCATAGCAAAATGAATATTCAAATATATAACATACATCATTACCAATTTACTGAACAGTCACTGTTTTCATTTGTAAATATTAGGTGGGTATTTTTGTATCAATAAAATATTTAATCCATCTTAAGTCCTTTCTGGAACCGAATGAGAATTAAGAACATCAAGTGTTTAAGGGTTCATTTATACTCAACTTCTGCTGGTTCCATTCTTCCTATAAAATACATCTCCAGCTGTGTAGAGGGATATCTAATCTTTTAATCCAGCAGCATGTTGTAGAGAAATTCTTGTAGTTTCTCTCTCCCACAGTCTCCAGCAACAAGGGGAGAATACTTCCCTTAGGCCTTGAGTCCCCCCCACCACTGGGAGAACACGTTCCTTAGGACTTAAGCTCCCCCACTATAAAGGTGACATAGCTTGGCTGCTAAAGGATTGTGGGATGAGAATAAACCACAGATTTCCTTCATTATGCAAATAGGCCTTTGAATGAGAGGACAGATAGAAGTGAGAGGACAGGTAGAAAGAACAGAGCACACACCTTTAAGTAACCTAATTCAGAAGGCAATGGTCATACACACCTTTAATCCCAGCTCTCAGGATGTAAAAGGAAACCCTCAGTTTGGAAGTAGGTCATAGTTCTCAGTTCACAGCTCTCAGTTCATGGTTCTCAGTTCAGAGTTCAAAGTCAGGTCAGAGTTAAGAAAGAAGCAGTAGAGACTGAGAGAATGGAAGGAGATTGAGTCAGAGCATGCTTGTCAACTGAGAAGCAGAAAGTCAGAAGCAGAGTGAGTCGGAATGAGGACACACTCAACTCTCGGGATATAAAAGCAAGTTCTCAACTCAGAGAGTCTGAGGCAGTCTGAGGCAGAGATAGAGACAGTTCAACAGAAGGAGTCAGTTTTAGACAGAAAGAGTGAGTTTTGGAGAAAGAGTCAGGTTGAAGCTGAGCAGAACAGTTCCATCAGAGAAGTTTCAGGAGTCTGCCAGAGTCAGAAGAGTTCAGTCAGAAACAGTCAGCCAGCTCAGATAATCAGTTTGAACCCGGTCAGCTTGGAAAACAGTTTGAGCCAGAACAGCCAGTGCATTGAATCAGCCAACCAGAAGAGTCAGTTGAGTTTAGTACATCTCTGAGTTCAGAAGGAGCTAGTCAGAGTGAGTCAGTCAGCAGTGATTCTCAGAGGTTGAAACGTTCCAGATCTAGACTGAAGATTAGATTGTATGGAGACTGAAAACCCTCAGGGACCGGGGATTGAATGAGAAAAGACTAAACTGCCTTTTGCCCTGAATCTCCACACACAGGCTGTTTTCTAAATGCCCACCAGTCATCCCTGGTTGATCACAAGCTTTGTGAAGCCCGAGGACCTAACTGTCTCCAGCACATGGAACCTGACTTATACTAGGTGCTCGTCATAAACGAATTGAAATACTCTACATCATGGAAACCCTTATACACATTTTTGTGAGAATATAAGCTAATGGAGTCACTTTGGGAATCAGTTCAGAAGTTCTTCAAAAGAACTAGCATCCAACCCAGCTCTACCCCTGCTAGGTATTTACCGGAAGGAACCTAAGTCAACGTTTAACAGACGCCCGCACACTTGTGTTTACTGCAGCTGATCACAGAGGCCGAGTTGTCAAATCAGCTAGATGTCCATCAGTAGATGAACAGATAAAGAAGATGTGCTACTTGCACAGTGGAGTTTTTCTCAGACACTAAGAGGAAAGGAATTGTCAGATTCGGGTAAATGGTGGAACACAAGGTTATCAGATTAAAAGAAATGAGTCAAACCAGTAAAACAAATATTGCATTATGCAATGTAGCGTAAGAAAAAAGTCCTGAAACCAGAGGGGTCGGTACTTGGAAGAGGAAGGGACCACTGGGGGACATAGAGGTTACAATGGGATGACAGTGATGAGAGCAAATAAGTGACATATGTACATAAGAATGATGTAATGAAACCCATCATTTGGTGCAATAATAAAAAATGCTTCCAGAAGCAGATATGTGCATTAAACCCATAAGGAAAACCATGACCCTTAAATCTTAATTAAGGAACATATAAAGAAATGATAAATGGTTGGTAGGCATGCCATCTTCCTTGGTCAGATTATATATACGTATACACACACATATATGTATATATGTGTATATATGTATGCATATTTCATGCATTGAAGTATCATACTGTTCTTCACAGGCATGTATAACTATTATGCACCAATTTAAAATATTAGTGGGAAAAGTACTTGTTGTCTGTTGTACAGCAGAGTGATTAAAGCTGAGAATACCACACGATTTCGACAGAAGCTAGACATGAGGATCATGAATGTTTTTTATCACAGAGAAATGATAAGTGTTTGAGGAGATAGTGACAGTTAGCCTTTTATGAGCACTGCACAATGTATACATGTATTAAACATTCTGAGCCACCCTGTAGATATGTACAATTTTAAGTATCAATTCAAAATTAAAAATTTTAGATCTTAAGTGATACAAAAGTTAAGATGAAAAGACGAGATGGGGCAGTCATCTTGATATTCTTTGTGAGGAAATAAGGCTGGTGAGTAACTTCCAATGCTCACCCAGTTAGAGTCTCTGGGTGTGTAGAAATATGTGTCCTCAAAGGTAAGCATTCAACACTGCATTCAATCTATGAGAATCTTAAGTGTGAGGTTTACTCTACTGCTCTTTGCCCAGCTGGGGCTGTCCAGTATGAAGAGATGCCTTCTAGTGTTGATGCCAAAGGACCAGATTCTGCCAACACGGGAACTAGGTAACTTTGACTCATATCAAGATGGACAGGAGATGGTCACCAATCCATGCAGCAGATGACTATTGGAAGACCAAACAGCTAAACTGTTCCTGCTGGAGAGGAGACTGCAGAAGCTGTGGCTGGCTGTGCTGTTTCCAACGTAGTAAACATTTCCCCTTGATTCTGAATGTAAAGAAGACATGGTATATTGAGTACACTTTTGTTAGCTCCTTCCAGTGCTGGTATGTAAACTACAAGTGCTTCTCAACTTACAACGGACTGTGTCCCAGTTCAACCCACCACAAGCTGGAAACACTGTGTGTTGAAATGTGTTGAGCACAGGACAATGTAGTGTCATCACTTCCTCTCAACTGTGTGGCTTATTGGGGGTGACAGCTGTAGCCCAGCATCTAAGAGAGCATCATCCTGATATCACTAGCCCAGGAAAAGATCAAAATTCAAAATTTGGAACATGTTTCAGACTGGATTAATATCACCATCCCATCAGAGCAAAGTAAATATATATATCTGAAGGTGAATCATCTGTCAGTGAACTCACTGGAAGAAGTCTAAAGACTGCTAACCAGCTCTCAGAGCCATAAAATACTGTCCACTTGTCTGACAACTGTATTATGCCTCACCTTTTATTGACAATTGATTTTAAGCTGAGTTCCATACAACTCTAAATATTACAAATATTAAATAAAAAATCACTACTAGTTTGGAATACAGCTTTTCGAAGCACTGTGTGATGGCCACATGCAAACAGATCAGTCGGAAACACTAGGAAGTTCAGAAGTGAATCACATTACATTTAGGAATTAGCATAGAGTAAGGTGGACAGTCCAATCAGTAGAAGAAAAATGATTCAGGGACAGCTCCCTAGGAAAAAAAAAACCTTAGAAGTTGGCTGACCTCCTCCATATTTGAATTAACAGTAAACTCCAGATGGGCTGGAAGTATAAGTTGGAAAGGAGCGGAATCACTGAAGTGCTAGGACTCACGGGCAATGGTGTTGGGTAAGGAGGACTTTACTGTATAACATCTAGTGTCTGTATGCTGGTAATGAAGAATGCTATCGACTTTTTGTGCAGGAGCAATGGCTCAACAGCGAAGAGCACTGGCTGCTCTTGCAGAGTGTGCGGGTTCAATTCCCAGCACGTTAATGGTGGCTCACAATGGTCTGCGGTTCTAGTCTCAGGGGATTCAACACCCTCTTCTGACCTCCCCAGGCACCAAGCAGGCACATACTGCATATACAGACATGCAGGCAGAATACCCCCATGCACATGAAAATAGGTAAATATCTAAAAAAGAACATTGATGACTTTTTACCAAGTTTTTGGAAGGTATCCTTGAACCCTTGGACTTTCCTGGGAAACAAGAGTGCTGCTCATGGTGATTGTTGATGGTTTATTCTGGTGAGATGACCTGTGGTGGGCTTCTATGCAGTTTATACTAAGGGTTGAATCCCAGTGGGAGAAGGTTCCACAAAAACACCAACCACGTAATTAAAGAGTTGGAGTTTCGAGTCAAGAGATATCAGCTCCACCTCCAGGGTGGGGAAGGGAGGCTGAGATTTGATCCAACATATGAGCAATGCTTTGGTTAATCAGGCCCACACAATGAAGCCCAGAACGAACTCTGGGCGCTAGCTCAGGTACTCATCTGTAACTGGCAGAACTCTGCATATCATTCCACACTGATATCCGAGGAAGTTGGTGCATCCTGATTCTGTAGAAAGAAAACACTAGAAACTTTGCATTTAGGAACACTTCTGTCCTCATCTTCTTTTGGTTTATTGTGATTTATATCTTTTTTTTGTTTCTATAAGAAAGGCAAACTTTCAAAATGGGATAGCTGTTTCATGGTGCTAGTGCGTTACTGAGCTTCGGTGTGTCATGGAAACCCTTGTGCCCATGTAACCACCTTGTAAGGGTGGTTAGAAGTAAGGGTAGCCCTGGCACCTCTGAACCTGCACACCCGTACCTGAAGGACAGGTCTGTGGATGGCTGAGCCCTCCCTGTGAAGTCTACCTAATTCTGGGTGGATAACACCGAGAGTGTAGAAGAGATGGAGACAGATCTCCATACTGTCACCCCCAGCCTGACGGATTCCCTTAATCTGTTAGAGACCTCAGCTTAGGCCAAATATGGACTGACTCATGGTTTACATATAGAAAAGAATTTCATGGCTAGCCAATATGAAGCAGAGTAGATTTTATTAAGTGTATTTAATATGAACTTTACACATGTGAGTGAGGAGAAAGAAAAATGCCACAGAAAGAAACACATCCCTAAGAGCATGGAATGGGCTTCAGGAAGGGAGGAAATTGCAGAAAGTAAGATGCATGCAAGTACAGGTCAGGTGTGGTACCCTCAAGAAACAGTTACAATGAATTATGTGTTAGCATTAGCTTTTTAGTTGGCTCTCAAATTACACCTTTCAAAGGTTCCTAAGAAGGTTCCCCCCTCTCTTCTCTCTCTTTTGATAATGGAGATTACAGGATAGCCCTAAAGATGTTGTGATGGGATTGCATGTGATGAGGTAAGGCCAGGAGTCAAGGGGTGCCCAAAGGGTCTCGTATTTGTTAGTCCTTTTCTCTGCAAATGAGGTTTCTGATGAGATTCGCTGAAAGTTACATGTTTCTAGCTGACAAATGAGAACAGCTGTGAGCAGTTGTTAGTTATCTGTTGGTAAAGAGACTCCTGGGCTCCTCCACTTCTCATGTCCCCGTAATGTTCTCTGTCTTTCTATCCTGCCTCAGGCTCAGAAGCTAATGTTTGTTTGTTTGTTTTTGCTTGTGTGTGTGTAGTGCGTACACATGTGTTAGTTAATTTCCTGTTGCTGTGATAAAACGCCATGACCAGGTCAACTTGTAGAAGAGTTTATTTTGGCTTATAGTTCCAGAGGGTTAGAGGCCATGAGGGCAGAACAGAGGCATGGCAGGGGGAGTAGGAATCTGAGATGTCAGATCTTCCAACTGCAAGCACAAAGCAACAGGAAATAGTCTCAAAGCCCCTCTACAATGATGCATTTCCTCCAATGAGGCCATGTCTCCCAAACCTCCCCACACAGCACCAGCAAGTGGGGACCAAGTGTTCAAGTGCAGGAGCTTATGGGGGCGTGTCGAGTGCAGACCACCAGAGGGAATGTGTGTGCATGTCTGCATGCAGGCCTCAAGTTGATGTTGGGTGACTTCTTTGCTCACTTGATTTACTGAGATAAGGTCTCTCACTGAACCTAGAGCTCACCAGTTCTAACTACTCTAGTTAAATAGCTTGCTTAAAGCATCCCTTGCCATTGCTTCTTGAGCTCTGGGATTACTGGGGTCTGCCATACCTTCCTGGCTTTTGCATGGGTTCTGGGGATCCTCAAGTAGTTTATTCACTGAGCCATCTCCCAAGCCCCCACCATACTATTTTTTAAAGGACTAATAATTTAGTGACATTAAACTCTAAATTTTATATGCAGTCTCCTGTGTCTGAAGGCACTAGAAATAGGAGAAATATTTTAAACCCCACCACAGAAAAAGATTATTTCTCTTAGAAAGAAATCTCTATAATGTTGTTATCGTGACATTTGCATGTGGCAAGGAAAAGCATCAGATGCGCATGCCCCACAAAGCTTCTCACCTCACCACAGCCAGGAGACAGAATACAGCCAAGGGCGCCAGGACTCCACCCAAAGGTACAGCCCTATGTGTTGGGAAGACAGACTGGAAGACTTCCAACTAGTCCCTAAGAGGTAGGTAGTCCCTACCTCTTAAAGATTCCTCCACTTCCTCTGCTGTCACAGGTAGGAACCAAGCTTCGAACACACAAATGTTTAGGGAACACTTGATCAGTACTTTTATTAGAAGCTGATGTCTAAGTCTGGGACTTGAGATTATGTGTAGTATTTACTGGGGAAACTAGATGTTGATGGAGCCACTAGTCCTTATGGCATCCCAGGCAGTAACTACTCACCGGAAGCTAGCGTGATGGGAATAGAGATGCAGGCAGTCAAGGCTGTCACTAGATGCATGCTCTTATTTTAAAAATGGGCATATAGACATTTATCTATTTTAAAAGTTCAATTTACTGTGACGACAGCACTTTCCCATCCCTAGCCCCGGGGATAGGACGATGTGTTTGTACCTGGCAGAAACTGTACAGATAGCAAAGAATACAGCAGACGTATATACAAAGTGTGCACAATGACACACAGTTATGCGTTAGGTTTGGCTTAAATAACACATCTTTTGTTGCCACAAGATGGAGAAATAGCATCTGGGCTTTAATAAACCTGTGTTGGGAATGAATTTCCCATACTTCCTGGGAAGCTGCAGGATGCAGATTACGCAGGCAGTAACGCTATAACACTGCTCTAGGATATTTTGAGGGGTAGTAAATGCAACTAGTAAAATGGTGCGATTGTTTTGTGCTGTGTATTTGTAAAATGCTTTCACACATAGCTCATTTATTCCTTGCAGTGACTTTTTGATGCATAAATCTTGGCTCATATTTTATAGAAGAAAACTGAGAAGCGATGCGATGGAAAAGCGGCTAGCAGCAACTCTGAGACCTCCGTGCCATGCAAAGTCTGTTTCACAGCATTTGTATCTGGGAATATTGGCGATTTAAAGAAGTTAGACATCTTTAAATTGGCCATTGGCTATTCTGTATGCCAAGAAAATGTGACTCAGGGACCAAGCATGGAGTTAAATAGCACAGGACAGAAGACTAGATCTCCCCATAATGCATGGGTACCTCCTGACTGAGCAGTTGTTAGTGAGAACTCCAGTATTTAAGGCATTTCTGTACAGCTCAGCTCTTTTTATCTTTACCATGGGGGATATGCAGAATTATTTGTATTATCAAAAGTTCCTAAAGAAGCTTTGTTTTAGTACTACGTCTTCAATCAAATAAAGTTCTTGTGAGTTTCTGTTTCTGAATACTTCAATGTATTTTCACAGATGACCTGAAAACCCTACAAAGCAGAAAACCAAAGTACAGATAGATCTCTGATGATAAAAAAGGAACGTGGGCGCAGTTCTTCCCCTCAGATTAACTGCTCAGTGAGAACCGTGTGGATCGATGGAAGCCAGGACAGCTGTTGTCTAAGGTCTCAACCCGCACCCTCAGCACAGTGTGCAGGACAGATTTGAAGTCTGGGAAGATTCATTCCTCCATGTCGGTTCCAGTTAAACCATCTGATTGTTCCAGTACCAGTGGCGATTCAGTTGAGTTGCCTGTGGCTAGAGGTGAGTCAGGAAATAACCCAGCCACAGCAACTGTACTTCCAGGTTCAGTGCAGACATAATGTCTGGGCCAGTTGGTAGTTTCCATGGTTTCTCTAGGAAGATTTATGTAGATTCCAATCTCAGTCCCAGCAGAAGGGACTTCTGGTGGTTTGGAGGAGAATGGCCCCATAGACTCATATAGTTGAATGCTTAGTCGCCAGGGAGTAGAGCTGTGTAAAGGGATTAGAAAGATTAGGGAGTGTGGGCTTGTTGGAGGAAGTGTGTTCCTGGAGGTTTGTTTTTCTATGTTTTGTTCTGTTTTTCAGTACTATACAAATGTCTTTATTCAAAAATACAAAATAAATTATTCGTAGGCATGGACAACGACAGCAGAAACCATGATATGTCGTCCGTGGAAAGCAATAACTGATGGTTATAGTGGTCAGCGAGCAGTCTTTGCTTCAGCCATTTTCTTCAGGTGACTTCTCTGAAGTTACAGTGAGGAACCTGCCTTGAGCCTCCTGTCACAGCTCACTGATGAGGCCAAAGCACTACTCTAGGAGCTGGAACAGGCCACCTCCCACACCTCCTCCCACTCCACCCATTGCTCCATTCCAGGGTCCTGCTCTTCTTTAGGAATTTCTGTCACCACAGCTACTGCTGTGTTAACAAGGAGGCCACCCGGCAGCAGTTAGTAAAGCAGTTCTTACAACCTTCGTTGGGTCAGTGATTCCCTTTTCCACCATGTTCTCAAAATCTCTGAGCACAGTATCACAACCACCTTCAGGAGGAACTCTGCCAGAATTTTCTCAGCTGTCTCTTCAACACCCGCATTCTTAGCCATAGTCACTGCAGGAATTCTGAGCGCTCTTTTCATAATTTCTATATCTATCTTCTGATCTTCACCAGCACGCTTTAGTGACTCCAAGACCGGATGCTCCAAAGTAGAGCACAACCCCCTCCTAGAGCAATGCCTTCTCCAGCAGCTGCTCTGTAGCACTGAGAGCATCAAAACTGTCTTTCTTCTTGTCCACTTCAACATCACCTGCCCCTCCACCTTCAGCCCTGCTACTCCATCTGAAGGTTTAGCCAGTCGCTCATTCAGCTTTTCCTTTTCTTATTCACTAGTTGTGATGTCTAACTGATCTGTGATTTCTTGAATATGGCTTTCAATTTGATCTTGGTCACGTTTTCCTTTCAAGAGCATGGCTTCATCTTTGGTCACAATGACATCTCCAACTTTCCTAAGTCATGAGCTTGAACGTCTTAAAGATCTAGATTCAACCCCTCCTCTCCAAATTCCCCACCACCAGTGGCAACAGTTATCTTTAAGCTGGTCCTTCATGTTGTCTATGCTCTGGAGCTCTGACTGCTACAGCCTGAAGACCAACCTTAGCCTGGTCAAGGTCAGTGTGCTTAGAGCTTCTCCAACAACATCCTCAGCAAACGTGACCAAGGGCTTCTGATGAGCATTGGCGATTGCAAGAGCAAGTGTTATGGGCAGGACACTAGAACTTTCCTTCCTTTCAACCTTTCCCCCAACCGTTTTCATTGTGTTAGAAATGATGTTTCAAATCTCTTTATCTCCATTTGCAGAAACTATAGCAACCTGAGTGATTTCTTCAGGGGTTGTCACAGGTTTAGACCATTTTTAAGTTAAGCAATTTCAGCATCAAGAGCCAACATCACACTTCTCCGAGTTTCCACTGGATTAGCCCCTTTGCTGACTTCCTCAAAGTTCTCATTGGCAATGGAACATGCCAGAACAGTAACAGTGGAGGTGCCATCCCCAGCCTCTTGATTTGTGTGATTGGTAATATCTTGAACAAGTTCGGCTCTGATATTTTTTGTATCTATCCTTTAAATCAGTTGACTTTGCAACAGTGACCCCATCTTTTGTTACTTTGGGTCTTCTCCAACTCTGTTCAGTAATCACTGTTCTCCCCTTTGTCCCATTGTAACAGCTTCAGTATCAGCTAAGAGGTCTATACCTTGAAGCTTTACAGCGTGAGCATCTGCACCAAATTTCACATCCTTGGCATAGGCCCAAGTGAGATGAGGAGCCAGTGCCTGGGAAGCTGGTCTCATCAGGCGAAGGACTGTGGGATTTCTGCAGGCTTGGGGTGGCAGTAAGAGCTCAAGAGAATTTTGAGGTTTAAAAAACCCACACCAGACCCAGCATCTCTCTCTCAGCCTACGGATCAGAATGCAGCTCTTGGCTGTTTCTCCAGCACCACACCTGCCTGAAAGCACACTTCTCGCCGTGATGACAATGAACTAACCTCTAAAACTGTAAGCAAGCCCCAAACTAAATGCTTTCTTTTATAAGAGTTTCCTAAACTGGGAGGTGGTGGTGCACATTTTTAATCCCAGCACTCAGGAGGCAGAGACAGGCAGATCTCTGAGTTCGAAGCCAGCCTGGTCTACAGAGTGAGTTCCAGGACAGCCAGTGTTACAGCAGAGAAACCCTGTCTCCAAAAACAAAACAACAACAACAAAAAAAAAAAATCCAAAAAACAAAAAAGAGTTTCCTTAGTCATGGTGTCTTTTCACAGTAATACATCAGTATCTAAGACAGGGTCCTAGAGCACATCTATTTGTATGTTCTTGTCTTCTATGCAGAAAAGTCACGTTCGATACCCACTCCTATGTCACCCTTCCGAATACTAGGAAAATGGAGTTTTAGTACAGTAGTTATGTTATATATGTGTGTTCGAGTTTGGGTTCTAAAACCATCCCACGTGTATGGAGACGATATTGTAGCCACTCATTTTACAAAGACAAGGGTACTGATGAGCTTATTTGCTGCTGAAAGAGTCTGAAGGACTGACCAGCATTATTTACTGCAAGGTGGTGCGGTGGCAGGGAGAGTGCCTTCAGTCCGACTTGCCATGTGTGACCCATATGAGCTTGAGAAACGGCATCACCTCTCTGTGCCATTCTCATCAGTAAAATGGGGTTATAAAGTCATCTACTCCAAGAGCTGTAATGATGCTCAGTGCACTCAGTCATGCAATTAATGTTCCTTCTTCCCTCACTCATCAGAACCTTCTGACTAATTGAAGCACCTGAGGTGAGGTACCTTTATAAAGCAAAGGGCTTTATTAGCTCACGGTTCTGGAGATTAAAGGGCATGACTCTTGGATCTGATGAGCTACATAGCAACCCGGAAGTGGGGTGGTCAGGGCAGGGGTAGGAAGATGTTGTGTGGAAAGGAGAAATCACACCAGTGAAACTGGAAGCCAGACATAGGTGGGGGTCCTGTCGTTCCTTTGGAGGGTGCATCCCAAATGACTAGTACCTTCCATTAGGCTTCTCCTCTTGAAGGCATCGTTACTTCTATGTCAACAAGGACCAGGCCTCGAACAGAACCTCACACAGCACCCGCACTGCAGAGATCACAGAGCCTCCCGCAGCCCCACACTGCAGAGACATCTCATATTAGCAACTTAGCAACACACCTGCAATCCTCAAAACAAAAGGGAATCAATGAAACGAAGAGTTGGTTCTTTGAGAAAAATCAATAAGATTGATAAACCCTTAGCTAAATTAACTAAAAGATGGAGAGAGAAGGTCCAAATTAATAAAATCAGAGATGACAGGCCTGACATCTACAATAGACACCGAGGACATCAGAGAATCAGAAGGATGTACGGTAAAAATCTGTGCTCCACCGCACTGGAAAACCTAAAAGAACTGGGTATATTTCTTGATACCTGTAACCGACTAACGTTAAATCAAAATCAGACAAGCAATTTAAACACTCAGTCCTAGTTGGGATGACTTTATCAAACCCCTCCTCTCAGGGAGCTATGCAGAAGAGACAGGAAGATTGTGAGCCAGAGATGATAGATGACAAGGAAACAGCGTCTTCCAGACTCAACAGGACTGACACACATATGAACTCACAGAGACTGTGGCAGCATGTGAGGGGCCTGCATAGGCTCAAGGCAGACAGTGTACCAGCACCAGAGGGGGAAGCGGACACTAGCCCCCATCCATACCCAAGGGGCTATCTCCAGTTGGCACCCACTTGAAAAGGGAAAGTCCATTCTCTGAAATGGAGTCTCATAGGGTATATAAACCACACTTAAGGGCAGGTCTGTATCCAGTGGTAGACGGAGGACACAAAACAAACTCAATGGTGTTTTTGGTAGGTTAGCTTTTTTTTTTTTTTTTTTTTTAAACTGTACTGGTCTTTTGCGTGCGTATTACAATTTTGAGCATCCTCTGACTCTCACAGACCTGCTGCTGATCAGCAGAAATCCCAGATTGAACTCTGGGGGTCATGCTGCTCAAGACAGACCTACGCTGCTACTGTCATAAACGCTGTCCGATGTTAATGGCACGGGGGCGCTGGCCATCTGCCACGGGATCTCGAACAGCTGCCTGGCGAGGTGTGCCTCCACTGAGAGCCTGGGGGGGACACTTTGGGTCTAAGAAATGGGGTCAAAGCCAGGCAGGAAGCAGCTGTGAGGTTTGCTTAATTAATGAAAATGAGGGCTGCTGCCACACCTGCCTTCTCGCATCGGGCCTCGTGCCAGGCTCTCCATGTAACATCACCACAGCTTCAAGACAGCCCTCCAGTGAGACGTTCTACGAATCCCAGTTTATACCTGAGGAGCTGAAAGTAATCTTCCTGCAGATGCAGTGCTGACAAGGGGTGAGTCAAAGGCCTCTGCTCTTGGTCTGGTGGAAGATAGGAGCACACAGCCCCAAAGGGAAAGGAAGGCTGAGCTGAAGGCTCATTCCAAAATCAGAGCTGTTTTGAACCCTCCCCATTCCTTGGTGTCTCCCACACATTCACAAAATAGTCACGTGAATGAACTTGTTTTTCCTCTCTTAGCCTGCCATTTGTAATAGGGGTCTGTTTCAACTAATTGTTGATAATGATTATGATTGTCTGAGCATCATCGTGGGATCCCACTGGGAGAGTGGGAACTACCTGCCACCCACCAGCTCCTCAGGGACCTCAGATGGCTCACGCTGGGCACCGTCCTGTTTACTCCTCCTTTCTCATTAGAACAGGGAATTTCATCTCTCACTTCTTAATCTCATTTCTCTCCTGCAAGCATGTCTAGTCAGGCTGCAGAGGGCTTCGGGAGTGGATGCTTGTTCTGCACCTGGAGCCTCTGGAGAGGTGACAACAGTTCATGTCAGCATTTGAACATCTAACTCCAAAGTGACCAGGACCCCAAGGAACCAAATTCTGGCTAAGTTTTGAGATCTTTAGCAGAGAGACAAGAATTCCAGGAGAATAACTGACAATCCAGACACAGACGGCCCCTGTGAAGGGTGTCAGGGAGACGCTCTTCTTCCTGCCAGGCTAGGGGGCCACTGAACAGAAGCCAGCTCTCATTCATGAGCACAGAGGCGCCATCTCTGTCACATCAGCACCTTTGCTGCCCCTTGACAACAACTGCCTGATGGGCCACACGGATGTGCTGGCTGCCCTGCAACCCTTGCTTCTCCAGGCCCTGCTCCTCCCCACCCTCCCCTTCCCAACACTCACAGCTCTGGGTGACAAATGAACAATTTAATTTCACTATACTCCAAGAGTCCACACCAGATGGAAGGCCACAGAAAGTAGGAGTGCCTTTGTCAGACAAGGAGGGGGAAGGGAGTTGTCACCATAACAACTGAAAAAGCACCGCAAAGTTCTATTTCGGTGCCGCCACTAATTACTATGAATGTTTCATTCGACCCTGTGAGCAGCAGTCCCCAAGCAGCCTGTTACTGGCAGATGGCTTGTTTGTTACTCCATGACGTTAGCCAAAGCCACAACTGTGTTTGGTGTTTCCTTTTTCTTAACAAACACGGGCAGAGTTAAGAGTGTTTTGTTTTCTCTTTTATTGTGAGAACTCAGATCGCCTCCAAACAAACCCTACTTCGGGAAATAAAAGGCAGGCCGGGTAGAATGAACTAATTTAGTGTTCAAACACATAAACAGGAAACCCTGTAGGCACTTGAGATGAGCAATGTTTGACAGGATCTCTCTCATGACACCTCTGACAAGCAGATCGCTGGGAGGTTATTTGGGGAAGCTTGGCTTTTCCTATTTATATATTGAAAATTTTAGTCAGTAAGAATCATCCCAAGGAGAGCTTAAGGTCGACCTGCAGCCAGCTTTCAAAGTGACCCAGGCTTGGGTTTGTCTGGTGAAGTTCTGGGCAACAGTAGCAGGACCAAGTTCTGACGGAGAGCACAGCAACTCGATATATTTTTTAAAAATCCATTTATTCTAACTGTCTTGCTGAATAATTGAAGCTATATAATATGTAAAACAACTATGTGAAAAAATTCAGCCACACCTTTAACCCCAGCACTTTGGAGGCAAAGGCAGGTGGATCTCTGAGTTGAGGCCAGCCTGGTCTACAGTCAGTTCCAGGACAGCCAGAATTTCAACAGAGAAATCCTGTCTCCAAAAACCTAAAAAAGAAAAAAAGGAGGAAAGGATGGAAGGAAGGGAGGAAGGAAGAGAGAGAGAGAGACAGAGAGAGAGAGAAAGGGAAAGAGGAAGGGAGGAAAGAAGGAAGGAAGGGAAGGGAGGGAGGGAGGGAGGGAAGAAAGGAAGGGAAGGGAGGGAGGGAGGGAGGGAAGGAAGGAAGAAAGGAAGGGAAGGGAGGGAGGGAGGGAAGGAAGGAAGGAAGGAAGGAGGGAAGGAAGGAAAGGAATGGAGGACTCATATCAGGAAAACAATGGTAATCAAGAACCTCACAGTGAGAATAACAGAAAGAAACACATACAGGACCAGAAAGCAGGACAGAGAGTGAGGTCTGGGAGACCTCGTGTGGAGCCTTACAAAGTTAACATGAAAAAGACAAGTTGCCAAGGAGGAAGACTGGGACAGTCCCCACCCAACCCCAGGCCAAGGATGGACCCCTGGCACACAGGCACAGAGACACCCCAGAGTGTCTGAGGGGGACCCACAGCTCACTAGACTACTATGACATACTCCTGGGTAGAGATTTAATACGTTATCAAGATAAGGGACAAATTAAGTTGTATGTAAAATTACATGTAACAGATTACATGGAAGAGCTTGTACAATGCAAATACACCAAAAAGCCCACGCTCTGCGGATGCCCCCCAAAGTCTGAGTTATATGCCTTTAAAGGCCCAACTCTTTGTACAGTGGGATTATTTGAGCCACTGGCGTCTCTGCTCCAGCCACTCCCTCCCTGAGAAGTGTACCTTTCTATAATAATAAGCTCTTTGTTCTGCTGTAGCCATGTGTCTCTGCTCAATTCTTTGCTCCTGGGCACAAGACCCTGGAACCCCTCTAGAGATGCTCTTCACATCCCCGTATCAGCTGATACCAATACCAAAAGTTCTTCATCCTTGGTGGATAGAAACACACCACCTGGCAGGATGCTTGCTTCTGTACAGAGCAGATATGGACAGGAGGCACAGCTTTCCCGGAAGCTGACTCCCTGGGTATCATAGCAGCTTCACATTTGGTCCAGGCTCAGGCCAGCCTGCACCTGGCACTGGCACCAGCAGCGCCAGGGTAGAGACACATCTCCAGGCTGCTGCTGGCAGCGGCCGGATGAATTCTTTTGTCTTTTAGATACCTCCACACAGGAAAAGCCAGACCCTTGATACTGACACACAGAAAAGAATTTCTGGATGAGTGTATGAATTAGCATCCGAGTTTATATTTATTTGTTTGTTTGTTTGTTTGTTTGTTTGTTTGTTTGTTTGTTTTGAGACACGATTTCTCTGTTGTAACTCTGGCTGTCCTGGAGCTCACTCTGGAGACCAGGCTGGCCTTGAACTCACAGAGATCCACCTGCCTCTGCCTCCCAAGTGCTGGGATTAAAGGGGTGTGCTACCATCGTCCAGCTAGCATCAAGTTTTTAAAGAATATGTTTTAACAGATTTTGAAACGGGGTTAATAGACACAGAGATACTCAGGAAGAAAGTAAGATACACCTGAAATTGTGAATGTAGGCTTCTCAAGGACAGAATTATTTTTGTTTTTTTTTTTTTTTGCAATAGCCATATATACTAGTTTTGGTGGCTTCTGAGGCCACCCTTCAAAGGACTGCTAAGACACCCAAATGAGATCACAGGTTGTTCCTCTAGATTGAATAGGATTATAGTTGATCAGGTAAAAACTCCAGGTAGCAGGGATTGTAGGGAAGTCGCTGTGTTTTTTCCATCTTGTTTTTGAGATTCTCAGAAAACGTTTGGGGAGAGAGTAAGGACATATAGGAGGTGACTGTATAAAATAGATTGTTAAGGTCCATTTTCTGTATGAGGTGTGCTTCAAGTACATCAGAGTTATAGAGAAGGAAGAGGTGCCCCTTGTCCCCCAGCTGGTGCTCAGTTGCCTCAGAAATCAGAGTTGTAAAGTTAAAAGTATTCTGCTCTGTGACCGAGCCCATGATCAGCAAAGGGGAGCAGTCTCAAGTCCCAGATTATTAGTTAGATAAGGCTTTTCGTTCTAAACCAGAGAGATGGGGGAGTTGGGAAAGGGGCAAACCCTAGCCTATGGGAGGAGAGTAGGTACAGTTGTATCATGTTGGGTCACAGTTCACTCTGTATGGGGAGACTTTGAGGCCAAATTTCAACATGGCTGAGGCAGCACTGTTAGGCTAAACTCAATTCAATTTAGCGGAAGCACATGGAGTTCGACTGAAGTGTTGCGTACTAGAAAGCAGTGAGGGGGACTGCAGCAGAGAGATGCGACAGAACCACGGCGTTATAATACCCTTCCTCGCCCGTGCAAAGGCTCTGTCGCTCATCGCAAAAGGCGGAGTCACAAGAGGAAAAACACAGCGCAGTTATTTCCAAAGCGTTGAATGACAGGGAAACCTCAGCTGCGGAGACCTGAACACCCGGAGACAAGTGCGTTCTTCTTAATTTCTTGTTTGAAACCTGGCACCTGAAAGCATCATAGTTGTTCAAATTCGTGAGTTACCATGGAATGTCACACTACACGTATATGTTGTACGAAGTTTAAATCAAATCCTTATAATTTGATTATATCCTCAAGCATTTATTATTTCTTTATGGTTAAAAATATCACAGTGAAGAGCTTGCTTTGTAAGAATGAGGAACCTGAATTAAAAACCCAGAGCACACATTTAAAAAAGAGTGCTAGATGTGATGGTGCTTACCTGTAACCCAGGTGAGGCAGAGACAGGTGTGTGCCCGGAAGCTGAGGACCAGACAGCCAGGCTTATCTGGTGGTGCTCCAGGCCAATGAGAGACCCAACCTCAAAAAAGGTGAACATCATCTGAGGACCATCACTAGTCACTAGAGGGTGTCTTCTGACTTCTACACACATGTTCTTGTACACACACACACATACACGGCGGGTATGTGTGTGAGCACACGCGTGCACACACACACAAATATTCAAAATCCTTCCTTCTAGCTAAAATGTGTGTTTTCATACTCAGAGTCAACGAAGAGTGGACAATCATTTAGAAGTGTGGTTGGACTAAAAGGGGCTTTGATCGAATAGGAATAAACACAGGGGAACAAAGCATGACCTTATTTGTTCAGCTTTGTTCTTGGTGTCTCTATGCCTTCATTAACTTCCCTCTAACACAAGGACAGAGCTCTCGTCACGTGCAGACTTAATGGCCTGCTTTCAGGGAAGGTAGACTAGAGGATTTCTATTGCCTGCTCTGACTCAGAACAGTGGTGTGGGTGTGGGTTAGAGGTCATTTTCAGAAGAGGGTGTTAGATCCCCTGGAACTAGAGTTAAAGATGGTCAGGAGTCACTGTGTGGGTGCTGTGGATTAAACCCAGGTCCTTTGGAAGAGCAATCAGTCCTCTAACCACTGAGCAACCCCTCCAGTCCCCTAATTTTACTCTTGGATTTAATCCTATTTTTAAAAGAGAGCGAAAACCAGCCTGAGAGCAGGAACCTGAACAGATGCTCACATATCCGTGCTCATCGGAGCATTATTCAAAACAACCTGCCCCACCTTCAGCGACTTTGAGTTGTACATGTCCACAGAATGGATGGAGGTGGAGTTGGGATTTTAAATGGTCAGAATTTGAAAAGGTGAAATTTATTTTTAAATCCACAGTGCAAGGTCTTGACTCCACGGAGATGCCCCATAAATGTCTGATGAATGAGCAGGTGCATGCAAATACCCAGGATCCAGAGTCCTGTTCAGATGTCACCTGCTTTGAGACATGGTCCTCTCTCGGCCTGCCACGCTGTGCTCTCTGATGTTTGGCTGCATTTGTCTGAGCAGAGTATGCATTGTGGGAACAGCGTGCTCACTGTAGATCCTGAGGCATGGTGAATTCCTGCCCTTGCTCTGTCGTAAGCTGTGTGCCTTTGAACAAGCTACTTAGTCTTCCGAGCTCCCTCATTTGGAAGGCATAACTGTCATGAGCTGTGTCCAGGGAGCACAGAACCACCATGATGCTGTTGCCATGGCTCCTTCCTGCTGGTGAATCCTCTGCAGAAAGAATCACAACATCCCTCCTCTCACCCAGAACAACCAGCTCCTGGTCCATGGCACAGGGCCAGTGAGTGAATGGACAAGCGAATAAGCAAATGAGTGAACAAATGGTCATTTGATGGACTTATTGTCCAGAGGGCCCTCCTAGAGAGGACACTACAGCTTGTGTACATCGCCCATGCACCAACCATGGATGCTCAAAGCAAACACCTTTTTCCTACACCTGGGTCCTTCCCAGTCAGACCTCAGTGTGCTGAAACCTGCAAAGCTGCTTTTAAGCCAAAGAACTTAAGCCAGAAAGGACGCCTCCTGGCTTCTATTTTCTGTTTCAATGATGTTCATTCTTTCCTGAAGCCTCCATATCTTTCAGAACATCTGAAATGTGGTCTTTCCATCAGGTTTGCTCATCCCCTCTGCTTTTGGGAAAATACCAAATAACATGCTATTCGTACTGTAACTGCAATATCAACCGACCTGACAATGATAAGACATGAGTTCTCAACTGGGCTATGGGTGGGTGATTTTGCTCCACGTGGGTAGTTAGCAACATCTGGAGACAGTTTTGGATCTCATGATTTAAGTGTGGCCGATGAGCCATAGTACTTCAAAAAGTATGGAGTGGAGAAGGTCAGAGAGGCTACAGAGGTCCTGCAGTGCCCAGCAGGACCACACAGAGAAAAGAACTATCTGACTGAGAATGCTCCTCGTGTGGAGTCGAGAGTGCAAGCTTGGGGCAAGCCTGAGCTACATATAGGAACCAAAGCAAGCAAGCAAGCAAGCACACGCGTGCGCGCACGCACACACACACACATGCACTCCAGTGAACAAGCAAGAAAGCAAACTAACCCACATCACTAAAGCAGAGATGAACCACACCTTGCTTGTCAGTCCCACTGTCAGAAATGTGGCTTCACCTAAGCGTTTAGGTCAGACTAAGCTGCAATGTGCACATGGCAGCTGGGAGGGCTCTCCCATTAGAAGGCGAGCTCTGCAGCTTCCTATCTAGTAGAGGCATCTCAGCCCACCATCACCCAGCGCTTGCCTAAGCACTCGCTTGCCTCACGTACACTTTAGAGAAAACTTTGCCTCACTGCTTTGAGATCAGAACAGACGTCGGATTAGTGAAACGCAAGGTGATGAGTGGATCAAGTTGCTACAGATGTGTGACTGGTGATAGACACCAGTGTAAGGGCAAAGAGAATCTTCCTCTTGCCCCCTGAAGAGTCTGTAACGTGAGTCTGACCGCAGACAAATTAACAGAAGAAAATCACACAAGTTCATTCTGTTCATACACATGGGAGACTCACAAAGACGTGAGACTTGAAGAAGGGCCAGATGGTTGAGGTTTATATAACATCCTCAGCTGTAGGGGCTTGGGGGCTTCTGGGGTGAGGTGTGAAAACAGATTAAGACAGCATGAAGAGAAGAAGCCAGGGCAGCGACAGAGTCTCTCAGAAAGCAATTCTAGAAGGGGAAGTTACCAATTGACATGTTGGGCCTGGAGAGATATCAAAGTGGTTAACCACGCTTGCTGCTCTTCCAGGCAACCCGAATTCAGTTCCCAGCACCCATGTTGTGCAGCTCACAACCACCTGTAACTCCAGCTGCAGGGCATCTGGAGCCCTCTTCGGGCTTCTGAGGGCACCCACACGTATGGCACGTACACAGACACATGCCTATACACACACGTAAAATTAAATCTTTTTTAGAAAAAAGTTGTACATCTTAGTGTGCCATCATTGAAGCAATCTCATATGGTAACTTAGTGATGACAGAGGTACCGGCTCCCAGCCTCAGAGGCTTCCACTGACCGTCAGCTACTCCTGCCAGGACAGCACATAATTCTGGTGACACATGGCAGGACAAAGCTGTTTGTTTTATGGAGAGAGAGTGAGAGAACGAAACAGAGAGAGCGAGAAAGAGAGAGAAGAGAGAAAATGAGAGGGGGGCTGACAATGTCTCTTGAGGACAGGACCCAATCACTGTGACACCCCCCACTGGGCCCCACTTAGAGGACCCCCACCAGCTCTCAATAGCTCTATCCTGGGAACCAAGTCCTTAGTACACAGGCCCCGGGTCAATGGTTAAGCTGTAACCTGCAGCATTGTGCAAATGTCAAGGCAAGGCAGACCCTGGTGCCCTTTTTCCTTTCTCCCGGTGGAGTTGATCCTCATAAGGAGTTCCTGACAACGGGCTTCCACAGCTTGCCATGGCTCCAGACCTCCAGATGCCACTTCCTGAGCCCTAACACCACCTCTCCCAGCCTGAACATCACAAGAGCAGCATGGCGGAAATATAGAGGGACACATCTGTGTTTTCCTGGTGTCAGAACATATTGAATAACAATGAATTCCTAAAGTACGGTAGTTTTGTTGGCAACAGTCTGCCGGACAGTCTTGTGCTCCTTGCTAGTCTGGCTGTGGCAAACCCAGTCTTGCTTGCTTGCTTTATTTCAATCCTAAATTACTAACATTAACTTTCAGGTTATACATTACACAGTAAATACATCTTCATTGGCGCAGACGTGCAGGTTACCAAATGGCGATAAAGGGTTGAAGAGGCTGCGGCAGAATTCAGTGAATTTCAAGGAGACCTGAAGGGCTGAGAATCTATGTTTAGAGTGTGATGCAGAATCCAGGAAGCTGTGTGCAGGCTGCAGGGTCGGAGAGAGCTGCAGAATTGCAATGGAGGCTGGAGAGAGAAGGACAAGACAAGGTCCAAGTGAACACGTGGGTAGGCAGACTGATGGCAGACCCCAAAAGACAAACGGATGAGTGGACAGCACTTCAACTGGGCCCCATCAACCGTGAAGACCAAGCCGAGAGGAAGCCCTGGGGACGGCCGAGAGTTTTCCATCAGTCCCTTGATGTGCGTACCAGATGGTCAGATGACCACCACTGACACAATGTTAGGTTTTCCTTTTCATAGGGTCAGGGGAGGGAGTCACTCTTCTCAGCCTGGTGTGCTCAGAAAACTCTCAAGCCTGGTTTTCCTGATAGGATTTTAGTACGTCCGTGTGTTCTTATAGTCCCAATTAATAACTTGTTTATCAGTCTATGCCTTGTGGGCGATCCCAGGCAGATGGTGCTGTTTACACGTCCATCAAGGTACATAGGCATCCTCCTCCTTCCAAATGGAGTCAAATACTTCTTGTAAAATGGAGTCTTTCAGGAAAGGCGGTTTTACACAATGCAGAGAAACTTTGGGCAGAGTACAGCCTGATCTCAACACAGAATGCTTTTAGCAAGGACACAAAGCCTACATTGGTGAAGTTATGTCTGTTCACGATGTGGCTGTAAAGGGCACAAGGGAAAAAAAAATCATGAGATTATATCACTTCAATAACTTGCCAGCTTAAATATGCAAAATCATTTTTATCTGGGCACACCAGGAAGAGAAGCGGCCGGGTCCCTGGAGCTATAATAGGTAAGTGTGTTTGTGCTGACGAGGGTGTGTAATGTTATGAAATATGTATCGTGGGTTTATCCGCAGCTTCTGACCCATAGCTCTTGTAGCCCTTATAATCTCCCAAGGGACTAGAGCAATAAGATTATATCTTTCCTTAGTTCCTGAGACAGCAAGAGAGCCAGAAAGGTGAGAGACCATCTTCATTTACAAAGAGCTCATTTCAACTACACTGAGTTCACGTCAACGAGACTACGGTAGCCACAGGATCGGAGTCCTCCGGATTGCCAGAGCAGTTAACCACGTCTTCAGAGGATCAAACCCTTATCTCCCCAAATTGCCTTGGTGGACAGAAGCTCAAGCTGGTCACCGGTGACCAGTGGTTTGACCAATCATAGTTGTGTAGGGAAGTTCTGCAATCACCAAAAAGCTGGACTTGGGAGCTGCAGAAGGGCTCAGTGTCTGTGGCGCGGTGCGCCCAGAGAGAGCACAGAAGTAACGAGTCTCTTCCCACGCACACTACCCTACACGGTTCTTCTCATCCTTCAAAACAGGCCTAGAAATGCACACTGATGTTTTTCTGACTTCTGTGAGCCATTCTAGAAAATTCATCCAACACACGGGGGGAGTATTGGGAACTCTGATCGACAAAGCAGCTGGTCACAAACAGGTAGCACCCAGAATGAGAACTGTCTTCTGGGACCAAAGCTTTGACCTGTGAGATCCGATGCTCTCCAGCAAAGCAGAGTCAGAATTAACTTAAATAGGAGTGCTGCTGTGGGTCTAGGGGCATCCATTTCAGGACTGTGGGGTATGTTGAGAAAAACCCCACTCGCATTCAGTCACAGACACATGTTTTATGAGAGCACAGTGGGTGGAAGAAGCAGAGTGTTTTCTTGTTCAGGGTGTGACAGAATGAGAAGGTCTGAGGGAGACTGGAAATACGGCCTTGTGCTGAAAGACCCTTGAGCCCGCTCAGGCTGGAGAGAACGGTTCAGTACCACTTAGATCAGAGCACTGCACTCCATAATGTGGCTCTTTGGGATGCTGAGTGTTTTAAGCTGAAGGAGCTGAGAAAGCCTAGAAGCAAGAAAGTCACTTTGTCCTTCTCTTGCTCACCCTCCTGAAGCAGATCATAAAAGAATCTCCCCTGACTGTGGGTCATAGGACTCACTTTAGAGGGATCCTGCCAAATACCCAGAGGCTGAGAAGCACTGTGCACAGGGACCGTGCTAAGTTCCTACAGTGTGTAGGCTCATGGCATCGTGCCTTGTTCTCCTCCAGTTGCTTCTGCATGACTGTCCTTTAAAACACGTTGTTTTCCTTGGCTCTTCTTATGCCATGTAAAACTTTTATTAAAGTTCATTACCCTTTTCTATTCAATGGCTAATCCATTTTTTATCCTAAGAATTTCAGCCATAAATCTTGAAATAGGCAAAGGAAACGTTTTCGTTTTGTTTTCTCTCATTCAGAGATTCATTCTGAAAAAAAAAAAATCCCTTTCCTGAAGTTACAGATCAGAGACATTCACCAAAACAAGGTGGGCGAGCATTGTTATACTACTTCTCATTCCTGTCAGTTGTCAAGAGTTTCAGGTCAGGAGCTCGCCCCTACCCTCCCAGAGCTGGAGCAGACCTGGCTGGGTGGGGCTGGCCTCTCAACACCGTGGCTAGGCTCCTGAGCCAACTCCCCCATGGACAGCTCTGCCCTCCACTAGGGATGGTCCAAACACCCCGCAGTCTCCCCAGAATGGGGCGAGACGAATTTGCCAAAGGTTATCTTTGTGCTCCTTAAATTTTTGGTAGAGTTATCAGGAAAATGAGATCATTCTGGTACCCACATTTCTATCAAAACTCAAACCAGAACAAGACTTCCCAGACGGGGCATGGAGACTATCATTTTCTTAGGGGACGTATATGGAGGCTGGGCATGGTGGTGCACACCGTTAATCCCAGCACTCAGGAGGCAGAGGCAGGTGGATCTCTATGCATTCAAGGCCAGTCTAGTCTACAAAGCAAGTTCCAGGACAGCTAGGGCTGTTATACAGAAAAACCCTGCCTCGAAAAACAAACAAACAAGCAAACAAAAATAAAGTGGGAATGGCTCCTGAAGACACCAAATTTTAAGGCTGTGAACTCCCCTGCATCAAATACCATGGTCTTTCATACAACACCCTCCTGATACTCAAGTCTTCTCTAGACTCGATACTTGAACAATCAAGTGCTGTGTAGATACTTGTTCTACTACATTGTTTAGGGATAACAAAGGAAAACTGTACATTTGGCACAGATGCAGACTTTTTAATATTCCTGATCCTTGACTGAGCACATCTGTGTTTACAGACATAAAGAGCACACTGAATGCTATATGTATATTATATATATGCAGATGTTTAGCATGCTGCATATATCTGTAAATAAAGAACAGTATGATTTTTAAACCTACTTTACTCATTTGCAGTTACCGCTTGACTCTCACAGATATCAGACATTTAGTCCCTGGTGCTACCTAACACTAGAGAACATTTCCCAAATTCAAGACACCCTGTTGACCTGTCAACCAAACACAAGGGATGTCACCTGGTTCCAACAACAAACCAGTCCTAATCCAATGGTTTTAGATGATCTGCGAAGCATAGACACAGACTGAGGTCTGGGGGTCATTAAAGGATGACTGTGGAATGTTTAAGTGTGATAATAGGATTCCTGTCACACGTTATAAACACCCATATGTCAAACATGCATGTTGAAATATTTATAGATGGAAAAGACTTGATTCCTAGGATTCGTTGCAAGATATTCAGAAGAAAGTATAATTTTGAAATTTTTCTATAATATATACATTAAAAAGCATTGTATACCCCCATATTCTAACAACCCACGAACCCCTTTTCGTTTAAAGTAGCAGGTGTTTCCTGGTACATTTTCCTTCTCGATATGGTTGCTGTCGCATCATGAACCACCCCTTCACCCCTTTCATTCTACAATGCATCTTGTCAGTAGCATGGCCTATTTATTTATGTTAAGTTAGCTGATAGTATTTTTATTTAAAGTCTTCATTTTTAAATTTTGCATTTGTGAATAACATGTTTCTTTCCATTTTAGTGTGTGGTACATTAAATTTTAACATGAAATCAATTGTAAAAGGATCTTTATTTTAAGATGAGACATAGGTTGCTGTAGAGGCATTGGATCTTCATCTGGGCAGGTCAGTACAGGTTTGGGGATCCGACTGTCCTGGGCATGTTCGCGAAGGAACTGCAGGTTCTGAAGGCTTCTTCCTGGGATCCTTTGCTCTTCACGCAGAGTTGAACAGCAAAGCTCCACTTGGAAATGCGGCTCACTCAGGATTCCACTCCTTGAGAAACATAAAGGAGGACTCACATTCTCTTTTTTTTCTTTTCAAAGACTTATTTACTTTATTTATATGAGTGCTCTATCAACATGTACATGTTCATGCCAGAAGAGGGCACCTGATCCCATTATAGATGGTTGTGAGCCACCATGTGGTAGCCGGGAATTGAATCAAGACCTCTGGAAGAGCAGTCAGAGCTCTTAATTGCTGAGCCATCTCTCCAGTCCAGGACTCAGATTTTCAATATAGTCCCCCCCTCCCCCTGCCACGCGCCCCTCACTCTTTTTCTCTCTGACACGGTTCTCACTAGCCTTGGCTGACCTGGAACTCACAGAGTTGCCTCTGCCTCTCCACTGTTGGGATTAAAAGGCATTCACCTCTATGCCTAGCAAATGTATTCATCTTTCAATCAGCTTAATTTGAAAAAAGAATTTTCTTGAGAATTCTTTGCAGCTAAGAATCGTCCCTTTCTGTGCCCACAATTACTGTTCTCTGCTCCCACATCTGGCTCACTTCCCTTCTTAAGAGGCATGTGTGCCTGACTTCTCTGTACTGGTCAGTTCAAGACTAAAGAAAAAGTATTTAAATCAGTTGGCCTATGCACCTTTCGACCCAGAGAGAGAGTGAGAGTTCAAGCATGCACTTCTAAGCTACAAAGTCCTTTGTAACAGCATGGCCATATGATCACCCATGTTTTGAAACATCGTAGTTTATAAGCTTCCTCAGTTCCCTGAGGAGGATTGTAAAGGACTCTTGGCCCAGGTTACGGAATAGCGACTGTTTGTATCATGATTCAAGTCTAGGTGAGTGTAAAGGGTGGGAGAGCATAGTACATTACTGGACAGAAGTCCCAGACTGATGATCGCAGGCTGTATGAACCTGAGCAAAGTCTTCTTCCTTGTAGAAACATGAGTGAGGGACTGCACTGGCTATTTTTGCATCACTGTAATCAAAATACCTGACAGAAATGAGGGAAGACACATGGATTTGGGTGCATGGTTTCAGAGCTTTCTGTCCATGATAGTACGTAAGACATACTGGAACCAGTTGTCTTTGGAGGTGGGAAGGTAAAGTGGAAACTAGGAATTTTGAGAAGTGGCAGGAATAGGAGCCAGGCGCTAAGGTCCACCCTAGTGACCACTGCTGCCTCCCACTCCTTTCCTGTCATAGTAGCCCACTCCCAGTTCAAATAGCACCTCCAGTCATGAAACAAATGCCTAACCCAAGAACCTGTGGGGAAATCTCAGATTCAAACTGTAACAGAGACTGGACAAAGCCAGGTCATATTTAAAAGCAAGAAGGACCCAGACTCTGCAACAACCAGACCAGGAACACCATGCTGCTCGCTATCTACAGTAACCAGCCCAGGAAACCAAATATGCTTTGGATGAGTCAGACCCACAGGAAGCCAGACAAATATCTATAGCAAATGATTGCCCAAAGGTTCAACACTCGGTTAATAAATGACACGCTCTCTGATTTTTATCCCTGTTTCCAATTAGGGCCAATTAGGAAATTCCAAATATGCTCTTCCAGCCAATCACACAGGATGCCCTGTATTTAGCTATTCCACCCATTTATTTATTATTATGAGAGGCACCAGGCTCTCATCAGAGACACCTGAAGGCTCCCGGTCCACTCTGTGGGGCTTATCTGCTTTTCTGCCTGCTTTTGAGTCTCTGCCATAATGCAAGTGGTGGTAGCTGGCTCCCTTGCAAGCTATGACTAAACAGACTTGTTTGTTCTCATTTAATTGGTTTTCATTTACTTTTACATGGACCTAATGTTTTCAATTGCTACCAAAATTTACATTTGCTCAACAAATGTTTACTGAGAAGCTAATTGATACTACTGTGTTAGATGCCAGAGATCTGGGTTGAGTCTCCAGTCTAGCGAGGGAGAATATCATTAATCAAATAATTACACCAACAGATACAGTGTTTCATCTATCAGGAGAAGCAGTGTACCATGCCATGAGGACCTCAAGCATTTGGCCCAGTAAGGAGGCCAGAGCCAGTTTCTTTGAGGAATTAACACTTACCATGAGATTTGGAGAACGATGAGATTATACCAGGTAAAGGAGAACAGAGACTAAGAAGGCCGAAGCCAAGGTCGTGGGTAGAAGAAAGCAGGACAACACCAAAGTCTTTGGGACCAAAGAGCTCAGGGGACAATGCTGGGGCAGGGGAAGTTTGGTAGAGAGAGGTATGCCAGGTCACACTGGGTCTTATGCTCATTGCTAAGGAATTCTGTCTCCATCCAAAGACAAGAGCCATACAGTAGCCAACAGTGATTGAAAGCTGTGTCAGCATGCTTCTGACATAGACAAATGTTATTTATTACAAGTTTAAAAAGAAAAACTAGCAAGAGATGGGTAAGCATTGTGAGTGTGGAAGAAAATAGAGAAGTGTAAAATTTACTAAGTATAAATCAGAGGACTTGGGGCCAGAGAGATGGTTCAAGAAGTAAAGTTCTTGCTGAGTAAGTTTGAGGACCTGAGTTCTGCTCCCCAACACCGAAGCATTCTGTTTGCTTTATGTTGCCTCGATAAATACCATGATAAAAAGCAACTTGGGAAGAAATGGGTTTATTTCATCTTACAGCTTGCCTCCTATAGTGAAGGATAATCAGGGCAGGAACCTAGAAGCTGGCACTGAGTCAGAGACCATAGAGGAATGTTGCTGATTGGCTTGCTTCCAGTGGCTTGCTCAGCTTTCTTATACAAATCAGGACTACCTTCCCAGTGTGGCACCTCTCCCAGTGGCCTGGGCCTCCCATATTAATCATTAATCAAGAAAATATCCCATACACTAACCAACAGGCCAATTTGATGGAGGTGTTTTCTCAGTTGTGGTTCCCTCTCCCAAGATGACTCTAGCATGTATCAAGCTGACAAAAAACTAACCAACACTCCAAGTAGATGTTGGGTTGGTATGGTGGCCCATCTGTAACCCTAATGTGTCAGAGGTGGAGCTGGGATCCCTGGAGTAAGTTGGCTATCTAGACTCTAGACTAGCTGAATCAGTGAGCTCTGGGTTCAATAAACAAGATGGAGAATGATTGACACCAGATATCAACCTGTTACCACACATGGGCAAGAGCCCCTACATGTGCACCCTAGAGATGGGTGCACCACACATGTGAACGCACACATGAGGTGGTTGTAGGCAGAACAGTCTCCTCAGTGATATCCACATTCAAGTTCCTAGACTCATGTGTTACCTTACATGGACTTCGGAGATATGATTAAGTTTATGAGTCTTAAAGGATACTCCAGGCTGTCTAAATGGGCCTGTGTAATCACCTAAGGCTTTAAAATCAGAGAGCTGTTCCTAAATGAGACCGGAGCCCACGCCACACGAGAAAGAACAGGCTAAATTGATTGAAAGATTAAAACTTTCATGTATCATAAGTGTTAGTACATCTCCCACGTAACCCCAAGGTGGTCATAGGTCATGAAAAGACAGCTAGACATACGTTAAGTCCCAGCCTCACACACATGGGCCCAGAAATCTCTCTACAGTGCTCCCATCTCTCTCCCCAAAGTCCACATTTCCTTTGTTCTTCTCCCAGCCAATCAGAGACCGCTACCCAACCCTTCTCTAACTGTACCTCCCCTTCTTCACTTCCTTCCTCGGAACCCTTATAACCTGCCATTTTCCTATGGGACACATCTCTACCCTATCCAGAGGCAGTTTTTTTGTTCCTCCCCTCCCCCTCCCTTCCCTCTTTTATCTCCTGTTCCTTAATCTTCTTCGTGATAAGAATCTGGTATCTGGATGTATTCTGTGCCAACTCCAGTCCTTTCAGTAAGACTCCATTCTGAAAGTGAAGGGGTACTGAGAGAAGATGTTTTTAAAATCATGAACCTGACAAGTGTTTGCTTGTCATCAATACACAGAAAAACTCTGAACAGTGATAGTAACTAAAAACCTAATTAAGAGCAGGGCAACAGCCTGGAGTGGATTTGTTCTACAGAAGAAACAGAGCGAACATGCGAAGAGATGGCCAGGACTGTTGGTTACAGCAGAACTGTAAGTTAAAAGCGTAATAACACATCATTTCACTATCGCAGAAAGATGCTCCTAGAATGCAGGTCATTTAAGTAAAGTGAGTTCTGATATGGTGGAGAGCTGGAACCTTCATACACTGCTGTTGGGCATGAAAACTGAGGATACTTCAGTGGAAACAGTTTGACAGTCCCTCAAGAAGTCAAACTCATTCATGAGCACATACCTGTTCACACAAAGATCTGTGCGTTGTTCACCATCCCCAAAGGTATCAGCTGATGAGCAGGTAAGCAAAAGATGGTCCCTCACACAGGGAAGCATCAAGGATACAAGGAAACCTTGAGCACTTTCCATTGAAGGGAAGAAGACAGACACAGACAATCTCTCATTCCATGATTCCATTAATAGGAAATGCCTCAAACAAGCAAATCTGTTGAGACAGAAAACAGAGCAGTGATTGCCAGGGGACAGGGAAAGAAGATAATGGGGAGTGGCCTCTAGCAGGCACTTGGTTCCATATAGGGTAGAGGAATTGCTCTAGAATTACATAGTAGTGGCAGTTCTAGAACTTGTGAATACACAGAAACACTGGGTTATATACACTGAACAGTGGCGAATTTTATTGGCATTCAAATTTCATTGCAATAATAACAATCACAAAAGGTTGCAGGGTTGGCTGGGATTTAGATCCCCAGTGTTTACATAAAGCCAAGCACGGCAGTGTACGCCTCCAACCCCGGCAAAGGAGAGATAAAAACAGGGGATCCATGAAGCACAGGGCTAGCTGGCCTGGCTGAATAGCTAGCTCCAGATCCAGTGAGAGACACTGCCTCAATAAGTAAGGTGAGAGCAAGGAGCAAGACACCTGATGTGCACCGCGCGTGAGCACGCGTGCACCCGCAGATGTGCACCTGTGTTCACACGTGTGCACACCCCACACACGAACACAGAAAACCCAGTGAAGAGAAAAGCAGAGACATTTCTCAATGGCAATCAGAAATAACGAATCTGTAGGAGGAGCCAGAGACGCCACATGAGGGCCACATGAGGAGGGATGCCCGGTGACCTAAGGGACTGAGAGGGGCTGTCAGCCACTGAGGAACAGGACTTCAGTTCCAAGCACGCTTAATGACCTCAGAAGCAGATTCATCCCGAGCCCCAGAAAAGAAATGCCACACCCTTAGCAACTTCATTTCAGTGTCATGAGGCTCAAAGGAGAAGGAAGGCCCAGCTGGGCTGGGTGGCACCTACTCTTTAAATGACAGAAATGTGGCTGAGCTATGTGGCACCTTACCTTCTAAATGGCAGAACTGTGGCATAGTGATGGATATTTGTTTTGTACTACCACAGTTCTGGTAGTTCATTATGGAAGCAGTAGAGAGAGTGGGCTGATTATATTCTGTAAGGCGGTTTGACTGGGAGAGTCATGTGCTTATCACCTCACGTAAGGACCACTGTCAGCCTCCCTCCATGGATAAGTGAGGGAGAGACAAAGGGATGAAGACATCTAAGACTGAGCTGTGGATAGGCAGGTGGAAAGCCACCAGGGGAAATGAGAGACTCCACAGACAAGAAAGTGAGCTGTATCGAGTCACTATTCCGGCCAATGTCTGTCATTAGAGTCCACATTAACTACTTTAAATGCACAAAGTTTATTGCAAATCGTTAACAACTTATAGGATTGTGGGAAAGGCATGAAAAGCTTCCAAAGGAAGCTTTTTGTCCTGGGGAGTGGAGGCTCTGGACCTCCACCAGCTGACACTGGGGCCAATCTCTGTGGTGCATGACAAGACACTTGCCTTCAGTCTGCCACTCCACCCGGGGTAACAGTTTCAAGGGGCGGTTGTGGAGATGGTGTTGCAGGGGTGAAATTTCATGGGGTTGGGGAATGTGGAAAATGTTGCTTTGAGCCTTCTCCTCTCTGCCAGGAAGGTATGCCAGGAGGGGAATGGATTGAGTGCTGACTGAGCCAACCCACAGAATCTTGCACAGACAACCACTGGGTGGCCAGTAGGTCAGGGAGGGTGTGATGGCAGTAGTGTCCGATGATGCTCAGAGAAAGAACCAGACCCAGGAAAACTGAAAGCATCTCTCAATTTTGTAATCTCAGGGATGCTAGATGGAGCCGGAACAACACATTCACAGAACCACAGAGTCTGAGGACTGAATGCACACGAGGAAAAGAGGACAGCAAATGTAGCTGAGCATGCTGAGAAATGTGGCCGTATCGACATGGAAAGGGTGGGGCCGCAGCTACAGGGAGGTGCGGGATGAGAGAGTGAACAGTTTAAGGGCTTTTCCTTCTCTTTTGACTTGGGTTGTTTTGGTTTCCAGATATTTAAAACCAAAGGGAAAACCTCGAGAAGAACCAGTGGAATATTGAAAAATAAGTTTGTAATTCACTGGGGGATGGGTGGGAGGGAGGGGCGATCCACAGCTTCCGGTTTCCGAGACAGCAGAAAGGATGGGGTGGGCCCACCTTTCCTTTGAGGAAGAGTAGGATGGAGATGATGTAGGAAAAAGCAAGAGCTCATCCATCTGGTGAGTTCTATTTTTTTCTGTAAAGTGGGAAGCTCAGTCATCTGCCAAATGGGAGGAGGAGGAGTGGGCATCGGAGCCTAGAGTGGGGTGATTTTAGCAAGACTCATCTGGGGAGTATGAGAGTGAGGGGCCAGAGAGACAAGGACCATGAGGCAGTGTTTGCTCCCGGGAAGCTTGGAACCAAGCGTGGCAGAGCCAATGGGAGCTTCCCATTATCAGAGGGAAAAAACATGTACATCATGTATATATGTATATACACATGCGTATAGATATGTAAATGCATGTGGATATGCATCTATACTCAGACATAGAATATGCATATCTATATAGATATGTCTGTCTATGTATATAAATATGCACATATGAATGTTTACAGGCATATACATATACATGTATGTGTATATATATATGCTTTGCCTTCCTTATGACTGGGATATCGCCAGAAAACAAAATGAAAAGCGAGCCAGAGAGTTTATCCTGTGAAAGCCTAGCTGGTTTAGGATACAGGAAGAAAGGAGACAGTGGGCATATGGGAGAAGGGAGGCAAGTGTCTTTGCAGAGCCCTGTGATGGGGCGGCTAGCAAAAAGCAGGAGATAAAGCCACGCTCAAAGCGCTTCTGCTGACTTAGAGATGTGCAGTAGTTTTGATTGACTGCTATTTCCCTGGCCCTGCAATACATTCAAAGACAACCCCAGTGAAAGTCTTAGAATGGCAAAGTCACGTTAAGAGCTTTACCGTGAAGCCACAAAACTTAAGCTGTGGGGCGTTTCATCTGTAGGCTCTAAGAGGAGTCCTAGCAACCTTTGTATTTGTTGTATCTTGCAAGTTTAGATTTGCCCACAGTTTCCTCCCAACAAGACGTGGGCAATGCAAATATAGAATCAGTGTGACAAGTTATATACTTCTCACTATGATGCTGACCCGTTCTCTCTACCTGTGATGTGTCTGACCCAGATCAGCTCCAACCTAGTCCTTTTCTCAACAGAGAAAGTTTAAGACACATTTGAAAATCTTGGCATCTACCCGAGGATTGAATCTACTTAGGATCTAGACAAAGGCTCTTTGGAGTTTAGCTTCCAAGAAATAGTTACTGCCTTGTGTGAGAAGGAAACAATGCTTCTAAGGATTTTGCCCGATAAGAATTTCTAGTTGGCTCTACCCTATTCATTTTACTTAAAATATCATACACTTTGCGTGTATTCAATAGATTAAAATTTATATGGGTTCACTAGTGGATGACTTTTGGCTGACTTTCTAATCTGAAGTGATGTGTTAGAGATGTCCAGAACATCTACCACGCTGAGCTATTTGGGCACTCAAAGGAAAGATCTCCTTTGATAGGATGTCCCTTTTAATGGAGGCCAGAATTTGGTCTCATTAACAGACACTTCATTGTCCAAGTTGGTCATTTTTGAATGATCATGATTAGTTTAGCAAACAAACAGGGCAAACATTTGGAAAGAATGTATTTATTGTTACTCATGATCATATTTTTAAATGTCTTCTTACAGATTTAAAATATCTTTCTGACATAATAGGTGTTAAAAACAAGCAGACATAACTTTTCATGCATACTACTTCTGCCTCAAATACAAATCCTGCACAAATATATGCAAATTACACACAAATCCTACTTCCTACCTTGTGACTATCTATAGCTCCCCTAAAATTGAGTGCCACTCAAAGGTTCACAAACCTGTTTCTCCCCTTGGTTTCTGCTATGGTTTAGATATAGACTAAGTTGTAGGAGCGGGAAGCTTGCCTCCCGTTGTGCGGAGCTGAGGGTGGTAGATCTCTGAGAGATGGGGCTTAGCAGGAGTGTTAGGTCTTCAGGAGCACCACCCTGGGGAAAGCAATACAGTGTTTTTCTTTCTCTCAGGGCTGGGAATCAAACTCAGGGCTTTGTGCTTTCTAGGGAAATGCTCTACCTTGAGCTCTCTTCCTGGTCCCTGGAGTTTTGATACACTTCATTATGCAGCCCAGGTTGATCCTGAACTCACATTCCCCTTATCTGTTTCCTGAGTGCTGGGATTACAGGTATGTGCTAAGTTTACGTAGTTCTTCTGAGACCCTGAGTTGGTTCTCAAGAAAACAAGTCATCACAAATGAGCAAACCTGTCCCTCTGACTCTACTCCTACTATCTCCTACTATTCTTAAACACAATATAGAAAGCCCAGCTAGGCCAATTTTGCCAGTCCTTTCTCACATGCCCAGCATCTTTCTCCCCCAGGGCCTTTGCTAGTCTCCTTCAGGATTTCAGGACCAGCCTCTGTACTATACTCTAAGAGGCTCATACAGCATCATTCCAGGAGGAACCAGCAAGAACTGGAATGAGATGGAGGTGGAGGAAAGCCCTGCTTTTCAGTGTGGGTGGTCATTCACGTAGAAGTGCTTCCGTCTTGCAAGCGTCCACTGCTTGTCTCGGCCTCTTCTTTTCTTCCCCTTCCTGTTCATCTTTAACGGGGATTTTAACGGAGCTCATGCGAGCTACCTTCAAATTGCCTGAGCACCTTCTCTCTCTCCCCTCCTCCCAAAGCACCACCACACTACTGGACGGTAGGGATCCAATGCAGCCAGGAGCTGAAGCAGAAAAGAGCAGGTTTGCTCCTTCATAACTGTGATTTTGCTACTGTTATGAGTCATAATGTAAACATCTGATGTGCAGATGGTCTTAGACAACTCATGTGAAAGGGTCGTTCAACTCCAAAGGGGCTGCGATCCACTGGTTGAGAATCTAGGCTTTGGGTTCTACTGTCTTCTGTTCTTTGAAGTCTGCAGTCCTGCCTGGCAATCCTTCCTGCCCCACATCTCCCAACAAAGGGCTTTGCCTGTAAGTCACAGCACTAAGTCAACCAAAGAAACATACACACAAAGACATTTTGTAATCTGAAGGATGCGTTTGTAATGAGAATCACCGTTTGTAATTGCCTGTAGCATGTGTCAGACACTGTTGAATCAGGGCCACATGGACAACCAAGTTGCTTTCTTGTTGGTTCACTATGTATCTAAAGACTTACTCCAGACTGGAAGAATGCAAGTACCAGTTTGGGTCCATTTATTCAGGAAATGACAGGAGTGGTCTAGAACTTGGGAACCAGGTTGTGTGATCTGGGGAGTGCTAGATAATTGGTAGGGTTTTTTTTTTTTTTTTTTTTTTTTTTTTTGTCTTTTGTTTGTTTGTTAGTTGTTTTTGAAATAGTAGCTGTCTATGTAGTCCAGGCTGTCCCTAAACTCACGATATTTAGGACACTGTGAGGACATTCAGGACTATGGAGCCCATGATGCCTGGGACTCACTGCAGCTGAACCTGGTCCCGAACTCATGGCCTTCACACATTCGCTTTCTGATTCCTGATACTACAGACACGCACCACAATGCTGAGCCTTTTTTTTAGAAATTATTTTTTTATTTTCTTAAATTATTAAATTGACTGAAGCAAAACATCCTGGATCTGATCACAAAGAAAAAGTCATAAATGTAGTGTATGAGAGTCCATCTTTGAGCCGGATGTTTCCAAGATTTCAAGGTAAAATCAGCAAAGTGTAGCTAACGCAGCAGCAGCAGCAGCAGCAGCAGCAGCAGCAGCAGCAGCAGAGCAATGTCCTAACCTGGACTTAGCTCTGAAGTCCTGGGACCTGGCTGACAGTCCTTCTCTAAGGCCTGTCTTCCTAAAGGGGGTTAGTTGAAAGGATGCTTTGGCAGGTTGTGTGATGAAGATCGAACTTCCTGAAACAGGCCCTGGCGATATTAAATGCTGTGTTTGCTTCCTCCACCTGTTTTTTTGTCACCTTCCAAACCCCAGAGAACTGAGGGCAGCCTTTCTGCTCGTCAGAGAAATTATTCTGTCTAGAATATTTGATTACACACCGGAATAGATGCCAGCAGAATATAACATGCCAGGTGTCCATCCAGGCAGGAGGAAGTTAGCCTTATTTAAATGATCCCAAACCTCTTGTTAATCCCCAGTGGGACTGATTCCCCCAGCTCTTAGGTCATAGACTTCTAGAGTGCTAATCAAACCTGGAAATACTGAAGTTCAATGGGCTCGTTTTTCAGACCGAGATCAGAATGTCAGAGTCCCAGACGAGTTAAATGCCGTCCTCATCAGTCAAGCTCCTCATGCAGTTATAGAAGGACCGTTGAGGGACCCCGACTCTCCATCTACAGATTACAACAAGAAAAAAGTGCCTGCTACATTCTTTGTTATCACAGAGCCTGAGAAGGAGAGATTTCCCTTTACAAACTGTGACCCTCTCCCAGCTACTTTAATAGGGAATATTGAGGCTTAGACCAGAAAAATTAAATCTATCACAGAAGAATATATGGGATTTATCAAAGCCATGAAAAGGGAGACTTTGAATACTCATCAGACCCAGTCTTTCGCCCCAAGAAGTTAGATGAGACTAAAGTCACCGTTTTTATAGTTACGTATCACAGAACTAGTTGTTCAAATTCTGTCTGAATACTACTTGAATGTCTTTAGGGGGCTCAGGGACTTTTTACTGAGAAAACCTATCATCTGTAGTGTGGAAAACTCTGGGTAGGCCATCGAAGCCCACTGGACCACAGAGTCAGATAGCTCTGGCCCTTACAGGCCTTTTCTGAACACAGAAAGTCACTACTGTGGGCAGTAGCAGGGGTGTATAAAGGTATTGTCAAGGAAGCAGAATGAAGCCTTCAATTCATACTCTTAACACCAACCTTGTTGTGAACTGAATTTCTGGGTCCTCTCCCCAAAATTCAAAAGTTGAAGTCCTGGCTCCTTATTGAGTAGTCCTAGGAGGTAGTGAGTTGGGGCATTGTGCAGTGATTATGTTGTGGAACTCCCGTGAAAAGATTAGTGACTGCTATAGTTTGGATCTGGAATGGAAAAAGTCCATGAGCCTTCAATAGAACCCCAACCCCAAAGTTCAACTAGGCTTTAGAAAAGAAAAATATCTGATTCAATGGGTCTGTCTTCAATGGTCATCATCTTCCAGATCTTCTGGGAAGGGTATATGTCTTTGGTGGATACTTTTCAGTAACCAGTGTGAGTTTCAGCTAAGTTGAATTTCAGGTACCAAAATAAAATCAAAGGGCCATCAGTGTTCAGCAAGGCCATCATGGTGAGCAGTCTGAGTCCTGTCTAGAACGCACTGGGAACCATCAGTCAGGGTGCTCTCGAGACTCACATCTTCCTCTCCTCTAGTGCTGCACTACCCAGCTGTGGATTCCCAGGAGTGCAGCACCAGCAGATACAGCAGATACTGTTGTCTGTGTGGTAGGAATAAGATGTAATCCTTGCATTTGCATGCTGGAATCAGTTAATCCATCCCTGCCCTGGGCAGTCGTCACTCATCTCTCAGTAGAGGTATGATGCGACCACATAATTGTTTACATACGCATGGTCAGTCTCAAGCTTCCAGCTTCACCCTGGGGTATGATGTCTTCTGACTTTGAAGGCAATGAATGTACTTGGTATGTGTCTGCGTCTGTCACAGGCCTAGAGCTGCACTCTGTACCGGCTGATTACATGAATGAGTTAGTGAAAGAGATGTTAACATCGGATCAATTCTGCTAGGTCTTACCCTCTAGGCACATAAAAGACTAGATGTCACATCTACCATTAATGGGAGTCATATGACCAATCCTGGCCATTGGAAGCACAGGCCTGAAGCACAGGCCTGAGCTCTTCATGCAGATTCTTCTCTGGCCTAGGCCACCAGTCAACTCCGGGTCCCTGAGTGAGCAGATCACACCCTTGCCCTGCTGCTACACCGGGTCTATTCCATGAGCAAGAAATAAATCTTTGCTGAAAGACTCCAAGGACTTTTGTTGTTGTTATTCTGCAGCATAACTTGACCTCAGTCTGTTCTGACTGACACAGTCCATGGTCACGTCAAGAGAAACAACAGACAATTACATCTTTAAAATAAGATTCCTAAGTTCTCTTGAGGGTTATTTTCTTATCTAAATTTTAGTCTTTGGGTTCACTTACCTGATTCCTCAGGCAAGATCTAAAATTTAAAAGCCACCCAAGCCAGTCAAGACTCACTTCTGTGGTTCCAGCTCCTTGGAAGGCTAAGCAGGAGGACCACAAGAGCCACGACATATAAAAATCAATCCAGGGCTGGAAAGATGGCTCAGTGGGTAGAGTACTTGCCACATAAGTGTGAAGGCATGAGTCTGAATCCCCGGAACCCACGTAAGGCCAGATATGGTAGTGCGTGTCTATAACCCCAGTGGGGGCCATTCTTGCCTGCCTTCAGAGAGATGGGAAGAGGAGACATAAGAGTCCCAGGAAGCTGGTGGCCAGCCAGTTTAGCATATGAAGTGGAGAACAGAAGAGACTGTTTCAAACAGGGTGGACGGTGAGGACTAGCCCTGAGGTGTCCTTTGACTTTTACAGGCTTGTAGCAGACTCACCCTCTCATTAAATAAGATGCTTCCACCTAAAGAAGACCACTTGATCTGCAGCGCTCCCTTTGCGAGCTAGAAGGCACAATGCCCTTCAGCACCAATAAGCCAGGTTCCCCAAGGCCCTGCCAGTTAGAACAATACTGGTGGGCTGTGGAAGACAGGCTGGCTCCTTCTCCATGGCGTCATACTCCTGTGCTTGAACCCACATTCTCTACTGACTTGGGCAAGGATGTTTAAAATGCATTTCATTTCATTTTTAGGTTTGAAATCTGGAGTGCCATTTGTGGGGACGAGCACCATATGTGCCTCGTCATGTCTTCTCAGCAGGGCCAGCTTGGCCTCACCATGTGAGGTCACCTCCCCAGTGACCCCCTGGGAGATCTCACTTCTCACCTTGTAGAGCATTTGGTCAGAGACTGTGAGCAGTGGGGGCAGGGATGGGAGCATCCTCTTATTGCTTCCACATCCACCTTATCCAAAATTCTGACTCGTTTTGGTTCCAGCGTTGGCTGGGAATGCGCTAGAATGGGTACCATATGGTGTAGTGTCTCAGAAGCCATTCCAGTTCCTAATGTTATATTTGTGTCTGCAATATAAAAAAAAATCCTCCCCCCAATATTTCAGTATTTTAGGACACAATCTGGATCTATTAGACGGGATTTTATACTGGGAGCAATATGAAAGGTCACTTTGAGAGCCAGTGCCTCAATTTTTGGCATAAGTGAATCTACTCTCTCATAGCAGTATACTATATAATAAGCTTTATTTCTGCCCCAGGAAATTCTGGCCAAAGGCACCAGTTTCAGAACATGACTCCTGGATCATGCAATGGTGGCATCCTTTCTTGGGAAGAACGTTTGGGACTTAGCTGACTTTTAATCAGGGTCTTGATGGGTTTTGTGATGGACATTTCAAACATGGGACAATCACTTGGTTTCTGAGCAGTTTCAGCAAGAATGAACGTCGTGCCTGTTTCCCTCTTGCCTGGACATATTCTCTGTTTGGGGAGAATTATTCCATCTACAGCAGCCCAGAAGAATAGGCAGAGGGACTCAGAATGACGTCTAACCTACACAGCTAAGGCCAGCATTTCAGTCGCTCCTGCCAGGGTCCAACTGTCCAAGGCACTGCCATGGAAGATTCATCCTTAGGTTGGATTCTCATTATTAAAGTCATTTCTGAGAATGGAGCATCACAGTTTGACCTGAGATTCACTCTGCAAGCAGCCACACGTTCCCACGTCTCCCAGGAAAGATGGGTGTGGCTAGGAAGGTCGGTTTAACAAAGTCAAAAACTGGTAGCCACATAGCCAGTCTAAAATGGGTGTGAGGGGAATCTTTCTAATGCGGAGTCAGGTTGCAGAGAGGTGTTTCTAAAAATGAGGTACCACAGAATTAAAAAAAGAAAAGAAAAGAAAAGAAAACTCACTTCAGACTCATTGGGATGGTTGTGGTTAAAAATGCAACAGCCTCCCAGACTTTAGCATGACTGACACCATGTTAGAGGCACCATTCTGACCTCAAGACCTAGCATGTAGGCTCTACTCCCGCCAAAGTGAGGACAGAGACCTAGCCCATGATTTCAGGAAAGTCCCTGAGTAATAAGACCCCAAAGGCACTAGCCTTGCTCTTCAGCGTCTGTAATTCTGCTTCTTGCTGACTGAAATGCGCCAACTGGGATGTGAGTTTTATGCAAAGGAGACAAAGAGGTGTAAGGCTCGGGGCTGCATGATTTGCTTAAGTTCCTTACGCAGCAACTGGCCCACAATAAATACTCTCTTTGCAGCTCTAAGAGTGCCTGTGTGGTGGTTGTCGGAAGACTCGCATCCTCATGCACTCATGGGGAGGTAAACATGGCCCCATCACCGTGGGGACAGTATGGCGGCTGCTTGAAATATTAAACATGGGCCGGCAAGACAGCTAACAGGCTTGCACACAGGCCCCAAAACACAAGCTTGATTTCTAGGTCCCACAAAGTGGCAGGAGGGGACTGAGAGTTGTCTTCTGACCACCACACAGGTGTCACACCACACAGGTGTCCATCCTCACACAGACAAAAATAAATGAATATATAATAAGCTTAAATGTAAATTTTAATATTACCATGTGATCTGGATACACCCAAGATAATTAAAAACAGAGTCTCAAATGGGGAATTGTGCCCCCATGCTTGCAACAGCGTCATTCAAAAGAGGCACCGGGAGGAGACGCTCACATCTGCCAACAGATAATGAATGGATCCAGGTGTGCTCAGTTTTGTGACATTGCAACATGATGCTGTCATCTATAAAGTCCATGCTTGTACTATCAAGTCATAGACGGACAGACAGACACACACACACTCACACTCACAAAACATATCTCATACCTTATTCACAGGTAGCCTGGGTTGCATGCTTTCCATGTCCTTCAGGTTTTACATATCTGGCAAATGGAATCTGTGCTCACCATGGAATATTAATTAGCCTCAGAAAGAATAGGAAACTCTGGTACATGCTGCAACTCAGTTGAAATGTCCTGACATGATGGCATGAGAAAACCCATCTGAAAGGAGTAAATGCTGTGTAACTCTCCTAAATGAGGAAGCCACACCAGACAGATCCGCAAGGCATGAGCAGCATGCTCATTGCCAGCGAATGGGGCAACTGGGGTGCTAGTGTTTACTGGGTGAGAGTTCCTGTCTGGAAAGATAAAAGATGCTCCTGACCTGGACAATGGCGATGCCTGAACAGCAGTGTGGAGGCACCTAAAGCCCATGAACGCTACACGTACGAATCTGTAGGATGGTTGGCTGTATGCCATGTGTACTTTATCAAACATATAAAGGAAAGCTGGACACTGAGATTGCTCAGTGGGTAGAAATACTTGCATATGGAGTTTTGACAACCTAAGTTACGTCCCTGGATCCCATAGGAAAGGATCATTTCCTGAGTTGTCTGTCATCTGACCTCCTCTGAATGCTATACCTGCAGATACACACACATACACACACACACACACACACACACACATGCACACACGCGTGTGCACACACACACACATGCACACATACACACACACACACACATACACCCACACACACGCACGCGCACACACACATACACACATGCACACATACACACACACACACATGCACATATACACACACACACATACACACATACACCCACACACATGCACGCGCACACACACATACACACATACACGCACACACGCACACACGCGTGCACACACACACATACACACATACACACATACACACGCACGTGCACACACACACACATACACGCACACACGCGCGCATGCACACACATGCACACACACACACATACACCCACACACACGCACACACATACACATACACACATACACACGCACGTGCACACACACGCACACACACACACATGCACACATGCACACACACACACACATACACCCACACACACACGCGTGCACACACACACACACACACGCACATGCACACTAAATAAACAAATAAATAAAAGGAAACCTAAAAAGAACAGGGATTCAGACAGTGTCTTTAACTCTCTTCTTTATATTCTCCCACAATATGTTATTTTGCTAAATGGCCATAAAATGGACAAGGTTGGTAGACTGAAAAAATGAGTCCACTGATACAAGCTTTCTGGTTGATGAATCAGAAACTTTAAAGCCATTTTAGAAATGCAGAAGGGTAAACCGAGAGTGCAAGTTATCTGGGCCACACATCAGGAGTCCGAAATACTTACCACTTCAGCTCTGCCGCCTAGATTTACCTTTATAATACACTTAAGGAATGAGACAGCAGGTGGATGAAGTAGCAAATGCATGTGTGCATTCTCTTGCCCAACGGTAAAAGCACAGGAATGATTTATGTATGAGATTCCAGTACAACAAAAACTTTAAACCATTTTAATGCATCAAAAGGTTCCAGAAGCAAACACGTATTTCTTCCTGAGGTTGCTGTATATTGACTTTCTCTGTCTCCTGTGTGCTGAAGAAATGATCTGGTTCCTAACCATCAAAACAAATTCCTACTGAACAGAGAAAGATGGTTCAGTGGAAACAAAATGCATTCCACTTTTCATGTATCAAGTATTTATGAAGGATTGGCAGGGGCACACACCTGTAACCCCAGCACTCGGGAAGTGAGGCCGGGAAGATTAGAAGTTCAAAGTCACTCTTTACTACAAAGCAGTTTCAGGCCAGCCTGGGCTACATCATCACCCAACCAGAACATCTGTGTAGCTCACAGTGCCTGAAACCAAACAGAGAAGAGGTTGCTCCTCATGGCTGACATGGTCTAAAACCACCACAATGGGGGACTTCGCTGAGGCTTGAGAGGCTCAAGGAGAGTCAAGGAGGTTGTAAGAGAAATCATCATCTGAGCTAGGGTGATGAGGATAAGTAAAATCAGCTACAGTGGAAGCATCTTCCTGCCCTGGAACCACCCAGGAAAACGGGCAGCTGGGAAAGCTCTGTGTCTTCTGAAGGGAGTGAGAATAAACAGGAGAGATAGGTTTTCTCATACTCTTAAGAAGGAACTTGTTTAGAAACAAAAACAAAGCAGAAATAAGCTGGGTGTAGTGGCTCACATACGTAATCCCAACACTTAGGAAGTAGAGGCCAGAGGACCAGGAGTTCAACATTACCCACTCCTATAGGGCCCATCCCCCCAAACAAAAGAACAAAACAATGTATAAATGAAATATAACAACAACCGAACCGCAATGCCATGGTTGCATGTCTGTCCAAACTGAAATCTTTGCGCTTGCGACAAGGCTAGTTTACAAACTTGCCAGAAGTTCGCAGCTTCCTGCCTTGTCCATTCCTTCCAGCCTTGGACTTCCCAACCTTTCCCAACCTGTAGTCCCCTCCTCATAGCCAAGAAATGGCTGGGCACGCTCCTGACTGCGCAGGTGCTTTAGGCTGGTTTAGACTGTGGAGAGCCCCCGAAGCGTAGGCAAACCTCCATGGCTCGGAGCTGCAGGTCTCTCCTCATATCATCTGAAGTGAATTGCCCAAACACAAGCGCACAGCCCGAGCCTGGCTTCCTCATCAGAGCAGGGAAATAAAGACTGACTGCCGCCTGCATCAGACTTTGACTCAACACTCACGTGGCGGGGCCCTCTGGATTCAATACAGCCCATCCCCTGAAGGGAGGCTTCCAGAACTCCACCCTGGTTTTGAAAATAATGACCTTTCTTGCAAAATATCACTCCAACAGGGCTGCTTCTCTGTCTCTGTCCTGACCTTGGAGACAAGGCATAAAAAGGAGGGGGAAAAGGAGGGAGAGGGCCTTCCCAGATGAGGAGGGAGGTATTCCGCACAACAGGCAGGGACCAGAAGTCGGGCCTACTTCCATGTTAGGGCTCCCCAAGAATAATCTCAGATTCCAAAATTCACTACAGGAATTTCCTATTGAGGGCCGATGATACCCAGGCTATGGACGTAACCAGCTTGACAAAGATCTTGTTTTTTTCCCTTTGCTAGGCGTGTGAAGCCCACCAACTGCTTTGCCCCTTTCTCATCTTTACTGTATGGTGACAAAAGCCTGTCATCAATAATATCTATTTGGCCTAATAGTGAAAACTCAAATCAATTCCTGGGCTGGCTGGGAGAGGAACACTGCCATCTCAACTCTAAGTAATTGTAACAGTTTTACTGGCCTTCAAGTTTTTGGCATGTGTGAATACGATTCATGCTTTCTGTAGAGATATAAAAAAATTATTCTTGGTAAAACTGACCTTCCCATAGAGACAAAGCCACAGTCAAGATCAGAAATGAAGTCTAGACAGTATGTCAACAAATTTTAAAAAAGCAAATAGATAATTCACCCCCGAATGCCTGCTCCCCTTTATTGTAGTAAATATATAGACCAAAAATCAGATATTCATTAATAGACCATTGTGTTAAGACTACCCACTAAAATTAACCTTGAAGATTAGAGGCCTGCAGCTAGGAGGGGATGAACACTCTTGCACTGATGTATGCCTGAACACCTGCATTCTGTTAGATAAGAAGCTAGCAGTCTTGCTATTTCAGTTAGGACAGGTCCCTGTCTGGAGGGGAGTCTTGTAATTTTTCCCCAAAGTGCACATTGTTAATTTTACTCTCTCAACTTTTCTAACCTCTAATTTCTTTATTTTATTATTAAAAGAAGCACGTCATCATACAAAAAGTGTATCTATGGACATCATTTAAAGCGCAAAAAGCGTAACATGTTGAGTCCCGTAGAAGAGTGAAGTACTGCGTTCATTCATCATGACTACCGCTGTTTATCCCCCTTCCTGGAGGCTGAGGAACCCACCACAGGAATAGAGCTGGAACCACCCCCTCAATTTCCCAAATTCAGAAAAGGTTCTGTATTGCTGGTCATGGTTTTGAACTGTGAAAACATGCAGGTGAAACTCTGTAAAGCAAGACCATGACAAGGTGACCACGGTGTGTGCAGGACGGCCAGCACTGGCATAGCGGTGGGCATGCTGGTAGTTTGACTGAAGTCCTTGTGCTCAAGGCAGGCAGGGTAGCCAGTGGCTGCTCAGTGGCTGTCAGTTAAGGAGTCAAGTCGCCCAGTTCCCCACCCCGCTCTCATCTTGGCTTACTTTCAGGAAATTAACACAAGATAGCGTACAATAAGCCTTTTCTTTAACTCTGCACGGCAAAAGGCAGAAATAAATAGAACCAACCCTTTCTGCTTTTTAACATTCAGACCGTAACTGCCTAGAGCCTGACCCGGTGACTTGTGCTGCCTTAGACAGAGCCTGACTCCCAGCGCTGTCGCGTCTCAGGGAGGAAGGGTGGAGGTAAGCACCACCAAACAAGACAGTGAGCTGCCTGCTTCTCATCCTTTCAAACAACCCCACTCAAACAGCCCTGGTCTAGAAGACGAAGCCAGGTAAAGACCCAGATGCCCAGCACCCAAGGGTGAGGCAGGTCACCCTGCTCTGTCTCCAAAATGACTCAGCTGATGGCTACCGAGCGTGACACACTCTTAGACGTCAGGTCTCACAAACCAATCCCCCATTCTGGGGACTTCTGCCTATTTGGTGGCTATTTCTTTCTTAACCCCTGACATTTTCAAACCTTTGCTCTATGACAGACTCTTGATCTAGTGCTTATGTAGACGTTCTCAATTAGTCCTCTAATAATTCTGCAGAAAGCACTGTTCTTATCCTGTTTGAGAGGACTGAGTCTCTGTGAAGTCATTTGAGGTCACACAGCTAGCTCCACAGAAGAGACAGCTTTTGAGCGGAACCCAGACAACCTTGGCTGGGGAAGTACAGCCGAGGCTGAGGTGTGCTGGACAAGTGGAAGGAACTTCTTTCTCCCAAAGGTTCTGGGCATGTCCAGAAGAGTATGCTCAGGGCTCAAGACGCTGCTCTTGTTGTAAAAGCTTTAATAGACATGGTGGAAACACAGGTGGTGAATTTTCAGAAGGATAGAAAATTGTACTCTTGAGAAGGAATAGTTTTTTAATGGTGCTTAGGGGTCTTTACCTGGCTCCGCCTTCTAGACCAGGGCTGTTTGAGTGGGGTTGTTTGAAAGGATGAGAAGCAGGCAGCTCACTGTCTTGTTTGGTGGTGCTTACCTCCACCCTTCCTCCCTGAGACGCGACAGCGCTGGGAGTCAGGCTCTGTCTAAGGCAGCACAAGTCACCGGGTCAGGCTCTAGGCAGTTACGGTCTGAATGTTAAAAAGCAGAAAGTGTTGGTTCTATTTATTTCTGCCTTTTGTAATAGTTATGCCCAGTGAGTCCTGCTAATTTAAAAGAGGTTAGATACAGGCTAAGCCAAAAAGGCTAAAGTGTTGAGGGGGTGGACCAGTGGATAAAATGCTGTTGCATACGCCGGAAGCCTGAAGTTCAGAGCCCAGCAGTCATAAACGCCAGACAGGCGAGCCCCCTATGTGATCCCAGCACTGTGAGGTGGGGCAAGCTGGCTCGCTAGACTAGCCGAATCTGCATGTTCTAGGATCAGTGAGAGATCCTGCCTCAGTAAATAGAGCGAAGGGTAATTAAGAAAGACTTCTGCTTTTTACACGCATGCACATCTGAATCCACACACATATAAATGCACTTACAATATGCACATACAATGCACATACCTATACATTCAGGAAGGAAGGAAGGAAGGAAGGAGGAAGGAAGGAAGGAAGGAGAAAGGCTTTACAAGGTGAAATCCAAAGAGTACCATTTAACTGTCTGAGAAAAATGTGAAGTCATGGTTTTTCTCACAAGAGTGCTGTCATCAAACAGGTCCAAAGGGATGTGGCAAGTAAAACTGAGAGGGTCAGGTTAGACAGATGGTAAGCATGGATACAGACTGGAGACGTGTGTGTGTCTGTCTCTCTACGTGTATGTCACGTTCCTTCTCCTCCCCCTATGTGTTTGTATGTGCATGTGTATGTCTGTCTCTGTGTATGTCACTTTCTCCTCCCCCTACATATTTGTGTGTGTGTGTGTGTGTGTGTGTCTATCTCTGTTTGTCTCTCTGTCTGTGTGTCTGTCTGTCTCTCTGTGTGTATGTCTCTATCTCTCCTCTCCCCCTGTGTGTTTGTATGTGCTGTGTTTGTGTGTGTGTGTGTGTTTGTGTGTGTGTGTGTGTGTGTGCCTGTCTCTCTGTGTGTATGTCACTTTCTCTCTCCTCCCCCTATGTGTTTGTGTGTGTGTGTGTGTGTGTGTGTGTGTGTATCTGTCTGTGTTTATGGCTCTCTCTCTCTCCTCCCCCTGTGTGTGTGTATGTGTGTATGTGTGTGTGTGTCTGTCTGACTGTCTATCTCTCTGTGTATATGTCTCCCTCTCTCTCCCCTCCCCGTATGTGTGTGTCTGTCTGACTGTCTGTCTGTCTGTCTGTGTATGTGTCTCTCTCTCCCCTCCATGTGTGTGTGTGTGTGTGTGTATGTGTGTTGGTACTGGGGATAAAACCCAGAATCCCAGGGATGGTGAACAGAACCTTCACTGAGCTCTTCCTACATCCTGGGCCACTTGGACCATTCTTTCATCTGACATCCTTTGCTCCATGTCAAAGAGCTTCACACCAGTCCCACCCCAGCCCTATGACCAACTGGTCAGGGAAATGGGACCAGATTTAGAACGTACACTCTGTCAGTTTTTAGCAGCATGTTGGTCTCAAAGGAAAGCCTCTTGGTGATAAGAGCCTGCAGACCACTCGACAGTGATTCCTTTCCTTGTCTTCTTTCTGTAACTTCGCCTACAAGAAAAACCTGAAAGAAGAGACTGCTCAGTCATGGAAACACTTTAGATAAATTCCCCACAAAAAACCTTGAGGGGAACCCCCCCTCCACAGTGTCATAAGGCAGAATTTAGAAGAAAGAAAAGAGTTGGCTTAGGATCAGCAGGGTGGAGGGCTCTGCGAGGCGACAGAGGACAGAAGCTGTAGAGCAGCACTGAGGGTCCATAACGAAAGGGGGCGAGGAAAAGGATGCACGGGAGGGGGGGGGGAAGGCAGCTTCTGAGAGTTTGCCTCATCCTGTCCTCACGGCCAGCAGGACTGAGAAAAAAAACAAGGCCTAGGAAGCACAGTTCAAAATTTGGGCACAGTACTCATGGAGGAGGTGCCTGGGCTCTGCAGTAAAACTCTACTGCAGAAAGTGTATGGGTGTGCCAGGGTTTGCATGACCTGCAGAGTGACTCTCAGAACTCAGGCCGCGGCTGTGGTTAGGGTTAGGATTTCAGTTTTATGATAAAGGGTACAAGCAAGGAGATCTCTAAGAGAAGGCCTGGGAAGGCTCCAAAGGCAGAGCTTCCCGCAAAACTGAACACATATCGTTCCCCAGACACACCGATGTGTTCAGTGGCTCTGGGGTTGGCAATGAAAGCGCCCAGAAGTTTTGCAGTGTTCTGGTTATTTAGCTCAAATGATCAGATCATTGGCTATATGAAAATTTCATCTCCAAGGTGCCTCCCAGAGGGTGGGAGGACCAGCTGCTCTTCTGTGGCTCAAAGCCCCGCCCTCTAACCACAGCCCATTCTTCCAATATGATGGCCTCTCCCAATCCTGAGTCACCTTTTTAGTATGAGGGGCCCCACCCAAAAAAGTCACTTGTGTCACTCAGGAAATCCCAAGAGTGTAGTAGACTATGTTCTAGGTACCAAGTGGGGGTGGGGGGAACAATTCCTTCTGGCACAACACAATGAAAGTTTCCAAACACTGTGCTTAGCACATTACCTGCTTCTCACTGAATATTCAAGATAATCGTATGGGACGCACGCATTGAGATCTCATAACGAAACTAAGGCATACAAAGAATGCCATCCTTGAATCCACACAGGTGGTAAATGACAGCGGGGATCTGAATTCATACCTGTGACCTGGATTTTGATGTCCCTCTGGAACCTATTGTCAAAGAGAGAAGCCAGGACATAGGTCATGTCTACTATAAAAGAACCATATAGATAGAACTCAAGGACCCGGGGTTATAGCATCCTGGAGAAAAGTCTAGGTTCTGCCCGGGAAGGATTCTGTTTTAGTCTAGGGGTGTAACTGTGGCACAGTGCTTCCCAGGCCATGGGGAGGAAAAGGACAACAAACAAGTCAGTGCTGAGAATCCGAAGAGCTGCCTAGAAGCTGACTGTTGATAGTTGAATGGTGTTACAAGGGAAGGGAGAAGTCAGGAAACCCTGACATACAAAACCCTCATGGATCCCATGGGGAGTCTTGCAACTCTTCACAGGTTTGGTTTGAAGGATAAAGAAGATAATTTATTTGAAGGGAGAAGCAAGCTCGTATAAAACCATGTCTCCTCCTGTCCACCGAGTCCATTGCTCGGGACTCATCTCTTCTCTCCTGTTTTTATCTCAAGCCTCTGATCGCTTTCCATTATATTCTTGTTCCTTTGGTTCCATTATTTTTGTGCTGTTTACATGGACCATTACTTCAACTCCGGGAAACACTAGCTGGATTTATTAAGTACCTAAATGTCCATGCCACAGCACTTGAAACCTAGCCAAAGGGAGCCAGGCCCTCAGGGAGCCAAGGCCATTAGAGTGGGAAAGGCCAGACCAGGCATGACCTCAGAAGAATGGAGTTCCAGTCCCAATTCTACCTCTAACTCGTGTTGTTACATTGGAAAGGACACACGCATCCCTGAATCTCCTGTGAGTGATTTGTGAAATATCACGAGTCCTCCGTGATCACACCCTAATCTCAGAAGCAGCACATGGATGATTTATGAGAAACTGATGTGAAAAATTTTGGTGCCAGCAATATGAATAGAGTGAATATTTATGCACACAGCAGTAACAGTCCCACTAGCAGTGTCACTGGAGCCTTAGTGGGGTCAGCTGCAACTGCCAATGTCGGGGTCATCTTGAACACATCTTGCACACCTCATTGGTCTCGCTTCCTTTTCCTTTTAAATATAGAGAATATCTGCCCCAATTGGCCAGAATGGGATGATGCAAGGTTATCTGTGAGCTCAAACTGACACCCACGAAACCGCCACTACCCCTGGTAATCACCTAAGCTCTGCCCCCAGGATCTCCTACACTCAGAAAGATACAGCAACACCATAGTTTCTGGAGAGATCTTATCTCTTCCATCAGCACCACTGCCACTAATTGTACTTTCTACAAGGAGCAAAGGACATTTGGATCCAGGACAGTAGAAAAAGTTTTTCAAAGCAAATGCCCTTGGGCTAGAAAAAGAGATTCCACTCTCAGTTCTTTTACTGACAGCAGCGATCACCGATGGAGGAGGGAGAGGAGGGATGAGATTGAGGAGCACAGAGAGCCCCAGGGCAGGTGCAGGAGGTGGCTCCACAGGGGACGGAAACAATGGCCCAAAGAGTTCCTTGGCTTTCTGACTATACTTCCACATGCACACATGTGCTGGGACACACTCTAATGATTTGTTTGAATGAAATGTCCCCACACAGGCCAAGTCTACCCAATAAGCTTCAGGAAATAGGATGCATCTGGGGTAAACTGAGGCAAGGTCAAGGGTCTGCGTAGTCTCAATGTTCTTCACACAGAACACTGAAGATAGGAGCTTCTGCTTGGTCTACAGTGAAGGAGAACAATCTGTCTCCATGGCCCTGAATGCTCCAAGTACTATAGTTTTGATCTGGAATACTCCCATAAAGTCCCATGTACTTGGGTCTCCAAACAATGGTGGTATTTGGAGGTGGTGAAACTTTAATGGGACGTCTTTGAATTATCAGCCAGCCTTTCTTCTTTCCCTACTATTCTCACATTCCAGCCATGAGGGCAGCTGCTTTGTTCTACTGCATGCTCCCTGACAGCATCTACTACCTTATACAGGGCCAAATGACCACGGACTGGAGCCTCTAAAACTGTGAGCCAAAATAAATCTTTCCTTCTTGTAAGTGGATTCTCTCAGGTATTTTGTCATACTAATAGGAATCTTATTAACCCACCAGGCCAGTCCATGCTTCACAGAGCTCTCTCCAGTGCAGTCCTGCCTTGGTTTTTGCTTCCATAGCCCTTTATATGAAAGCACAACATTAATATGTGTTTGTTGCTTTGCACTACCTGTTCACTTTTCACAACTATTATAAGGTACCAATCAACTAAGCATGTAGCGACGTCCATTTCCACTTGTGTAATACATCAGAGAAAGCCAGTCTTAAGACGTACTCTTCAAAGTTTGCTTTGGTAGCTTCAAAATAAAAGAAGAGATGAGACATATCAGCTGCAATGTGCCAGATGCTAAAGAGCTATTTGATGCAGTTATGAACTCAATGAGTGTCTCATGAGGACCCAACAAAAGATTGCTGGTGATGGTGGCACCCAGACGGCAGCTCCGCCTGGCTTCAGGACCCATGCCAACTTGACCTTTGAGTACAAGATGCTTTGATAGCATCAAACAGTTTCATAGTTCAAATTAGCAAAGTGGTTATTCAAAAACCACTCAACACTAGGAGGCTACAATCAACCCCTTAGCCTGTGCAGGTCGATTTGAGGTTCCCTGATGGCAGCAGTCTCCCATCTGTGGATGGTGCTTGGAGGGCTTGTCTGTTCAGACAGAATTCATTAAGAATAACGTGCAGGCTGAACATGCATGGAGCAGACTACTGTGTAATAGTTAACTTAAACATAAATGAACTCAGAACACTTAAACTGAAAATCTGTCCCCTTGTAGTTAGATTCTGGCCCTTGCCCTGACTTGATGCTAACCTTGAGCTCTGCTTTGCTTAATTGAGTTCCTCTCCCCACACTCTTCCCTCTCTTCCTCTTCTCCCACCTATTTCTTTAACTACCCAGTTGGAGAATGTCCACTCTGACATGCTAACTGTCGGCTAAGGATGTCCACTCTGGCATGCTCACCACAGATTACTCAGTAACTTTGCTTTTCTGAAAAGCTCCCACTTCTATCACACAGGTCTTCTGCCCCAGATGAACAGAATTCTGGAGCTTCAGTTGTTCTGGTTCTTGATCTCCTGGCTCAGTGGTCCAGAACTGTACACTTAGCATCTGCAGGGAGTGGCTATCCATAGAGTCCTGGAACTCGAGTTGAAGCTCTGGCAGGAGGGAGTGATTTATAAGCCTCAGGGCAGTGAATATCCTGCTGCCTGGAAGATGCTCCTCCTTCTTGAGGGACACTGCTTTGGGGCTTGCTTCCCACTTTCACCCCAAAGATAAGAATCCCGAGAAACTCCAATCCCTACTTAAGAGCTATCACAAAGTACACCATTATCTTATCAGGACGGCTGCCATGGAGTGTGGTCCAGAGGCAGTGGGTAGAGTCACGGGATCCTGGGGCAGGAGTAGCCATCACAGGGATTTAGTAAATTGTCAGTGTCTGGCCAAGTGTCTTAGATGCTGGCTGAGTCAAAGAGCGAAAAGCACTCCAAGAAAACATTTTCAATACCAGACTGACAGAGAGGAGGAGACAGCAGGCAGAGCTGCTGTGGAGAGAACACACCCAACCATCTCAGTGGACTTCCACCAGACCAGAGGTAAGAGGAGGGTCTAAGATTTTGCCATGTAACCAACAAAGAGAAAAGAGTGGGGGAAGGAAAAATAGAAGGAAGAGGAAGAGGAGGATGGAAAGGAGGAGGAGGAGGAGGAAGAGGAAGAGAAGGAGGAGGAGGAGGAGGAGGAGGAAGAGGAGGAGGAGGAGGAGGAGGAGGAGGAGGAACTGTGTTTCTTTCCTGAAATAAAATTTGGTTCCTCACTTCTGACCTTTGGGATCAAATAAAAAGAGAAGCCCAGCTCTGGGACAGCTACCAGTGAACAGAAGGTGTTCTTGACCCCTGTCTGATTACTTCTATGGAGCTGTGACCTCATCAGCTCCTGGGAAGAAGCTTAACAGAAAGTAGGAAGAAGTTAAAAGTGACAGTCACTCGGGAGCAGTGGGTCCTCTGAACCTTGTATGCTTGGTGTTCTCACAGATAAGACGGTGGTTGTAGGAGATGCCACTACAGTGAACCTGGGGTTGGTTCCAGAGCAGCACCAAGTAGGCTCTTGGCACTCATTGAACACAACCCTTATCATCAATAATGGATTCTCCGGGAGACACATCTGAAAACTGCTGATGACCAATCAGTCTTGGGTAAGGTGAGTTTTATGAGGGAGTGCAGAGCTTCTGTGAGCTGAGGGACACTGAGTAGAGGAAGTACCTTAGAAGAAACCAAGGAAAAACAAACATAAGTTCCTACAGATGCAGTCTTTGCACCACGAGATCCAAATTCTACTTCCCAGTCTGTTCTTAATTTGTTTTCTGTCATTGAACAAGTCTTTTTCTGAGCCAATGATTCTTCATTTGAAAATAGAAGAAGCTGAGCCAGATTGTACCTAAGGTTCATTTATACCGGGACAGTAGACAATGCAGGCGTGGCCTCTGGTGCTTCTGGAAGTGGTGTACGGAAATGAGGTAGATTGTTCTCTTTCCATGTGTTTGTGCGTGTGTGGGTTTTACCAGGATAAGAACAACCATCATCCTCACCGTAGCTGTTACTCACTGTTCATCCTGTGTCAGGCACTAAACACACTATACAATGGTTTTATCCAATCCTTTCCATAAGTTTATCATTTCACATGACTCATTAAAAAACAACGAGGCTTATATTCCCTAAAGAAAGTAGAATAACAGCAGTCTATGTGGCTTATCATTTATTAGTACTCTGCTTTGTGTTACGTTTTTGTTTTTGTGAGTGAGTGTTTTGCATGTCTGTGTACCATGGATGCCTGGTATCCATGGAGATCAGAAGAGGGCATCAGATCCCCTGAAACTGGAGTTAGAGATGGTTGGGGACTGCCATGCAGATGCTTCGAATTGAACTCAGGTCCCGAGGAACAGTCACCAGTGCTCTTAACTGCTGAGCCATTTTCACAGCCCTTCTGTTGGGTAATTTACAAACTTTCCCCACCCAATCCTCACAATAACTCTATAAAGCAGCACAGGTACCAAGTGCCCCCGAGTCACTGGCTCCAACTGGCCAGATGCTAGCTCAAAGGCTTGCTGGCCCTCTGCTTGGGCCTCACAGGGTGCAGGCAAGATGTCAGCGAGGCTATGCTTTCATCTCTCTCTTCTCACACAAGTCATCTTGTCATCTGTGGGCTGTTGGCCCTGGAAGCAGCCTTCTCTTGAAATAATGTCCAAGTCCCTTACGGTCAGCAGACTGACCTGGACCCTTACTGTGTTGGCACTGGTTGACAGGACCTGCTGAGGGGCTCCCAGTGAATCTCCAACCAGATTTCACCCTACATATTGTAAAGATTTTTTTTTAATCCATAGGTTCTGCAGATGACTGCAATGAGACCCTTGTGAGGTCAGATGCAGCCATGCTCAGCTCCTGAGGACTCTGGGGTCCTTCTCTGACATGTTGTCTTCGCCGTAATGTGGCTGTTTGCTTCATCAAGGCCATCGGAGAGCAGCCTTTACTGGATCCTCTTTTATTTTTTTTTTAATAATTTTTAAAATTTTTAGAAGTTAAAATATAATTACATAATTTCCCCCTTCCTTTTTCTCCCCCAGCCCCTTTCATGTACCCCTTCTCGCTCTCTTAAATCCATGGCCTCTTTTTCTTTAGTTGCTGCATACGAATTCCTAAATATATAAATACAACCTGATTGGTCCATATAACATGACTTGTGTGTATTTGATTTCAGGGTTAACCACTTGGTCACTGTGGAAGTCTATTTCTCCCACTCTTAGCATTCCTTAATTGCTTGGAGATTTTTCTCTAAGACGTGACATTTTCTTCTTCCATGTTAGCATGTCTTATCATACTTGTTCAGGTTTTGTTTCCGCAGCCTCGTTGATGACACTTCATGGGTACAGCTTCTCAGGCAGTCTGAAGACTCAGCCTCACAACAGACTTTCTGTGCCTTTGGCTTTCACAGTCTTGCTGTCCCCCTCGTCATCTAGGATCCCCGAGTCCTAGGTGAAAGGGATGCATTGTAAATGTATTGGGGCTGGCGCTGGGTCCTCCTGAAGGACTCTCCTGGTCAGTTCCCTTTTGTGACCTCGTTGTCAATCGATTCAATCCTTTAATTACACCTGTGCATCCTTCACCTTTGCCATGCTTATCACATGCCAAGGTCATCACAGGTATTACATCCCACTACAGCTGCAGGTCCAACCTTCCTCAGGGGACGAGCTTGTATGGGGCATGTACACCAGGGGTGAGAGCCTTCAGGTGCTGCTGAGAATCCCGTCTGCCACCAGCTCTGTCTTAGAAGGCATAGGGTGCATGCCTAAAGCCCCTGGCCAATGCAGAGTGACCCTGGACTTGTAATCAGTGAGAAAAGCCTGCATCAAGCCCCTCCTCTTCTATACCACAGCCTTGTTCTAAAGCAGAAGTCCTCTGTGTGGTCATCCGCAGCAACCACAGTTCAAACATTTCTCGGAAACATGGGAAGCCCACATAGTCAAGTTCAGCTCAAGATTCTCCTAAGAGCTCCTCAATACCAAGCCACCAGGCCCCAACTGAGGCCACCCAGCACTCCAGCCCAAAGGAGCAGGTGGCCTTCAATGAGACCCTTCTCTCTCTCTCTCTCTCTCTCTCTCTCTCTCTCTCCAGGCTTCGCCTGGGTATGCCACTACCACTAGGGCAGCTTCTCAACTCGGTTATGGTCACTCTTCTGCCTGGCTGTGAGCCTCTCACAGATGAAGCACTCAAGAGATACCTCATAGGAGCATGGCAGCATGATCTGTAATCCCAGCCACTGGGAGGGTGAAGCAAGAGGGATTTGAGTTTGAGGCCAGCCTGGGCTTCATAATGACTTTCCGGCCAGCCTGGGCGGAACGATGAGAGGGAAAACAAGCCATGAACTCTTCTCCTCATTTGGTAATAATCATTGCTCAGACCCTTTATTTTCTCTCCCGCCCGAACGCCACATATTTGGCAGTATCGAGTTAACTGTTGTTCTTTCTGTGCAGAGCCCTGGAGTTAACACAGACAGTGCCATTAGCCCAGTGGCCATCTTCTCAGCTGAGGCTGGGAAGTGCATTGAGACAAGCTGGCTGGGACCCACATCTCTTTCCCTTACACAGGTAGAAGATGCTCTGGGGAACAGGGTACAAGGAGCTACTGTCTCTCTGCTGAGTAGCAGAATGCTAGCCACACAACGCTCTGTCATCCTTTATAGTGTAAGCTCGAGGCTCAGGGGGATTACACAACCTGGTTGAGGTCACTTGGCTGTTAGAGTTGCTGCCCGTATTAAACCAGGACCATGTGATGGCTAAGCCATATTGTTTCTAGACTGAACAGCTGAATTGCTTTGTTTCCCGGGTCAAGTATAATCCTAGAAGCCGTGAACTGCGCATAGGTGACTGCGTTTTTCAGAGGATACTCAGTCCTAAAGGAGCTTCTTGACAGGCAGGCATACCTCAAGCCTAACAAGCTAACATTTGTGTAATACAGAAGCTTTGGTATTTCTGTAGGCTTTTCTGTGTATTTCCTGAGACGTGTCTGTCTTTAGGGAAGTAACTGAAAACGGAAAGGTGGGAAGGGACCAAAAGAAACCCAAACCACAAACCAAAAACAAAAACAAAAGACCCCGGTGTGTGAGGCACCTTTTGGTGTGTCTGTTGGGATTGGGAAAGCACCTTACAATGAACAAACTGAGAGGCCCCAGAACAGCCTATGAACCTCAGAAAGTGGGCAGGCATATTGTCGGTGATTTAGCGTGCATCTGTCGCCCTCAAGTGGTTTAGGAGAAACTGTGCCTTCCTTCCAGCGAATGCTGTTTGCTTGCCTCCAGGTGGGTACCATTAGAGCGCTGATTACCCACAGTCCTTTTTACTGTTTTACTATGTTTACTATGTTTACTATGTTTACTATGTTTACTATGTTTACTATGTTTAAAGAGAAAGTTAAAAAAGACATCACCGAGGATGGGCACCATTTATCTTAGTCCAAAAGATCGATTACTGTTTCAGGAGCTCATTCCCCATAAGAATAACGCAGGGGGGAAGGCTGATGAGCCACAGCAGGCAAGAACAGCACCGGAGTCATCCACGGAACAATGCCCTCCACAAACAATGGGAGCAAGCATAGGGATCCTATTTAGGGAGCACATACATATTTATGGAGGGGTCGTCCCACTCCTAAACATACTCATTAAGGAGTACCCTCCTGAGCATGCTTAATTTAAGGTCATAATGCACAGGTTTAAAATGTTAAAGTAAACAAAAATGTCTCTGTGCATGCTCATCTTGCACCATAAACTTTGGATGAAAGTAGATGAGAGGTCACTTTGAAGTTGTGTTAATGTGGTAGTCTGCGCTGAAGGCGCCTGCTTCACTCAGCGACTTAGAAGACCACACAGTTTCATACCCAGTCAGCCAGTTCTGCTTACCAAAATTCCCTTGATTTTCCCCGTGTGGAATCTACTTCAAGTATTTGCAGAAGGCGTTGCTCTTTCTCTCTCTCTAGGCTATATCTTTCTCTAAAGGAGATACTCAGGCTCTATAAGAGGTCATTTCATTCTGTGTCATCCTTGTATGTGCAGATCCTCACGTAGATTTATCTATTCAAGCCGTACAACCACAACTGCTTCAGTTCCCAAGGTGGTTAGTTCTGTGTTGGTTTGTCTCAAGATGGAACTGAGAGCTTCCCCAGGGTCCACCGGAAACTCAGATGTTAGGTACTTGCATATAAATGTGTTTTCCCATGGAAGAGAGCAGCCAACAGGATGCTGCCAAAGAATAAGGACATCCTTGCGGTAGCCAATCCAGAGAGAGCTGAAGCCAGCCTAGAAGTCAGATCTGACATGTGCCAACAGTACACTGATTACCAGTATACTGGTAACCAGGCCGTCCGCTCGTCCTGGGGTGGGTCAGGGAGAGGCATCAAGGTGACAGTCACTGGATGACTGACTCTCCCCCGCCCCCAGGCCCGTAAGATTCCAGGGGTGATAGAAGTGGCAGTCTTGTGCTCTCCCACATGCACACCACTCAGTATCTGACTCCTTAGTGGGGACTGAGCACATCTGAACTTGGCAGGAACAGGGACGAGGGAGGCAGGACAGTGTGAGCCAGGTGTGGAGTCGGAGGAAAGGAGCTGTTTGAGGGGTTTACGGGATGAATGCGGCATCCCCAGGAAGAGTTTGACAGGGACAGGTAAGAAGTTAAAGGTTGGTAGACAACAGGAAAAGGAAGAAGCATAAGGTATGCACGACAGCTCCCAATCGAGCGACCATGTGGATGAATACAGGCCAGGTAAGACAGATGGGTCCTGGCTGGTGTTTGGGGGTAGCGGGCACAGGCTGAGGATACGGACACGAGCACCCCGGAGGGAATGAGGGCACCACGACTCCTCTTGCACGGACACGGCTTCAGTGTGAGGCAGGATACCTGAGCGGGAAAGGACACGGAAGCCAGACAATGACAGTAGGACCCGGGTACAGCAATGAGGGGAGATCTGCCATTTCAGATCAGGCTGGCTGCCTGGGCAGGGCTGGGTCCACAACAGTTGTCACTCCTGACCCTCGTGCTGGTAAAGACAGTGCTGGCACCAGGCTCCTGCCTGGCTGGCTGAGAGGCAGCCCACATGCCCAAGGAAGGGGCCAGCTGGCTGCCTGGGCCGGGGCCAGTGTGACGATCACAGTGAGGATCACAGCCTGACCTGGTCGTCGCTTGTGCCCTCTCACCGGGCTCGTCATCTTTACTGTGGAGAAAAAGCCCAGATCCCTGATGGCTGAGAAGGGGCAGATGAGCCGTCTGCCTCCAGGCTGCACAGAATAGGCACTTCTGATCTCACTGCCTTCCCTGTCGTTTGGATGAAGAGGCCCAGAGTGTGCAGCTTTCTCTCGGAATCCAGTACCTACATTTTGTGTGTGTGTGTTGGGAGTAGGTAGCACATGTGTGAAACACTTCCTCAACTTCTACAGGTCCAGAGTTGCAAGACCATAATCCCTTCCTTGGGGTCCTCCAGGGGCTATAGATGCTCTCCTCAACGATTGTCCCCATAATCCCTTGGGTGTAGTTGGTGTCTGTCCCTAACTATCTGCTGTGCCTGGGGAGCTTATCTTGCGCTACAGTGCTGCTTTGAGTTATCTTCCCATAAGCGTTCGGCTGCCACTAACTGGGGAGAGGTATTTTTAGTATTTGGTCTTCTTTTCTATCTTTGTAGATCTGCTTTAATTAGGGGGAAAAAAAAAACAAAGAACACTTTTGGACTTTTTAGAAACATGCTAGATATGCTTTTAAACTTCTGCAAGCAAACTTTTCCTGCTCAATGTAGAGGTCAAAAAAGAAATCAGAAGTCCCCAGTGCTTAATGGGACCCCTCCTGTCTGTTCTGGATGAGAGCTCTGGTGAGCACCCTTAGATGCTGAGTTCCTATGTATCAGCACAATTCCCAAAAAGGAGTGTATTCCAAAGAAATCAACAGAGATTCTGAATATCCTTTCAACAGCTCGTGGAGACACTGTCTATAAAGCCCACTGGGGCTATGAGGAAATAGATTAGTTGGGAAAGTGCTTGCCACACAAGCATGAAGACCTGAGTTTAATCTCTAGCAACCGCTTAAAAAAAAAAAAAAAAAAAAAAAAAGGCTGAGCACATCTGTAAACAGCTGTAATCTCAGTGCAGGGGAGGCAGAGACAGGAAGGTCCTGGGGCTAACTGGCCAGCTGGTGTAGGTGAACTGGTGAAATACAGGTTTGGTGGGAAACCTTGCCTAATAAATAAAGTGGTGAGTGATTGAGGAGGACACCCACCGTCGACCTCTGCATGGTACATTAGCCACTTTGCAGCTGCTGGAGAAAATAATATAACCAAGGCAACTTACAGAAGAATGTATTTGAACTCACTGTTCCAGAGGAAGAAGAGTCCATTATGGCTGGGTGGTAGTGGTACACACCTTTAAGCCCATCACTTGGGAGGCAGAGGCAGCCTGTAGATGGTGTGAATTCCAAGACAGCCAGAGTTACAACAAAGAAACCCTGCCTTTAAAAAAAAATGTCCATTATAGCAGGGAAGCATGATAGCGGGTGGCAGATACGATGTCAGAAACACCTGAGAGCTCACATCCAGAACCCAAAGCAGGAAGCAGAGGAAACAAACTGGGAATGGTTTTGAAACCTCAAAGCCTGTAGCCAGTAATAGACTTCCTCCAGCAGGGCCATGCCTCCTAAACCTACTCAAACAACACCACCAACTGGTGATCAAGTGTTCAAACAACTGAGCCTAAGGGGAATATTCTTATTGAAACCACCACACATGTGTACACATGAACCTGAACACACATGAACATATATAATACGTGTGCATGCATGTGCGCGCACACACACCCACACACAATGCAGTGCCAACTGGAGGTTATTTCTCTAGGAGAATGTCCCTGCATCTTTGATCTTCACTATTATTTTATGTATGTGTGTGTTTGTGTCTGCGTGCTTGTCTGTGGAGCATGTGCATGCCTGGTGCCCCAGGAGGCCAGAAGAGGGCATCAGATCCACTAGATCCAAGAATTACAGATGTTTGTGAGCTGGCATGTGGGTGCTGGGACTTGAACCTGGGTCTTCTGGAAGAACAGCCAGTGCTCTTAACCACTGAACCATCTCTCCACCCCCTGATATTTAGTATTTGAATATATCCTAGGTATGGTGACGTTACATCACCTTACATATTTCCCTCCGGTGGAAGAGATGATCAGAAATGCTATGACTCGGTTTCCCTGAATAACATACAGTTTTGCGTATGACCTCACCATCTAATTGGAGCATCTTTCAACATTTTCTTGTGGGCACTCAGTTCCTCAAAATGCTTTCTGAAGCAATATTTACCCATTTAACAAGCCACTCATTAGTGAGTAAATATTTGACACTTGCTAATTCTATGGTTGTGTGAGGGCTGTGTTGTTCACTTTTTGAGAGTTAAGCTTTGGCAGAATAAATGTGTAGAAGCAGAACTTGGCTCTAGCACTCACTTGTCTTTAGACCAACAGCTACAGTGTTTGTGAAGCTGAACTTGACTGCGGAGCCCCTTTCACACCTGGGAGCTAATGGAATATCAACATCCTGTGCTCATTCAGACGCCTCACAGGGAAGTAGCTTCTGGAAGACTTGGGGCCTGAGTATATTTTGCACTCAGGAGAAATATGAATAATTGTGGTTATTGG